>JAYXIM010040173.1:0-84615 GCA_037575425.1 Anastrepha fraterculus
GTACACTCTCCTCGCTGTAGACTGCGAAGCGAGTGGTCCCCATGGGGGGCACGTTATTGACCGCGGTCCTGATCCACTGGAAGTTGGCCAGAGACGCGCACGTCACCTTTATGGTGCCGTCCTTTGTCTCATAGCCCTTCGCGTTGGCTTCCGGACCGGAGGCAATAACCCGACGCATCAGCTGGCTTTTGCAGTATTTGATTTCTGCATCCGTCAGCTGATGGTCGGGCCCCAGTTTTCCAATCACAGCCACAGGTCGTGGGCCAGCAGCCTTCTCGCTATAGGATGGCTTGGCCGCACCCTTGGATGTGCTTGGGCGAAGGTCCAGCTCACGATCCTCCACTGACGAAGATTTCGCCGGGCAGACAGCTGTGCTGGACTTTTTGTCGAGGCGCCGATAGAGACGTGGCTCAGCAGAACCTTTTCCCGCCACATTGACTGGCGCCAAGACCGCGCTCGTACCTTGGGGGGTCGTGGCTCGGTCATTGGCGGCAACCGCAGGGCAGGGAGGTGTGCTGCTTTCAGCCGCCGTCTTTCTCCGCTTGCCTCGTGAGCGAGACAACTTGGGAGTGCCTGTGCCCACCGAAGACTCGGTAGCTTCCGTGGGTGTCACTTCCGCTGACCGAGGTCGTTTGGAAGACACAGACACAGAAGGGCAGGCAGAGCCACATGAGGATTTCTCCCGCATGAGCTCTGCCCGCCGCTTTCTTCTCTTCCTCCTTGCCGCGCTCTTCGATTTCCCTGCTTCTTTGGGAGGTCGTGCAGCCACCGAAGAGACCTCACAACTCAGGCCCTCAGAAGCAGGGAAACGTTTTTCAGACTCTGAAGGAGAGGAGATTGCGATAGCAACCCCCGTCTCCTCCAGGATGCGCTCTCGCTCGTAGAGCTGAGAGACTTGGGTAATGGTTGGGGCCTCCAGAATCCATGCCCCTGCCGCCGAAGCGGGTGGATTGCCACTTGTGTGGATTCCACCTGGAGTAATAGATCCTTTGTTTTCCATTACCTTTTTTTGGTTTTTTTCGGGACTCCTCCCTAGCCAGTTTGGTTCGCGGATGGCACCCTGATTCTATGCCAACTTTGAGTCATCACACGAGTGTTGAACCCACCCCAACAGGGAAGGCCACTCTTGTGATGCCAGGGCTCCCTATCCACCACCTGGGACGCGCCCGATGGGAGATCAGGCAACTCCTAGTTTTTGTAGAAATTGAAATATCTAAATCTATTCAAACGAAGTACCTCCTGTCTTCAAACAAACAGTCGGCGCACTCGCGTATCGGCACCCACGTCACTGTTGACAGTTATAATTTTGAGGTTGTAAAAGACTTCGTGTATTTAGGAACGTGCATTAACACCGATAACAAAGTCAGCCTTGAAATCCAACGCAGAATCTCTCTTGCGCACAAGTGCTACTTTGGACTAAGTAGGCAACTGAGCAGTAAAGTCCTCTCTCGACGAACAAAACTAATACTCTACACGGCTCTCATCATGCCCGTCCTAACGGATGGCGCAGAAGCGTGGACGATGACAACATTCGATGAAGCGACGCTTGGAGTGTTTGAGAGAAAGATTCTGCGCAAGATTTTTGGACCTTTGCACGTTGGCAACGGCGAATATCGCAGGCGAAGGAACGATGAGTTGTATGAGCTTTACGATGACATAGACATAGCGCAGCGAATAAAGATCCAGCGGCTACGCAGGCTGGGTCATGTCGTCGGAATGGATACAAACGCTCCGGCTCTGAAAGTATTCGATGCGGTACCAGCTGGTGGTAGCAGATGAAGAGGAAGGCCTCCTCTGCGTTGGAAAGATCAGGTGGAGAAGGACTTGGCTTCACTTGGTGTTCCCAACTGGTGTAAGCGGTTATAGCGCCAATTAAGAAGAAGAAGAAAATTTCTCAATAATGAAATTTTTAGTATAGTGTTTTAAAATTTAATATCTCCGGTGGTTTTCAAAATTTTTATAATTTTTTTCGCTATTAAATAATCGATCAAATAATCGGATAAAAACCAAAATAAAGAAAAATGTTAAAAAAAAAATATTTTTCTTTCGAAATTAAAGAAAATTAAAAAAAAAAACTACATTTAAAAAATTTTGAAAAAATTTGAATAATTAAAAAACAATTAAAAAAAAATTTAAAAAATTTCCTTTTTAATCTTAAAAAATTAAAAAAAATTAATAATACACATTTTTTTGTTCAAAATTTTTTATAAATTTGGTTTTGTTCTTCAGAATTAAATAAAAAATGTAAAAAAGCTCAAAATTTTGAAAATTTTTATAATTTTTTTCAAAATTTGTATACTTTTTTTCTATATTAAATAATCGATAAAATAATCTGACAAAGTAATCGAAATAGGAAAACTGTTAAAAATCAAATATTTTATTTTTGAAATTAAAGAAGAATTAAAAAGAAAAATTAATTTAAAAAATTAAATTTTTTTTAATAAAAAAAAAATATAAATATAATTATTAATAAAAAATTTAATATTTTTGTTTTAATTTAAGATACTAAATTTTCTTTGCAAATGGAAAAAAAATTATAAATATAATTATTATTAAAAAGTTTAGTAGTTTTGTTTTGTTTTTGTTTTTAGGGTCATTTTACCAAAACCATTTCCTTTGAAATAAAAAAAAAATTAAATAATTAAAAAAGAATAAACAGAAAAAAATATGTTTTTTAATCTAAAAAAACTTAAAAAAATTAAAAATACAAATTTTTTTATTCAAAATTTCTTATAAATTTGGTTTTTTAAATAGAAAATATAAAAAATATTTCCAATTAAGGACAAAATTTGAAATTAAACAAAAATTTGTAGTTGAAATATCTTCTTATTGAACATAAAAATTTTTTTCAAATAAAAAAATATCACATTTGAAATTTAAGAGAAATTTCACATTTTTAATTGAATACGAGTATCAATTCTGAAATTTAAGGTATAAAAAATGTGTTTAAAAATTAAAAAAAAATTTGAATGTTGCAAATTTTGGTAGTATATAGTTTTCTAAAACTAAATATATTCGGTACTGTTCAACATTTTCATAATTTCATTTGGTTTTTAGAATAAAATAATCAAATAAATTTTTTGTTTCGAAATTAAAAAAAAATTGGAAATTTATATAGAAGTGTTTATATTGGTTATGAATTTGGATGTTGGTTGTTCAACATTTCCATAATTTTTTATTTGTTGTTTAGATTTAAATAATCAATATAAAGGAAACTAAATGTTTTGAAAGTTAAAAATAAAATTTAATGTTAGTAGAGAGCTTTTAAAATTAAATATCTGCGATACTTTTACAATTTTTTTTAATTCAAAAAAAAGTATTTGAAATTTATTTATTTATTTAATATATGGAAAATAACAATAAATTATTATTTTACAATGAAAAAAGGAGCACTAGCTGCCAGGGCTTACGGCTCACTACTCTAATAAGAATATTTTTTTACTACAAAAGTTAAGCTATTAGAGAGTTAATTTTCTGGAAACGATTATTAGGCACTATCAACACATGAATTAAAGGAATTAAGTTATGTGAAAGGTTAATTCATAGGATATACGGAAGAATATTTACATAGATGTTTAAGTAAAGAGACTTATGGTTTAAATCAATTTTCTCAGATCCGCTCTAATTAAGTAATCTGTCATTTTTTCAATGTTTTCCTGAGAAGGAGTCTTTAGTATTTCCGATGGAAGATGGTTGTTGAAACTTGTGTTCCTGAGATTCATAAAATGCGTGCAGTCGTTCAACAGGTGTTTAACTGTTAATGTTGACAGGGTGCAGTAGGGGCAGGAAGGTGGCCTCTCACCAATTAAAATTTGGGAGTGTGTACCGATTGTGTGTCCAATACGGAGTCGGATGAATGCAGTGATGTCCTTGGTACGGCATATGGCTTGATAGTTGGGTTTAGCGCCAGTTGTATTTAAGCTTGCATAATGGTGTTGCACTGTTCTCCATGCCTCAGTTCTTTTTGCTTCCAAATATTTATTAATTAGTCCGCAGATGTCCTTCTTAAGCATACAGTCAAATGTGTGTAACGGTTCCATTGCTGCAGCCTTAGCTTTTTGGTCGGCAAGCTCGTTCCCTTTAATACCAACGTGGCCAGGAATCCACATAATTTTGACATTATATTGATGCTCAATTAATATGCTCCGTATGCTTGAAATAAGGGGTGATTTGTTTCTTATGTTCATGATGCCTGATATTGTAGACTTGCTATCTGAACAAATGATTGTTTTTTCATTAGTTTTTGATGCAACTATTATGGCATTGTATATTGCTACAGCTTCTGCTGTGTACACAGAACAGTAGTAAGGTAGTTGACCCTTCGTTATTGTTTCACCATCAGCATTCACTACTGCAAACGCGGTGTGGTCTAGAGTTTTTGAACCATCAGTGTAAATCATGTTCCATTCAGGTCTAAATGGTGCGACGTATTCTCCAAACCTACGCTGGTATTCTAATGAACTGGTGTTGGATTTAGGAAATGCTGCTAAACCAAAAAGGACTGAAGACTTTCTCAAATGCCAAGGCGGTGAGCTAATTGGGGGCCTTAATTGTGGGCGTGAGGTTATTCCCAGTTTGTTAGCATATTCCAGTGCTCTTAGTATAGTTGACTTGCGATTTTGCACTTTCCTTGCAGCAAATAGTGATGAGGTGGCCTCATGTAGAATGTTATTGTTGCAATAGAGAAGTTTTGGGATGAGACTCATTGTGGTGTATTTTGTTCTTTCCGGAATATTGGGTAGCCCTGCTTCCACCAATATGTACTGTATCGGAGATGTTGGAAAAGCTCGAATGCTTCTGCGTACGGCCGCGTGGTATGTTGGGAAAATTAACTTTAGATTACTTTTGGCACAGTGTCCATATTTTGGCAAACCATAATCGATTTTCGACAAGATGAGAGCCCTAGTAATATTTATCAAATTTGTGGTATGTATAAGTAAAGTAAGACGCTTATCAAAGATAATTCCAAGAAATCGTATGCTGTGAGCATTTACAATATTTATATTATTATAAACTACATTTAAGTTATTACATTTATGCTTTCTACATATATGAAAAGATTTACATTTATTAAGCGAGAGGTTCGCTCCTGAGCATATGGACCATCTTGAGATGTCGGTCAGAATATCTGTAAATTTCTTATTGACTAAGTTTAAGTTGCTTATTCTAGAAAATAATAATACATCGTCGGTATAAATAATGTGCGAAATGTTTTTGTATTTGGAAATGATATGGCTAATTTCATCAAACGGAATTGTAAACAAAGTTACCGAAAGTGGAGAACCTTGCGGTATCCCATTCTGCAGAACGTGTAAATTAGAAAAAACGTTATTTACTTTCGTTTTAAATTTCCTATTCGAAAGAAATGCCTTGACAAAATAATATATCCTGTTGCCAAAGCTCCATTTCTTTAGTTGGCGCAAAACAATATGCACGCCGACTCGATCAAAAGCTTTCTCAAAATCCAAGCTTAGACAGGAGATATGATTGCGGTTAGATAAACCACATGAGGCAAAGTTTTCAAAAAATAAAAGTGCATCCAAAGTTCCTTGACTTTCTTTGTATGCAACTTGATGTGGACTTATAAAATAATTTTTCAAAATGTACCACATTATGCGTTTTGAAATGATTTTTTCTAATAACTTGCTCATGCAGCATATAAGCGAAATAGGTCTAAATTCTGAGGCCTCTGCTGATGGATTGTTGGATTTTGGAATTGGAACGACTACTGCGTTCTTCCAGTTTTGAGGGAAAACTCCAGTGAAAAATATTTGGTTAAAGAGGTTGATTAATCTCTGTTTCACCTCACTAGGTAAGTTTTTTAACATTACGTAAGAAATGCGGTCTGACCCTGGAGTCTTCCCTGTTAGGGAAGAGAGTGTAGCCTCAAATTCTAAATAGGTTATTTCTGATTCTATCAGGCTTGCCTGCGAGTTTGGCTTGTTATAAACCCGGTTAAGAGTGTCGTTTTTCATTGTGGTAAAGTTTTTATGAAAATTTGAATTGTTGGACAATTTAGACCAACTGAAGGCGAAATGTTCAGCTATTAGCTTAGAGTCAAAAATTGGACCGCTAGGACTATTCATAAAATTAATAGAAGTTGGAGAGAATGAACCTGCAATCCGTTTTATGTCGGACCAAATCTTTTTAGGACTAGAACTGGGAGTTATATCCTCAGTTAGAGCTTCAAAGCAGTTACGCTTTGCTTGCTTTGATTTTTTACGAAAAACTGCATTTGATTTTTTGTATAGAATCAGGTTCGCTTCTGTCCTAGTTCTTTTATATTCTGTCCAATTGCGCTGCTTTATATTTCTTAAATTAGCTAGTTCATTTGACCAGTACGGCACTACTTTTTTGTGTACCCTGTAACTTGTTTGAGGTATAGACATATGTGCCGCAGAGCGTATTATCTTAGCAATATTAGCAGCCTCTTTGTTAATATTATTTGAGACAGGTAGTCCTGTAGAAGAAATAGCTGCAATATGCATAAATTTTGACCAATCTGCCTTTTGTGTTAAAAACTTTGGCTTTGGATAACATTTATTTGTTGTGGGTGTGGCTAATTCAGTGACAATTGGATAATGGTCACTGCCTGATAGGCTATCAAGAGTATGGCTATTTAGCTTTGGGGCAATACTTGAAGAGCATATGGAAAGTCAACGTGCGTCCAGGAGTTATGCGTGGAAAAGTGTGTAGGAGATCCGTCGTTTAAGACATTCAAACTTTCGGTAAGTATTAAATTTTCTAAAATAGTGCCTCTTTGATTAGTTGAAGAGGAGCTCCATAGTGGATACCAAGAGTTAAAATCTCCAACTAAGAGGATGGGTGTGGAGACCGAGTTTAAAATATGTTTTAGTTCCACTAATGTAAAATTTTGTTGTGGAGGAATATAAGCACAAATTATGGTTAGTTTGAGACCTATGGAGACTTCCACGGCTAATACAGAAATATTTGATTGAATTTCTAAACATTTATGAGGAATATCTTTTTTTATTAAAACTGCGATACCTTGTTTATTCGTGGTATTCTGAGTTAAGTTTCGAAAATAACCAATGTATTGCTTGGGGACATGAGCCTCTCTATTTAGAGCAAGGTGAGTTTCTTGCAGTGCAATAATATTTGGTGATTGTTCTTTGATGAGTATTTCTAATTCTGGATAGTTGTTGTAGAAGCCGTTTAGATTCCACTGTAAAACTTTAAACATAAAGAAACAAGAGTGAAAAAGTGTGAAGAAATTAAAATTCTTCCTCCTCTTCAACCGTCATAGTGTGCTTACAATCGAGTTGAGTAGGTTGTTGTATTGATATTGAGTTAGTTTGTGTATTGCTGAGAGTTAAGTTTTGAGTATGGTGAGATTGTGATTGGAGTTCGCTGATGAGTTGTGGTAAAGTGTTAGTTATTGACGAGCAAGAGTTGCTAGCCGTGTTATTATGAACGTTGTTGAAGGTGGACTGAAGAGAATCAAAAGTTTGAGGTTGTGAGTTAGAGATTAACGTAGTGTTGTTGCTATGAATATCGTAGGAGGTGGGATTGATCAGAGAGGGAGTTTGATAATCTGAGTTATTGTTAAAATGTGGAGTAAGATTTAAAATAGTGTTTTTAAGGTCGGAAGTTGTGTTGGAATGAGAGACCTGCCGGGAGTTACTCGCAAGTTTCGCATTTGTAGGAGCATCGCAAAACGTAATTGCGTCGGTAGAATTGGTCTGCTTCTGCTGCTCATTGCTTTTTAAAACTTGAGCGAAAGAGGTATTAGAGAGAGAGGGTATTTGAGACTTGTATATTCTTATAGCTTCCCGCATGGAGCATTTTTTCTCAGTCTTTACTTTTAAAACCTGTTTTGCTTGAAGGTATTTTGGGCAAGTGTTTGATGACAATGGATGTTCTCCTGCACAATTGGCACATAAAGTACGCAAGCAGTTCTCTTCGCCGTGAGGAGGGAAATTGCAAGTAACAGGATTGTTGTTGCATCTTTTGGTGGTATGACCTAAAAGTTGGCATGATTTGCACCTCATGGGATTTGGAAAATGAGGTTTTACACGTGCAGTGCGCCATGAAACTTGAACTTTTTCTGGAAGTTTATAGAGATCAAACGTCAAAAGAACAACGCCAGTTGGTACATGTGCTTTATTTATGATTTTTTTAAATTTAAATACTGCTACCACACCTTGGTCTTTCATGTTTTCTATGATTTCTTCATCCGGCACATCGTTCAAACATGGTGCATAAATTGTACCTTTAGAGAAGTTTAGATTTTCTTGAAAGTTAACAATCGCTTGACAGCTAAAAATTTGTTTGCAATCGAGGGAGTTTTCACTAGCAGAAGTATATTTCCGTCGCGCAATTCGGTGATAGAAATTATTTCTTTGCTTATTATCTCAATTGCTTTGTGTACAGCAAAACATGAGTACTTAGACAGTGGCTTAGCGGCATCAGCAGCAGAAATAGTGATAAATTTGGGGTTATCTTGTTTCGAGTGAGGAAGTTCGGGGAAGTTGAGAGCTTTGTATATGGTTTTTTTCCTTTTCGGTTTGGGGCTGGAGGAAAGCAAAGCAAACCTGTTATCCCCCAAGTTAGGTGGCCCAGGGGCCATTGTAGTTCTTACTTTGTACCAGAACACTTGCAATGAACGTAGAACTTGGCACGTAAAAATTACACTTGAACGAGAGTCATTTCAGATTGACACACACGTGACCGCACTGTTTTTTGTTTTTTTTTTTTTTATTTTTTATTTAATTTTATTCAATTTCCAAAATTTCAAAAACAAATTAGATTAAAAAATCGAGAATGCTCTCTCTACGCCTACTCAAAGTAGAATGATGTATTTGAAATTAAAAATAAATATATTCAGTATATAGAAAATGTTGTTTTGAAATTAAAAAAAACTGAAATAAAAAAAAAATTGCAAAAAACATTTTCTTATGTTTTTTTCAAAGATACCCACAGACTTTCTTCTTTTTTTCTTTTTTAACAGCTGAAAATATGGTTAGTAATTCTTGCAAGTTTTATGGGATCCCCATAATTTCTAAGTTATAATCTAATAGGTAGGTACAGGAAATTAGTGAAAAATCAGTGCAAAATACTGCTCCAGTGAAACACCAGCTGCAACTGTAGGCGCATACTCGTAGACCCTTCTTGCGAGGTTAAATCAGTCCATTTCACGACTTGGTAATGTTTAAGAAAGTTTAGCAAACAATAACACAATTATTAGAGAGCGTGAGCAAGAGAATCAAGTAAATGAGCAGAAGAATCAAAAATCGAATATAAAATTCTTTGAGGTCTTACAATATGCATCGATGGAAGAGCAGCAGCATAGTCATCTTAGCAGTACCATGAGGAATTAGATCAACAGTGAAGATGTACGAAGCTGTAAGATGTGAACGATTGAATCCCCAACCGATTTACTTTTATCATACGAACTGGATATTCAATACAATTTCTCATGTAAATGCTTGGAAATCGCGTGAAAATAGTCAAAGTTTTTCTGCACTACAAAGCAAAAACCTTGAGTACGAAACTCCGTGAGCGAAAAAGTAAAGCTGGCCAAGTGTAGCTGAAGAAATCACTGAAAAAGTTGTTCTTAATTAATTAATATTCCGTTGTTAATAATTTTATTTAAAAGTTAATGTTCATTGTTTATATACAAAATTATATAAATTGAGCACCTTTTAAGTCGCTTGATGCCTTCAGTATTTCTACTTTGCTTCTTTTATTTTTCTGACTGCTCACCATCAGCGCGGAAGAGAGACAGTCTAGTTGCCCTTTTGACTGCCAGTTATGACACTACTTGGCATGAGTGGTGAGTAGGGTTGTGAGTACTACTTAGTATTAAGCTAAGTACGTTGATCGACTTCATGCCTCATGTCCTCAACACTGATGTTTCAAAACATTTCTCCAAAAAAATAAAGTCAACTCAATAGCTTTCACGAAGAAGGTCAAATAAACTCCCTTTGACTTTTCGTAGTAAGTGACCTCTATAATAAGAACTTACCACCAGAATTTACCTCAATAAGAATTTATTGTATATGACTCCACTTTCGATGAAAATTCTTCAAGAAGTCTTATGACCTCACACACTGGTCTCATACCTACCTGCCAAGGCGTATAAATGGTGGATTATATATGAAGAAGCGGCCGCCGTAGCCGAATGGGTTGGTGCGTGATTACCATTCGGAATTCACCGAGAGGTCGTTGGTTCGAATCTCGCTGAAAGCAAAATTAATAAAAAAAAAAAAAAAAAAAAAACATTTTTCTAATAGCGGTCGCCCCTCGGCAGGCAATGGCAAACCTCCGAGTGTAGTTATGCCATGAAAAAGCTCCTCATAAAAATATCTGCCGTTCGGAGTCGGCTTGAAACTGTAGGTCCCTCCATTTGGAGGGAGGAGGAGCTCGGCCAAACACCTAACAGAAGTGTACGCGCCAATTATTTATTTTTTTTTTATTGTTATATCATAGATGCCTAGTGTTGTATAGTACCAGTGCAACTAATGTAATACCATGGAGCCAAATCATGGACAAGTTGATGTGAGACCGAGCCGGCACCAAGCGGCGACAGGAGTATTTCGAACTAAAGGATTTTCCAATAACAGGTGTTACAGGTGAAGGGATTGCGCTATCGAGAGATGATTAACGATTTTTTATGGCGGGAATTGGATGGTATTGCTCTGGATAATGTTTATTTTCAATAAGACGGCGCTACGTGCCCCACAAACAACGAATCCATTGATCTTTTACGGGAAAAGTTTCCGGACCGTGTTATCTCTCGAAGAGGTGATCACAATTGGCTACTGGGATCTTGTGATTTAGCACCTTGTGACTTTTTTCTTTGGGGCCACGTGAAATAGCAGGTCTACGCCAACAACCCAGCGTCGATTCAAGACCTCAAAGATGAAATTCGTGATCGATATCGAGGACATAGGGCAGCCACTTTGCAATTCGATTATAGAAAATTTCATGAAAGGGATATTGTCCTGCAAGCGTGACCATGGTGGTCATTTGCCTGATGTTATTTTCCACTATTGACGGCATACCTTCCTCTTTATAATGAACTAAACATCCGATCATTTATATTAAAAAATAGCATTTTTCTTTGAATATCAAAATAACACCTTTTAGTAAAAAACTCTTTATTAGATCCACGTGGTCTCAAAAGCCAGTCAGTGGGTCAAGACGCAGATTTCAAAACCACTTTTAACATTTTTTTTTTGAGTTTCTATTGCCGATAAACCTTTTAAAGCAAAGAATTTGATCAATATACTCAATTCGGTTCTTTGCATTGTAAAAAAAAAACTGACGAGCCAGCTTCAAGTGGCTCATAAACAAAGTATGAACTGACAGATCGTAGTGACAGATTGTAATCAAGTGACAGATTGTAATCAAATTTGTCGTGTGTTGAAATGAAAGACGAAGTATTGTATTAAATCGTATAAATTCTGATTCCTCCTCTAGTTAATGCCGCTTTCAATACTTTCAATAAACTTCTACTCGTGTTATTCAATGCCATTTTGCTTGCCACTCTAAGCTATCGAAATTTTTTTATAAAACTATATACATGCATGTATGCTAGGAAAATCTTCCCACCCTGGCGTGAAAACCATTTGCCAAAAAACCCACATCTCCGCAGCTGACAATAAAATAAAATTTGCCCGGCGGCTCAATTGTGCCTAAGTGCGGTAATTCTTTACCTAATGAATTTCCATATATTTCTCGATACGAAAAATGTTCACACCATGTTTGTGTTGAGCAAAACAATAACAGCAACAACAACAAAAACAACAACAGCAATGAAACAACAAATTACAAATTCAAAATGCCATACATCAAATGCTGGCTGCCAGCGGCAAGTTTCACCTTTTCGCATCGGCCATGGCATTCACTCATTCATTTATTTATTCCCTTACTTCATTTTTCTCTTCTAGGCAAAGGCAAGCAAACGTTGGCCAATTTGTGCATGCAATCGTTCATATATATTTATATATTGCATACATACATAGATATATAATATTTATATACATTTACTTGAGCAAAATGTCAAATTTATTATGGCTCGTTATAACGTTTGGGCTTTTGTGGCATCCGCGGTAAGTGGCAAATGGCAGCAGCCACCTCAAATTGAAACTGGGGAGTGGGCGAAAGTTTATATCTCTTTACTTGTTTTTTGATCGATATCTCGACGTGAATGTCACAAGTTGTAACAGCGCAACTGACGCAGACGACATTGCAAGCGAAAGTTAGGTAACTTCTTTAAAAGGTAGTTAGTGAATGAAGAGCGCGCGGTTGTGGTTGTGCGGAGACATGAAAGTGAAAGCTGGAGGAAAATGCTGGTGAGACTTAGGTAGGAAGTAGATAGCGAAATGATTTGATTTATGCTGCGCAAGTTATATTTTGTTTTATATGGGAATTTTTGTTATTTATTGATTGTTTGGTGGTGTACCTGATGTCGATGAGCATTCATGAACTTCTTTGCTTTATTAAGAGAGTGAATTGGTTCTTCCTCAAAGCAAGCGGTACGATATGAGCTGGATATGAGAAATGGTATCGCAACGAGTAAAATGGGCCTTAGGGCATCATGTTTTCGATTCAAGGAGTTACTACATATGAACAACCCACCCAACTTAACTTTTGATGGAACTGTGTTGACAGGCAGCCTAGCCCATTAAAGTGCGAGAACTAAATTCTGCAAATTTCTTAAAATTTATAGCCTATGGAATTTTCAATAATACAGTCAAATAATTTGAAAAAAAAAAAAATTTACCGAAACGAACAAACGCTAATAATTATGAACGAAGATATCACTTCAACCAACTTCGCCCAAGGGCTTTGAATTTTTTTTTACCGCTGGTTCAAATTTTAATATTTTGGACTAAAATGCAATTAATTTAAAGAAAAAATTATGCATAAAAAGACTTCAAATAAAATTTCTGTCAACGGATTTCTATAGTGAAATTCAATGAGGATTTTTTTGTAGTAGATTTTAACCCTCTAACTTCAACTTAGATGCGCAATTAAGACCACTTTTAAAAATAGCGGTGCGAGGAATTTCTTCGCAGTAGTTTTTAACCCTCTATGTCCAACTTAGATGCGCATATTAGACCACTTCTCAAAGTAGCGGAGCGGTCCAAGGATAAAAAGAGTTCAAACCAAACTTCTACAGTGGAATTTAACGAGAATTTGTTTTGTAGTGTATTTTAATCTTCTAATTGCTATTTGAATGGGCCTAGTAGACCACTTCTCAAAACTGCTGTCATCAAATTTTTCGCAAGCAATTTTAGGGGAGGTCGCTGACGATCAAAAACTCGTACGGGTTGAAATAAGTGCGCAAGAAAGCTTAGTTCAAGCATCGATTTATATGGAGCGCTTTTTATAGACCTTTGAAGTTGTTTTAATTGAAATCAAAACTTTAACCTCGCGTGTGAAAATAATTGTGAATCCTCTGAACTTCAGCAAAGTCTGCCTTCATCCACGTCGGTTTGCGTTGTCAAAAACTTTCTTCAGCAAAGCTGGTTTGCCGGACATTCTCTTTTGTAATTATTAGCATTTGTTCGTGTGGAGTAACCACTGATTAGCAGTGACTTGCACACTTCGTCCGCTTAAGTTGATGCAAGAAAATATAAACAAAAAATGTAAATAAAAAAACGTAATTTATTTCACCTGGAGTAGGAAGCAGTAGCGAATTTTTTTCCTAATAAAATAGTCAAATTTTTTCCTTGGGGATTCTCCTGAGCAATTTACGCCGTAAATTCCTGTAGCTGCATTGACATTTTACCGCCACTGACAACTGTCTTGTACTGTAATTTATCAAAATTTGTCATTAAATTACGGAAAGGTGCATGCTTCGACATGAAAAATTGGCGCTCAAAATACGAAGGGTCGGTATGAAGCGAGTAGTGTTAATGGTTATTTATTCCTTAGAAGTGATGCCAACATTAAAGTACAAGGTCAGGTACAGTAAGTGTCCAAATTATTGTACTCATTTAAGAACAAAATAAAACAAAATTATCTTTAATGCATTCATAAGCATTTCAGTTCTTAACTTTATTGCTTTACTAGCTTATACAATGCAGGAAATGAAAAAAAAACATACGAATGCGGGAGTAAAGCATCTGTGGTAAAATTAATGGAGTCAAAGCAGGCAAGTCTCTAAGATTTCTGTTTTCACAAGCTGAGGAGGTGCTTAAAGGTATTACTAACAGTTGCTGGATTGATCTGGTTGGCTACACAGCAACGCGTAAACTTTGCCAAATGTACGGGGAATAAAGAAAATTGAGTTCATTGAGGCTCTGTAAAATGAACACACGGCTGCTTGCGGGAATGCGCTGTTCTAGTTTTCGATACGAAGTTTTGTTCAAGATTTTTCGCAGCTTTCTAAGTCATCGCGTGCTCTTATAAGAAACTCGCTATAAATGCAAGACGAAATAAATAACAGAAGGTGCGGTCTCAGAATGAAAACTCGGACTTGAACGTTGAAATACAAGCTACGATGAAATTCTTCTACAGTTGGAAACACCAAGCGAGGCCAAGTTCTTCTCCAGCCGATCTTTCTAATGCAGAGGAGGCTTTCATTTGTATCCATTCAGACGATATAACCCAGCCAACGTAGGTGCTGGATCTTAATTCGCTGCGCTGCGTCTATATCGACGTAAAGTTCAGCTCATAATTCCATCGTCTGCGATATTCGCCGTTGCTAACATGCAAAGGTTCCAAAATCTTCCGCAGAATCTTTCTCTCAAACACTGTAAGGGACGAGTCACGGGTGTTCTCATCGTCCACGCCTCTGCGCCATACGTTAGAACGGACATGATGAGAGTCTTATAAAGTGTTAGGTTTGTTCGTCGATAGAGGACTTTACTATTCGTTATGCCCACTTAGTCTAAAGTAGCACTTTTTGGCAAGAGAGATGCTGCGTTGGCTTTCAAGGCAATAATGCCAGCGGTGTTCATGCTGGTTCCTAAATTAAGGAAGTCTTTTATAACTTCGCACACGACATTGCGGCTGTAACAATCGTTCACAACACTGACGAGGCTAGAAGGAAGTCAAATCAGGAGATGATCCGAGTACAGAAATGGCTAGAGGACCACTAGCTAGTCCTTCTAAGCAACAGACTTGCCACATTAGAAGTAGATAAGTAAATACTCGGTGCCACTTTATCGACTAAAAGAGTGATCAAATATCTAAGAGTGCAATTAGACTCAAGATTAACCTACTGGGGGCACATAAATCATGCTGCCACATAATCAGAGCTGCCAAGTACGCGCTATCTTAAGTAAGTTCATGGCAACCCGTGGGGGTCTAACTCTGAGCAAGCGAACACTTTTAATGGGCACGACGAACTCGATTCTTTTATACTGATGCGAAATATGGGCAGATTCGTTAAGAGTGCTGGAGAAAAACTTTACAATCTGTGCAACGCACCTTCGCTCTCAGAGTGGCGTCTTCATACAGAACAGTATCAGAAGCAGCGGTTTCAGTTACCAGCGGTGCCATCCATTTAGATCTTCTAGAACAAGATCACAAAGGGAGATGGGTGGTAAAAATCACAGGAATTCCAGGACCGTGCTTCTCCGACATTAGAGTTCAAACCCTCACACTTTGCCACGGTGAAGTTAACTATTACCTCACACAGTTTTTTGTATGGAGACAAGTCCTTTGACAAGTATTTGAGGCGAATGGGAAAGGTGAACCTACCAAATCGCATTTACGGAGACACTGATATGCAATGCGAGAGGTAGGACATAGAGAGAAAGTGCTGAACAGTCTTCTTCTCTGAAAGGTGCCCACAGCTTCTACAATGAAGATTAAATTGTAGACCTCGCTTTTCTGCGTATGTGCCGATCATCCCATGAACGGAAAACAAACGTACAAGTTTTATAATTGACTGGCGTGTAGTCCTCAGGACCTTCTGAGTTCTCCGTTTATTCTACTGAGGACAAAGGCTTTTCGTAATAGCATATTAAGAAATGGAGCTCTATATAGCTTGCGCTTTTCTGAGAAATAAGTTGGGTAATTCGTCTTTAACAACAGTCAGGGGGCCGCCAATTACCGGCTAGGAGGTCTCTGAAACCAGTTCAGGCGACCACTTTCTGGCAAGCTCATCAGCAATTTTATGTCCCTCTATGTTCCTATGCCCAGGAACCCAGATGAGAGTAATGCTACCTGAATACCGAAGAGGTCTGATCTCCTCCTTACAGGAGTTGACTAGTTTGGGTCTACACCATGGCGTCGTTAGAGCTTTGATCACGGCTTTACTATCGGAGAATGTCAATATCTTCCTCGTTTCCACGTTCCATAAGCATTTTGCATGCCTGCAGGATCGCAAAGACTTCTGCCTGAAAAACTCCAGCAGTATTTGGCAATTTTAAGGAAATATACAAATTGACTGATTTCGAGAAAATTCCTGCTCCGACTCCCGATCCCATCTAGGAGCCGTCAGTGCAGAAAGCGGTGCCAGCTTCGGTGCAGATTTTTCCCTCGTTTCAATCCTGCCTACTTCGAAGGATTGCTCTGGCCCGATAGAGAGATCTGTCCAAAGTTCAGAGGTATATTTTGCTGTTAAGCGCCCAAAAATGCTTGCATGTCCCTTGAGAGATTGCCTCCAGCGGCCAACTTCCTTCAACCTGATTGTACTTTGAGCAGCGATGAAAATAACGCAGAAGTCGGTGGGAAGTAAGTGCAACGACATTCAGGACAGCACTGGGGCAAGTTTTACATACTCCGGTGATGCCAATACAAGCAGCCTTTTACCCAGTTTAGTGATATTATAGCTCTCCCGAAGAGCTTCCAATCAAACCAGTTACTCATACGTTAAAATTGTCAAAACCACTACGTTTTACATCCAAAGGACCGACCTCTGGCTTGATCCGGAGATTCAATGTCACTCGTTAAATTTTCAATATTTTATAAATAAAATTTAGAAAAATATTCCTCAAATGTCCTGTTGTTCCATGCAAACTGACTGACTAAAACTGGAAGCATCTGTAATGCAAAAAAAAAAAAAATAATCTTAAGAACATAATTTTTTTTCACCGATTAAAAAAGGAAAATTTTCTTTAGAATCCGACACACACACCTTGCTTGAGTCCATTCAACCACACGCCCTGATTGGAAACCCCTTTACGTATGAGATGCTTTCAACATCAGCTAATTTCAATAGAGACTCATCAATCACATGAACGAACCAAGAAACAAGAAACAAAAGCCGCAGTCACAATGCCGGTCTGACATTCAGAGGGTATTTTTCATCCGCATAAAAATGCGGTCCACACGAATGAGTCAGCACTACAATACACATACATACATATTTCTATATGTATCAGAAATATTTCGTAGTTTGCCAATATGAAATGTCTCATTTTTGCGGTTGGAAGTCCCACACCTCAAACGAGCGATTCCAAGTAAATGAGTTTGCCTGCTCATAAGTAGCCGTCATATCAGTTGCTACTTTGACAGCTTTCATGTTCTTTGTTATTCTTGTAATTGTCCCTATGTAGACAGCTAAAAGGACAAAGAACAAAAGACAAACTTTCGAAATGCGCTTTGTTTATACTTAATATATTTTGACTGACTGCTTCCAGATATTTGTAAATCGGCCACATAATGTCGTCGTCACTCAATTGATGCTAATTAATCAATTTATGGAATAGCAACGATGGACGGACTGAGCAGCTGTGCCAGGGGTTGAAAATATAGAGTTGTAGTATGTATAGCTGTTAGGGCATTTGAAAGTTGACGCTTCGTTGATTTCAATATTATGTAAATACACACACACACACACATACACACGCACACTCTAATACAGCTACATCCACAGGCCATTACGCTTTAATAGTTTGCGCTGGCTAAAATCCGTATTTAATGGCGTTTTAAATTCGGTTCCCAGTGACGCGCTATTGCACACTTGCACAAGCCTTCACACACATACATTTATACATAGTTACACACTTACATTTCATACACTTCCATTCTCTCTCTACTTCGGTGGTGATTACGAAAAATTACGGATTAAAAGCAATATTAATTTCATTGTGGGAGACACACAAAATGCGTTGTGGGTGCGCTTTAGGCGGGTTTGAGGGGCAATTATTTACACCATCTTTCTTATATTGGCCGCATTTCGGAGCCAAAGCATGCTGGAATTACCCGCCGATAAGCAAATGAGGGATTAATGAAGTTCCTGGAAAGAAAGAGAATATTTAAATTAATTACGAAATTATTTACATCTATGTACACATGTATAGGTACGTGTCTACGTGCAGATATGGTCATTATTATATACAGGGTGGGCCATATAGCGTTTGCTTTTTGAACTACCTATTTTTTTGAGAATGGTAACACAAATGACATGTCAAATGTGTTCATAATTTACTTAACGGTTTGACATTTACGAAATGGGACACTATACGCTTGAACAAAGTTGGGAAATGTTGAAAACCTATTTCCAAAGTGGTGAGTCTTCTTCTTCTTCCGCGGTTACAGTAAATGGCGAGCGTTAGCGTGACATGCTCAACGAGTTTTTGTTTCCAAAAATTGAAGAGGATGGCATGGACGACATTTGGTTTCAACAGGACGGTGCAACTTGTCACACTGCCAAAGTTACACTCGAACTTTTGGCTACCGTTTTTGAAAACCGAATAATCAGCCGAAATTCCGATAGCGATTGGCCGCCTCGGAGCTGTGATTTAAGCCCGTTGGACTATTTTTTGTGGGGAGCCGTTAAGGACAAATGCTATGCGAACCATCCAGAGACGATTGATGCCTTAAAACAAGAATTCGAAGTTGCCATTCATGAAATTGGAGCCCAAACAATCGAAAATGTGCTTAAAAATTGGGTTGATCGAATGACCTACTGTAAAGCCAGTCGTGGCAGTCATCTGAACGATATTATTTTTCATTCATAAATCACAATGTTCAATCTTCAAAATAAAAAAAAGTTTGGAAAAATATTGATTAGTTTTTTTTTATAGCCGATTCAAAAAGCAAATTTTACATGGCCCACCCTATAGTAGCAATTCGACATTTTGAAAAGTTTTAAAAATTTATTAGGTTATTAGGTCAAAAGTTTTTTTATAAAGCTATAAAACTTATAGCAGGAAAAACCCATATAACATTGGCTTGAAACTTTGTACAGAATTTAAACTAATTTAATAAATTATCACCCCCATTTGCAACTTGTTTTTGTCAGCATTTAGCGAAAGTGCATTTAGTGAATGTGAGGGAGTGTCGAATAGATGAAGTAACTGGCATAAGTAAGCAGCACCGAAAAAATGGTGTCAAAAATTGACATTTGCTTGGAGAAATGTTATGAGTACTAGGAAGACCGTCTATTCTATTCGTGGTTGTAGAAGGTCGCTAAGTAAGCATGCGAGGCTACGCCTCAAGGTGGTGTTCTACAGGGTTTGATGGAAAAGTAATGAGCCTTCCCGCACGGAGCGTCTGCCAAGCCATCAACCGAATCGGCTGGTGAGGGAAAATGATCGTTGGACCTTCCCTTTCCACTAGAAACCGGTCCCAGTTCGCTGGCAACAGCGGTGCAGTCAACAATTGGACCCTTCATCACGACAATGCGACGGCGCATACCGCCTTCCACTGCACCTCTGCATTGGCCAAGATGGGGGCTCCGGTGCTTCCCCACCCTCCCTATAGTCCAAACCTGTCCCCTCCGGACTTCTTCTTGTTCCCGCGCCTGAAAGGAAAACTGAAGGGGAGGCGTTTCGTCTCCATCGAGGCGGTCCAAAAAACTGTGACAGCCGAATTTAACGCGATTCCGGCGGATGAGTTTAAAAAATGTTTCCTGCAGTGGAAGGACCGCTATCAGCGGCATATTAAAGCTCAAGGGTCCTATTTTGAAGAATATTAGTTGTATAATTGGCGCGTACACCCTTTTTGGGTGTTTGGCCGAGCTCCTCCTCGTATTTGGGGTGTGCGCCTTGATGTTGTTCCACAAATGGAGGGACCTAAAGTTTCACTCCGACTCAGATATTTTTATGAGGAGCTTTTTCATGGCAGAAATACACTCGGAGGTTTGCCATTGCCTGCCGAGGGGCGACCGCTATTAGAAAAATGTTTTTCTTAATTTTGGTATTTTCACCGAGATTCGAACCGACGTTCTCTCTGTGAATTCCGAATGGTAGTCGCGCACCAACCCATTCGGCTACGGCGGCAAAGGCTAAGGGACCTCAAATGTCGAATGACACTCTTCCGTCAGCGTCTGGCGAATCATTCGCGAGCATGGCAGCAAAGGCAATGACGGAGGCGGGTTCCCACCTGGTACTGGGTATCGATCGTGGGTCTCTCAAGGTGCTGAAGTCGAAGAGCGGAAGCCGTCCTCACCTACATCTGGGGCGAAGGATAAGGTGGAGGACAAAGCGTAAATATACTCAGTCTCATGACGAATTACTCTTACGATTCCTTAAAGAGTTTTCGCTTGTACGAATAGTTGACTGAAGTAGTGAATAAATTATTAAACTCGTATTAAATTCGCCCGAAAAAGTTTAAATGTAAAATATATTTGTTTACACGTATGAAGCCAGCGCTTTGTTAGCCTGCTTTTACATGTCCGCTTATGACAGGAAATTTAAATTGAAATCCTTTCGAATACTCATTTGAATGCGGACTTTTAGAACTCTCATTTACTTGCAACCCCAACCACAAAATCATAGCAAAAGAATCAAAAAGAAAAAAACACTAGCAATTTACATTCATTGAGCACTTTTGTGGGCATTGGTTGGAAATTTCAAATGCAGCTGTTAACACGCTGACAGGATATTTGAAATGCACACACACACACACACGCACAGCACATAAATAAGAAGCACATTGTGCGGCATGCATAAATGGCTTAAACGGTTTATTAGAACAGATTATGGTTTGCATGTTCAATATTTCAAAATTTTACATTGCCTGCGTGTTTTGATTGCATTTATGAGTAACGAAAGCATGAACAAAAAAATAAAAATGAAAAAAAAAAGATGCAAAGCTTACATGTTTGTGTGTATTTGTTTCAAATGTGCGAATATAAATATGAATAGGTATTTTTCATGTCATTCTCATTCATATTTCAGATTTTTTTTCATTGCTATTTCGAATGTTTTTCACCGCATAATAACATTTTTGCCTGCCGGTGGGTGACTGACACAAATGAGTGACCGCAAAAAATGTACTAACAAGCACATACTCACATGCACACATACACACACACAGGCACGCTGGGTTATGCATTAGCAGTTTGTGGCGCCAATAAAAATATTCAAAGAAACTGACCGCAATTTTCCATTTGCAAAAAAGGTTTATGCGGCTGACATGATTCAGATTTTCTACCACCACCAGCAGCAGCAGCAGCAGCAGTAGCAGCATAACACACAGACCAGGTCGCTCGACGTGCATGCGAGAGTTTTTATGCGCAAATACATGCGTTCTTGCATACCTACATACATGTGTGTGAGTGTGCGCTGAGCGCATGTGTTAGCTTTTGTGGCAGTTGCTAAATTGCGAGCGACCAATCTATGCAACATTTTTGCTAAGCTGCACACAGCGCCATGTCATGTTGCCGTTGTTCATGCTTGCGTGCACGCACATACACACATGCAAATACACCAATATATACATACGCACATACATACATGCATAGTTGGTGTGTTACTTTTCCATCACCACTCCTGCCCCCCGCCCCCCACGACTTTGTGTAAGCTGTCATATCGGTTAAGTTCATTTCATAGCTGTTCATATGCGTACATGTGTGTATGTGTGTGTTGGTAGCATAGCTGTGTGTTGCATGTCAGCAATAAGGCGTTTTAAATACAAATACAAGTATCTGCATAACAGATGTATGCATTAGCGTGGCAAAACCGTTGCTGAGCATGCGGCAGAGGTGCGCATATCTATCCCATGCGGTGGATGGGCAGCGCAGCGCCGCACTCCAAGTGGGCGTACAAACACAAAGTGAGCTTGTTAAACGTCATGTCATTGTGGCCAATTGTTTATTGTTAACATGGACTTTTCTGTCGCTGACATCTTTATTGTATTTTCCATATTGTATGTTATGGCTGCTTTCGCCGCTGCTGCACACTGTGGCGCCACGTGAGTGCGCTGATGCCGTGGTGACTATCGTAGATACCCGTGGACTAGTGCACCTGCAATTGTTTTAGTGGATATTTGCACACTCCCCCAGTGGTGGTAGCAGTGGCAGTGGTGGCTCGTGCACAACTTGCCAAGGTGTATCGCATTGCAACGCTTGCCACTGGCGGTTGTACAGGAAATTGGAGTTTACCTTGTGGAAGCAATAACGAGTTGAGTTTTAAGAGCGGAAAAAGTGGATTTATTGGCGAAATATGCGGGTTTGTTTGTGTGTGTATTGTTGCGAACAAAGTGAATAGTTCTTGGAAGCGTTCGCTGCAGCGGTTAGCGCAAATTGACATTGTCGAGAGACTTTAATTGAAATTTTATTACCGCGAGCATCAGGCGGCAAGACAAAAGTTTAGTTGGAATAGAATGTACACTTAAGCACACTTGCGCTCAAATAACTAAATAATGATTTGCAAATTGGAACAGGTGTTAAGTGCAGGCTGTATAGGAAAAGGGCTGTAAAGTGGATCGGTGCGCGGTTTCATGTCAAGTGAACCAAGTAGTTTGCACTTAATCGTCAATTCGTCAAAAAATTGGTTTGTTTGTAGGCTTGAGTACAATAAGTAGTAAATTGAATACATGAAGGCCTGTAATGCGTAATTTGAATACTGGTATCCCGAATATCAACTCTTATTGTCAATCGCCCAACTTGAATTCTTCTAGCGAGGAAACTGTTAACCCCAAGCACAGACTGGTTACCAAACTAGGAGACCTCATTGGAAGGAAAGGGAACAAAAGAAATGAGCGATCCGGCTCTTCTAGAGGCTAAGGCTGACTAAGGCTAAGGCTGACTACCTTATACCACTTTCATTCAATCCGAACAAAACCACCATAATGTTTTTCACGAGAAAACGGAAATTGGATCGACTTAGTCTTCTAACACTGAAGGGTGTGACACTCGGTCTTTCCGATAAAGTTAAAAATCTAGGACTAATCTTGGATAAAAAGCTTACTTGGGAGACACGTTTCACTAAAGGTGAATCGAGGATTTTTCAGCAATGCCGCAGAGTCTTTGGTAAAAAGTGAGGTCTGAAACCTGCTGTGGTTCTATGGCTATACACAGCACTTATCAGACCAATCATCACTTACGCCTCTGTGGTCTGGTGGCGAGGGATCATGGTTAAACCCGCACTCCGGGAACTATAAATGCTACAAATAAGTGTATGTTTATGCATTACGGATGCCATGAGTACAGTCTCCTTCGATGCTCGATGCAGCAATAAAAGCAATGTGTAGACTCCATAAATATGTTTTCTGGCACGAAGATGGAACTTCGTGACTCAGAGAAATCTTTAAGTTGCTATCTGGGCGGCACCTAAAGACGACCTGATACCCATAGAGTCATTTGGAAAGAAATTTGATGTCAGATTTCCATTGAGCACTCAGGGAGGTTTGAAGGATATTGTCTTTACCGATGGGTCCAAGACTGAAATAGGGACTGCAGCCGGATGGTATTTAAACGATAGTAATAAGTATCACTATGCTATGGGTGAAATGGCAACTCTTTTCCAAACTCTCTTTCGAGTTATATTCAAATACATAAAGCGAACCAGTGAAAAATACCAAGGTGGTGTCTGATTATTGATGCATTTATGTATGTTAGGTGTCGTCAGAGCAGTATTTTGCACCGATATACAGGGTGTATGCGGTAGTTGGGGTCATGCATATATGTCACTATAACTTCTCGAAACCATTTTTTTTCTCTTTGCTCTTTTTCATATTAGACATGGACGACTTCAACTTAACTCAAGAAATGAAGAGATATGCAGTTACCGTTGCTTAACTGCGCATATTCATTCGTTCACAAGAAAGCCACTCATTGCTTTGTCATATTATTGATAATTGTTGTAAAACGCAAAAAAATACGAGGAATGCTCCGATACTGTCCGACCTGCAGAATTTAATCAATAAGTGCTAACGATCATTGTCGAGGACCTTTCAAAATCAATGGAGGCTTTTGCAAGGGAACTTAATGTTTCTGAGGCTCTTATCCGTCGAGTTGTCTATGAAAATCTCCGGTATAAATCCGTCGTAATGTGTACAAGACAGTTTGTGTCGGAATAAACACGAGATCAACGAGTTACCCGATCAAAACGCCCTCTACACAAAATTAAACACCCTGAAGATGTTATAGTATTATACTAACAAAACAAATTTTGAGCAAGCCAACCAAAAGCTATAAAAATGATGATGGCTATATTTCAACCCTCAGAGGGTCATGCACACCCAGTTTCCAGCCCCTGTTACGGATTTAGTTTTTGTGAGTAACAAAGGACATGACATGCTGCAACCACACTTTTTTACTCTCCTTTACACTTTCGAGTGAATTCTGCCGCATATATCGAGGTTCTAGAGACAGTTGTGAAACTCTGGATTGATAGTGTACGCAGTGACAGTCAATACATCTTTCAACGACTGGCGCATTTTGTTAAACTCGGCCAAAATCGCGTAAGCGGTTATTGCGCCAATTAAGAAAAAGGAGTTTTACTCTCAAGTTGACCTCAGTGCGTACGTTATGCACTATGTAGCAAATTTTCAGCATTGCATAAATTTCAAAATTATGTATATTTTTTTTAATTTTTACAGTTTATTTCTTACTATACTCGCGCCCCTCCGGCTCTGGGGTCTACGTGGAATCCAGCGGGACAAAACTGCACTTTGCTCTTAGAATGCATGCATCTGTGTTTCAAGCGGAGGTGTATGCGGTTCAAGAAGCGATGAAGTTTGTTGTGGAAAATAGATAGAGAGCCAGATCTTTATTTGTCTGCAGCGACAGCCAAGCTGCGCTCATGGCCTTAGACACCCCCAACCGCATCAGGGGTAGTCAAGTCCTGTAAATACAAGCTAAACTATGTCGGTAGGCATAAAGGCCTAATGCTAACATGGGTCCCGGAACGACTCCTTAGGCCAAAGAAGTTGGCCTCAGAGCCCGTTCTACCACTCCCTTCTGCAGCCAACATCACGGTTAGCAAATTGGTTACTACAATCCACAAGAGAGCTTGCAGATGGACTAAACTGAAGTTACCTGTCATGCCCGATCGGCTGTCGCAAATTCTCCTGCCACTAAGCAGAGAGGACTGTAGTGGACTGGTTGGACTGATGGCGGACCACTTTCTGTGGACGAAGCACATGGAAAAAGTAAGGATCTCGAACAGTGTACTCTGCCCAGCTTATGAAAGGGGGGATGAGACGGCGGACCACTTCCTGTGCGTCTGCTTCGCCTTTGC
The DNA here is from genome assembly GCA_037575425.1 of Anastrepha fraterculus. Classification (NCBI taxonomy): domain Eukaryota; kingdom Metazoa; phylum Arthropoda; class Insecta; order Diptera; family Tephritidae; genus Anastrepha; species Anastrepha fraterculus. The sequence continues at coordinate 25,341 of JAYXIM010040173.1, forward strand.
TCGTTCGAATCACGTTCGAGCACTTTGGCACTGATGTGTTAAGAAGCGACCACCTTGGCTCCTTGGCACCACAAGATCTACTCAGATTTCTTCGGAGATCAGGTAGGTTTAAAGAAAATTAAGAGGGAATCCAAGTGTAATACAATGGACTTAATTGTGTCTGAGTGCTTCACTTGCTAGTTGTCCCGACCAACCAAATTTTTGAAAAAAATTCCGACAATGTCCGAAATACAAGGCTAACTTGGCATGGAATCGCTCAGGCGAGGAACTATTATGAGAGGTCGTTGCCAGCGAAAAGCCGTAAATATTCTAAAACTATGGTAGATCTCAAGTTGGACCAAAATGTTTGAATACGAAACAAAAAAAAAAAACAAAAACATTTCCAATTTGAAGGATCCTGCTTACATAAAATAGAAATTAATAGGCGGAATGAAATAAATAAGCCGTCCTCTCTTTGCAGCGCTCTTCAGTTGTTGTACTTATATAGTGAGCTGCGATGATAAATTGTTGTCAAACTTGTTACTATATTTTGGTATATGTACATTAGGGTACTCAACGAAAAAAAGTTGTGGGTTTTCCACTAAATTTATAAAACTGTTTATATTCTAAGACTTACAACAAAATTTTTGGGAACAATGTTTTTTTATTATTACTACTTTTTTTGTGAATGAGGAGGTTAAAAATATCTAATGCAGCATCAAAGCTGGCGTCGCAGCAATGGTGTGTCCGGAGTAAAAAAAAACTCCCCCTCCTTAGGCACCGATTTGCAAGACCTGCTCTGCTAATAGATGCTCTTCTATTGGTTGTCAAACTTTATCAGTTCGGCCGAAACAAAAAATAAAGAACATGGCGTTACAAATGTCCACAATAATAAACAACAAATCACATTGCTTGTTGTTGTTAAAGAAATAGCTGCGCTTAGAGCGGAAAATAGTCGCATACTATCTGCTGTAAATGCTCTGCATGAAGAAAAAAAAAAAAACAAATAATATAAAAACCAGATGATCTTCTCGCAGAAATTCGCTCATTGCACTCTAAAGCTGAAAACAGTGAAGCCCGTAAACGCAATTCCGACCCAGCTGTTTCAATCAAACTAATGAGCACCCCATGTAAACGAAAAGTTCCTTCCTTCCGTATCGTAGTACCGTAGATTTTATTTCACGATTATTAAAAAAATTCCGTAATTTTGACCCAGCTGATTGCTCTCTCACCACGCAGTGTTGCCAAGCAGTACATTTCGAAATCATTTAATAATAAAAAAAAAAAAAAACTTAGAAAAATGATAATTTTTGTTAAAATAGCTTAAAAATACTGTTCAATAATGTTAATTATAGATAAATGAACTATTTGCATTTTTTGGTTTTTGGCTTTGGTTTATTAAACAATGAAAAATTGTAACTGATAACGCGGAAGTGTGAAAAAGTGTGTAAGCAAAAATATCAATGGCAACATTGTGTCGATACAAGCAGATGCATATGCATATATATTTATAAATTTGTGTACAAACACATAAAACACGGAAATGGCGCTGAACGATGAGCATCTTGTATCCCTAGTACAAGATAAAAAGGAACTCTACGACAAGAGCAATCCTCTATACAAGTTGCAGGGAAGAAAAACGATGATATGGGAACAGATCGGAAAGGAGCTGCGCACAAGTGGTGAGTGGGAGCTATATTTACTAGTATTTCAAATTTCATAACAAAGTTATTTTAAAGGTGAGGTATGCAGACGGAGGTGGTTAGCTCTTCGCGATCGATATGGCAGAGAAGCCAGAAAATCAAAAGCACCATCAGGCAGTGGAGCAGACTACCAGAGGCCGTGGTATCTGCTTGAAAGCTTGTCGTTTTTAAGGCCGCATGTTATTCCTCGACCGTAAGTATAGTTGGAATATTTTTATAAAGCGATAATTAATAATGTTTTTTTTTAAGAATTAGGTGCTCACAAAATGTGTGCCCAGCAGTAGCTTCGCTTACGCCTTCAATTGCTACTACTACGCTCTCACCGTTGCCACCAATAGTGCCAGAAGAAGAGTTTTTTGATGTTGTAGATTCACCATTGCCATCAACATCAGCGGCATCTCAGAATTCTCCATCGCGCCGTTAATATTCCAAAGCTGTTCTCTATTACTCTACGCGCTCTTGAAAGGCGATAATTAAAAATCCGCTTGGTTCTTGGTAAGTTAAAACCGGGATATGGACGCATCAAGTTTGTTCTCAATGGGAATGCAGCATCACCAACGAAAAAATGTGGTAATGGTTGGGGCGATTCCATAGATATACGCGCGGGAGGCGGTAGTGGCAAAGTATTTTGCATCAAGTTCTGTCCAAGCGATGAAAGTTGAAAGATGCCTGTAAAATATACATATGTATTAGGTGAAATAACTTATTACATTTAAATTTTATTACCTCCGTCACTCTGACTACCATAACTCCCGATGCTTACTGCAGTGAAAGTATACTTGGCATCACAAACGGCCATCAGAATGATGCTAAAGAATTTTTTGTAGTTGTAATACATCGAACTTGACTTGGCTGGACATTTGATTGCAACATGCTTGCCATCGATTGCACCAACACAATTTGGAATGTTCCACATATCAAAAAAATCCTTCGCAATATCCCTGTACTGGGATTCTGTAGGATCGCTAACGTAAACTGGAGAAAGTAGCCGCCAGATAACTTCACAAGTTTCCTGTATTATTTCGCGCACAGTCGTTGCACCTAACTTATAACTCCATGCAATGCTCTTCACAGATACAACTTGTGACAAATATCTAAACAACCAATAAGAAATAAATATTAATCGACTTGAAGCCTCGCTTTCTCAATATGCATACAGCAAAACTAAAGATAGTCTTTCCTCAGGACCAATCCGCTGTTTTGGCTTCCTCAAGGAACTGCTCACTAATTTAAAAGCAGCTCATACACAGGCGGGGACATCCTTGTGTGTGAAAACAATTCATCAGGCTCCAATGTTTTCATTCGGCGGAACACTTGGATTTGATAACCACTTGTGCCCCAATTCCTATTTAATGGCCGAACTTTATACCTTCTGCACTTTTTTTGGTCCTTGTATTTTTTATATAAAATATATAGTTGAAATAAATTCAGAAATAACTCGCAAATTTCGATGTCTTCTTCATCCATTTTGTCACTGATGTATTTTGTAAATATTGTTTGTATGTATGTAACCAACTAAAACAGCTGTTATCTACGGGAAATAGTTTTGCTCAGTTTTGTGCACGGTAAGGGCATGCGGTAAGGAAATTCCGTGCGGGCTTCACTGTTTTCAGCATAAACTTGAAGCAAAAGCTGTTGCTCTCTTTTTACATTAACTACTGAGGTAAAAAAATCTCAAAAGCAGCGTTGCTAACTCTGCGCTAGTATTCTCGGTAGTGCAAATTCAAAACATGCGAGCTCCTCGGTCTCTCCTCTTTCTGTTCGTTGTCCGCCTATTGAAAATGAGAACAATGCGCTGAACTCAGCTGCTACGTCTAAGCCTGCGTCGCAAACATCTGCTTGCATGGTTCTGCCGTCGCTAAAGATAAGAAAGCTAAGTCTAATCTAACACGACCGCTGCTACTACAACTGCACCTGCAAAAGTTACCTTTGCTTTGTTGCTGCTTCATCTCAGGTCTCTGCGACTTCTGTTTTAAATGCTGCTACTGAATCTGTGCTCTCGCGTTGCGGGCAGACATCCTAGTGTGTGATAAAATAGTAGAAATAAATTTAATAAGCCTCTTGCGATTGGTTCCAATAACAATCATGAGCCCGATATCAAGGAAACAGATATCTTGACTTATGTGTCGAAGCATGCTGAAATTTGAAACTAAGTCTTTCGTATGCTACAAGCTTGTTAAAAAAGATACAGAATTAAATACACCCAGAAAAATTAATTTAAAATTGGGTGCATCAGAATGCTCCTTTGTGTAAAAATCCGACTTTTCGTGTTTTTCAAAAAGAAAAAACAAAGACGATTCACCAATGCAACATTAAAAAATTTACTTTCAAAATGTTTCTGGGTTGAGAACTAAATCTAATCAACTTTTATTGTTTAGTTCTCATATGGATTATAATATTTTTGTTATCATCGGGACATGGTTAAATGAGAACTTTTTCGTCAATGAGTTTCTTTTATCCAAATTTATGCCATGTACCCTATGTTCAAAAAGTACCAGGTTGACTCTTTTCTTCGATTGCCAACACGTCGCGCACCATGAGTGCCTTCCATCGGGCCAGGCAGTAAATAAAGAATATTATTTATCCGTTTTCAAGCGTTTGAGAGATGCTGTACGTCGCAAACGGCTGGAAATGTGGGCAAACAATTCTTGGATTCTGCAGGATGATAACGAGCCATCGCACCGAGCCCAAATTGTGCTGGATTATTTGGCCAAACACGAAGTAAATACCATCGTTTAAGCACCGTAGTCACCTGATATGGCCCCGTGCGACATATTTTTGTTTCATAAGCTGAAGTTACCACTTCGTCGAAGGAGATTTCAGTCGATAGAGGAAATCAAAGAGAATGCGACGAAGAAGCTGAAGGCCATCCCTTCGTTGGCCTACCAGGGGTGCATGGAGGACTGAGTTAAGGGTTGGAACACGTGTGTTGCTTCAGACGGGTCATATTTTGAAGGAGATAAAATACTTTGCCTGAAATTTAACTCTATTTTGTTTTACTTAAACATTCCCGGTACTTTTTGATCAAAGGGTATATTGTAAGGACCGTGATGTCGAGCAAACTGGTTTCTGCACAGGAGGAGGGGTTTTAATAGCTTTTCAACGGGAGTACCCCTTATCACTAGTATCTCTGAAGAACAATGATAGACTCCTAAATCAGCTGTGCGTCTCTGCGAATGGTGCTTCAAATATCTTGATTTGTCATATGTGTATATTCCTCCGTCAAGTATTGATACTTTGTATAAAGCAGACGTGGATAACGTTTTAGCTTTAACCTCAAACAATGGCAACTTTTGTGTTCTTGGTGACTTCAATCTGAGCAATATTGAATGGTCTGGTATACATTATAGTGCTGCTTTATGTCCAAACAATCCAAGTCCAAACAGAAAGTATAAGAGACATATATTTTATGTAAAATTTTTTTACATGAAGGTATGTACAAAACTACGATTCGCAATTACTCAATAACCCGTGTAGTCTTCATCGTTGCGAAGTATATCTTGACATATTTTCGGCATGCTTTGATGCTTTTCTGGGTAGCTCGTCGACAAAGAGCACCAGATTTTGCGAACTTGATGCGCGAGTTGCTTTAAATCGTGGACTATTTTTTCGACAAGATGCGTTTTCATGGGGACATTTACAATGGGGTTGGCGTCTGGGGACTAGGAAGGTCAGCCCATTACTGCATTTTCTTGTTTCTTCTTCTGTTTCTCAATGTGTTTTTTTGAGAGTAGTGGTTTTGATGATGTGGGATGGTGGGATATGTTTGCCTCCTTCAGTCGACGCTCGATGGTGTTGATACTTACATCTATTTCCTTTTTAGCAAGAATTGTGCGTGCTTGGTGTAGTCGTAAAGAAGAGTCCCGTTTAAAAAGTTGGACGATCACTTTATCTTGCTTTTTTGTCGTCACTCACTTCAAGCCATGCTCGAAAAAGCCATTAACATTTTTGGACACTTTATACCGCTGATTCCACATCACAATAAACTTTTTTGATTTTTTAATTACTTTTGCTGCCGCGGCATAAGATAATTTCAGCCCTTTCGAATGCGTGCATAAAAATTCCGCCTCAAAACGCTTTGCGTACTTCTCACACCTTTTTGTTTGGTTGCATTTACGGAAAAGTTTTGAACGACACTAACCTGAATTAGCACTGGCGTCGCAGCCCTTGAGTGGGACTATTACGCAGCAAAAAGCAGAGCGAAATATATCTTGAAGTTACAAGAAAAAGACCGGCTCTTTTTTTCCTACACAGACTGCATATCTGAAACCTATTTGATTTATAATTTTTTTAAGTTTTGGACTGGTTCAGATACATAATTTCTCAAATAGTCTTTCTCGAATTCTCGATCTCATTTTCATTAATGATAGTATACATTTTTTTTTTACTAAAATGCGTAGACCCTCTGTCTACCCCTGCGTCATGTACCACTTATCCTTGATAACGTGACTACTAGATTTGGTTTTAGAAACTTTGACTCTCAAAATATGTTATAATAAATTTTATAATGCCGCTGGAAAAACCTTGCCGATTGATTTCTGTATGGAGATTGACACACCCTAATGTACGTATTTGCTGGCATATACTTATATATATAGCTAAGTGTATGTATGTATGGTAAATGTCACAAGCATAAATATGTCGTACTTTTGAAAATGAAAGTTTTGCTGACATGCAACAAATTGTATGTTGCAACGACGTCACTCAGAGTCGCACTTCTGCGATGCTCGCATCGACATTAGCCTCCATTTGCATGGAACGCACACATACATGTACATATGTACATGTGTATATGCATGTAAAATATATTTTTGTTTATGTGTGTGAAATATATGAGCTGTACATACATACAGTTATTTATATTTGCCCATCTGTGTCCATGCAAACTGCCGTCATTGCCATTTGATGCACAACCACTGTCTGACATTTATCGTCACAGTAGCACAATTTATTGTTGTTTATTGTGGATTTTCTTGCCACTCATGAAAGCAGTGACCGTGCTTGTCATCGCTAAAATGCTGATGCTGTTGTTGTAGCTGCTACTCTATTTGTTGCCTTCACCATTACTTTCAACGCCTGCAGGCAATGCAACGCCTGGTTGCGCCTTAACTTAATTGCAGCAAGATTCCACACACACACACAAACATACTTGCAACGATTATTGCGGTTTTCCCTTTCAGCTGTTGCTGTTGCTTTCATTATCGTTGCTACTACAATTCCTCTTGCTATGTATAAGTATTTGTTTATATGTATGTGTGTGTGGATGTGTATGTGGAAGTATATGTGAAAATGACATTTGTAATTTAATATTGCAACAGTGAAATGCGAAAACGCTTTCGGCAATTTTGCACCAGTTGATGAGGCAACCGGTAGCCAGCAGTGGACGGAATTCAATTTCAGTGATTTAAATGTTGTAATTTATTTAAGAAAGTGCTGCGAGCTGTGCAGCTTTAAGAAAGCGTAAAATAAATTAATTTAGAGCGATACTGGAATGCCACTTTCTTTTTTGACATTTATACGCTGTGCCAAGTTGTTGGACACATCAGCTGCGTAAGAATGGAGAATAAATTCATCGAAGTACAAGGTGGCGCAAAAGTAACCTTGCGATGTTTTTTTGGCTGTAATTTAAAAAAAAAAATGAAAAACTTTGATTCTTCTTGTGGGTTATTTTTATTTGGTCTTTTAATTTTTTTTACATCAAGGCGAGAATACCATATGATGTCATGTAAATGGCCGCCGCCACAGTTGATTGCCATTTGAGCCCTTTCTATGGCATTTTCCATCACTTTGGCCAAAACTTCCGGCGATAGAAGCGTAAATTTTGTTTATTTACGTACCCGCTAAGATGGAAATGGGCCTCATCACTCATGATTATTTTTGATGAAAAATCATCTTGCTCTTGGTGGTGATTAAGGATGGCTTGAGCGTATGTTAAACGCGATTGGCGGTCAGCAGCTAACAGCTGATGCACCGTCTGGACTTTGTACGGAAACATCTTCAAATCTTGTACCAAAATTCGCTGTAAAGACCGTCGACTGATACCCATTTGCGTGGCACGTCGTCTGGTCGATGTCGACGGCGCTTCCATAACATCCTCGGCTACAGCAGCAATATTCTCTGCAGAACGGCTACTCCGGGGTCTGCCACGCCTGGCAGCATCTCGTGTTGTGACAGTCTCTTCGAGGCGAGCGGCTAAAAGTCGCATTGTTTCACCAGTAGGCGTTGGACGGCGAGGAAATCTGCGACTAAATTCACGTTGTGCCAAAGTCACCGACCGATTATTGGTCAAATAAATAGTCAGCAATATTCCGCGTTATGGAGCAGTGTAGCGTAACATGTGTTTACTACGGAAATGTTAAAACAGAACTGACATTAGGGGCCAATCGCAAAATTTATAATATTTTCTGATAGGAGGATTACTTTAGCGTCACCTTTTATATACAAGGTGGCTCAAAATTAGTCAGGCAATCGGAAGATATATCATTTTTGTAAATGAATGACGTACGACTATTCATACTCGACACTTGTGAGGTGGTTTACAAACAGACATGCACTTAAAAAACATTTTTTATAGTAAAAAAGGTATTCGAAATGAAAATTACCGCCCAGATTAAGGGGTTAGGTGTAGTAAAAATTTTCAAAAAATTGGACTTTTTTTCGCATTTTCTTAAAGTATAATATCTTAAATATATTGTGTAAAATTTGAAGTGAATGCGATCGCATGAGCTCGATAGCATAACTTTAAATGTGATTTTTTTAAAACTGTGTTTTTTGAATTGGTGATCACTATAACTTAAAAACCGCATGGTAGATTCCAATAAAATTTAGACTGCTTTTGAAAATCATAAAAAACTCGTACCTGATGGAAGGATTGTTTTTTTTTCAAAAATTTCATTTTTTTTAACAATTAATTGTCGGTTTTTTTTTCTCGAAAATCTGAAAAATATTTCCTGAGGCCGCCATATTGTTAATTTTGAAAAAAAGCCTCGATCAGGCACAAAATTACCTAATAATAAAACTAATTTCTCTTGCCCGATTGATTTTAGATGAATCTCCAAGGACTTATGATGATCACCGCAAGGGACTTCTAGAGAAACGGGCTTCACACAAACAGCGATAACTTTTACAGTTATTAATTTTTTTTTTGGAAATTTCGCTAAAGTTAAGTCGAATCATGATGTATTAATGATACGTTTTTATTTTTGTAAAATAAAGCAGTTGACTAGAAAAAAAAAAATTCTTGAAAATCATCAATTTTCGGGCGTCTGAGTACCCCTAACCCCTTAAAAAGTGCCCGCAATATATTCAGAAAATTCAAAATCCAAATTTATTCCTGAACAGTGATAGTATCGCCTTCAAAGTACTCACCATACTCTGCAATGCACCTATGCCAGCATTCGATCCAGCTGTTGAAACATTTCTGGAGCTCTACTATAACTTCGGGGGAACGAAATAGTAGATGAGGTAGAAAAAAGTGCTGTTAGACTACCATTTGAACAAGAGAACGACATACCAAAACCGCTAAATACAATCTACAATGAAATGGACAACTACATGAAAAGGCGAGTGGAAGCTAGGTGGACTAATCTGACCACATGCCAAACAGCAAAAGTTATGGGTAGAACTAACGACAAAAAACTGACTCAATTCGTACTTACGCTCTCGCGAAAGGACTGCAGAACTATTATAGGTATGCAAGCAGGTCATAATCTATTGGCTGCACATGCGTACAAGATAAACGTACAAGATAACACGGACAAATGCAGGAAATGCAGAGAGGATGTTGAGGAAACTTTAGAACAACGTCTGTGCGTTTGTCCGGCATTATTAAAAACGCGTTTAAAATGCCTGGGAGCCCAATTGCTTGAGGGTCTGGAAGACGTCTCAAAAGCGGAGCTCCCAGCCCTACTTAGATTCGCCAAAAGCGCTGACATCCTACATGATGTCTACTTTAGGTATTCATAGAGGTCGGTCTCCATCTGGTATCGCTAGGGACCAAAAGGTCTATGCGTGGCTTATTGCCAACCAGGCTAACCTAACCTAACCTACTATAACTTCGGTAGTGTCATCAGACTCCTCTTCGATTTGTCCATTATGTCCTTTCGGCTGTTAAAACGCATTCTCCGTAGCGGTGTTTTGACTCGTTCAAACAGAAGAAAACGAGCCGCTTCAGGTGATTCGATGGCTGTGGAATGGCATACGTGTCGTTCTTCAACAAAAAGTCACCGACGGTGCGTTCTCATCGCGCAAATTCAGTGCGTTGTTTTCCCACAAAATCACTTCTTTTATTGGTGAATTGCTTCACATAAAGATCTTTTAAAATCCAAATAATAGCCCTTATGAGTCTTGCCTTACCTTTCGCAAAAAATTCGTGTTGTACAAAACCCTTGTAATCCATAAAAACCGTGAGCATCGCTCTCTTTTTTGACTGAAAACGACCTAGTTAGTCTTGTTTCATTCGGAGTTCTCCACTCACTCCCTGATGTCTGGATTGCGTGTCGTACTCATAAGCGCACGCCTCGTCTCCAGTAATGATGTGTTTGATGAATATTAGTCGGATTAAGCCTTATACTACTGTGGGCACAAAGTAAGGTAAATTTATTTGTCAAACTTCGTGGGATTAAAATTTCGCTCTAGTTATTTTTTTCATGAGTTGGCAGCACTGTTAATAACATCTGGGCCAACTTCCATGTGAATGTCATTATCAGTAATATATTTACGCTTGTGTTTACCAAACGACCAAGAGTGCATTTTTCGATTTTTACAATGTCTGATTTGATTGAGCAGAGAAGTGCCATCATATTTTGTTTGCGGAATGAAATTTCGGCTGCGGAAACGTTTAGCATGTTGCAGAAGGCATTCAGTGATGTCGAACATGTCGCAGAAAAATGTTTATAAGTGGTACAAAGACTTCAAAGAGGGTCGAGAAGGTGTTGATGACTTGGAGAGCTCCGGACGACCATCGACGTCAACAGATGACCAACACGTCAATAAAGTGAAGGAGTTAGTGCTCAAAAATCGTCGGTTGACTGTTAAAGACCTTACTGATATGATCGGAATATCAGAAGGATCTGTGGAAACCATTTTGAAAGACCATTTGGGCCTACGAAAAGTCAAATCTCGTTTGGTACCGAAAACTCTCAATTTCTTGGAAAAAAGTCGTCGCGTTGATGTGTGTGAAACAATGCTTTCAGACTATCAGGACATGCTCAATTGCATTATTACGAGAGATGAGACTTGGATTTATGCCTACGACCCTGAAACAACCGACCAATCAAGCGAATATCGTAGTAAAGGCGAGGCCTGACCGAAAAGAGCACGTCAAAGTTGTTCAAAAATAAAAGTCATGATGACAGTTTTTTTTGATTTTCGTGGTGTGGTGCTCTAGGAATTCCTTCCACCTCGCCAAACTGTTAATAAGGAATATTATTTGAGCGTTATGCGTCGTTTACGTGAAGCAATTCGTCTAAAAAGACCAGAATTATGGGCCAACAACTCTTGGTTTTTGCATCACGATAATGCACCGTCTCACACTGTACTCGTTCTTCGTGACCATTTCGCCAAAAATTCCACGCATATCGTTCCCAAACCACCGTATTCGCCTGATTTGGCTTCGTGTGACTTCTGCCTATTCCCAACACTCAAGAGACCACCCCGGGGAACGCGTTTCGAGTCGATTGAGGAGATAAAAGTTGAATCGAAGAAGGTGCTGATGGCTATACCGGAAATGGACTACTTCGCATGTTTCGGGGATTGGAAAAATCGCATAAGTGTATTTCATCGAGAGGGGATTATTTTGAAGGGGATGAAATTGATTTACAAGAATAAATAAAGATTTTTCATTTTACAACCAAATTCACCTTACTTTTTGCCCACAGAGTTAAATCATGTCTTTGGTGATATCAACGTGACGCCGTTTTTGCATGAAATTCAGGTACTTTGCGACCAACCTTTCTTCCAAAGAAAGGCGACCTATGCGATTGTGGTAACTGGAGAGGCGTAAGGCTGAGCACGTTGAAAGCTCTTTAAGCAAGTAGAACTCATCCAAGCAAACACGCTACGCGTCACTGTCGAGCAACCGGTTGAATGGCCCTCACCGCTATACTTGCTGCTCATTGACTTGAAGATGGCGTTCGACACCAATAGTAGACGAGGAGTCCAACGAAAATAATTCGTCTGATCAAAGCGATGTAAGAGGGTTCTAAACTGGCAGTACTGCACAATAGTAGACAATAGGCCGGGTCGATTTGTGGGGAGGCAAAAAAATCGCCCATTGCTCTGTGAAAATCATATTGTAGGGATCAAAATAAGAAACTTTGCCGAAGGAACCATACTTCTAAAACGAATTCTGATGTCCCCCAATTGTGTGCCACTGGCATGGGTGGATCGGCCGTCCAAAGTTAGTGGGGGTCGCTCATACATTTGGACTCGATTGGAGTACTCTAAATGGGTCAAAGTGGGATTTTTCGTTCGACCCAAATTGGGGGACATCAGAATTCGTTTTAGAGGTATTGTTCCTTCGGCAAAGTTTCTTATTTTGATCCCTAGAATACGATTTTCACAGAGCAATGAGCGATTTTTAAATCGACCCGCCCTAGTAGACATATATATAATAGAAGGCATTCCTTTTCGCCACCGTCATGCGCCAATTCAGCACGCGCCACAAAGGCATTACATGGTTTCTCAACAGGCAGCAGATGGATTTGAACTTTTCGCACGATATTTGTCTGTTATCGCATAAATTGAGCGATATGCAAGCGAAGGCGGACGAACTAAATAGTAACGCTGGCACGCAAAGTCGGGCTGGAAGTAAATGTCGCAAAAACCAAGTCATTGAGAGTCAATCACGCCAACAATAACCACGCAATGATGGATGGTAAATACTCGTAAGTGGAGTTCAATGAAAGCTTCTGTTACCTGGACTGCACTAAAGCAGTAGATGAAGGAGCAGGGTAAAACATCAGCAACAGGTTGAGCAAGGCAAGGCATGCATTCGGGTGCTTGGGTGAAATCGCCAAATTCCAGAAACACCAAGCTCAGGATATTCTACACATGTGTCAAGTCGACGCTGCTATACGAAAGTGGAACGTGGCTTGTTTTGGAAACGTATACGCAGAAACTTCAATGCTTCCCCAACAAATCCTTTGAATGTTCGGGCCCAACATAATAAATACCTTAGAAATGTGGAGACAAACGAACGGGAAGCCCATCTTAAGCTAGCAGGAAATGGAGTTCGATAGGCCACGCTCTTAGAAAACCGCCCTATGCATAAAATAGGCCCTATATTGGAATCCTCAGGAAAGCAGAAGGCTCGGCCGACCAAAGAAATCAAGAAAACCTGGAAAATTTCTATTTCGCATGACTTTTTCTCCATATACCAGTACACAAGCTGGGACAAAGCTAAGACCTTGTATAGGCCTTATGCTCTTCAAAAGAGTAAGCAGGAGAAAAGAAACTTCACAATTTGTTGAAAAATACCATTATTGCGTTTAAATGGCTGAAGTTTATTAGATAGACTTCTAATTTATTTATAAGAACTAACTTTTTTTTCCAAATAAAATTTATTATAATTAAAATTAAAAGTAGATTGAGTTAGCTCGGTTAGGTTTTTGTGGCAGTCGGCTTAGAGTAGCTAACTCTCTTTGACCATGTGGGTCCGTTGAGATACCACGGGAACCTCAGTATTTATTTATCATGGAACCATTTAGACGCTCCTATGAAGCGTAGGATAGGTTTTATCCCAACACCGGATAGTTACGTAAGATTCTCAAAATGGTACTTTCCCAACAACTTTGCTTTACTCCTAGCTAAGGGTGGACAATTACAGAGGAAGTGTTTTACTGCTTTTTTCTCCTTCCACCTCGTCCAAAGAACTTCTGCAGTATTCATGAGAAATTACTCCTAACCTAGAAGAGTGCCTAACCGGTGACACAAGCCGGGAGCTTCGAAATGTTCGCTCGTGAGTGGTTGAGCAATTGCAACACAAGTGTTTTATTCTCTCCATAACCTATTGAGCCTCCTGAAGAATATTATTTTATAGTTGCCATAGGGATTCCAATCATGGCTCTATTTTCAGGAGGTATAAGACTAGCAACCTTTCTGGCTAGCTCATCGGCCATGCCATTTTCGTCACTACCTCTATGTCCCGGAACCCGTATTAAGACTGAACTTGAAGACAGTGCTGACATCGTTTAGAGTTGCCAGATATTCCTGAGTAGTAGTGCCATTATGTGGCCTCGGTACTCTAGCGTAAGTGCACTAGCCTGCCATTCCAGAGGTTATAAAACACGGTGCTCGCACTTTCCCAAATTGATCTACTTTCCCCCTTTCTAAATGAAAAAAAAATTAATAAGTATAATAAGAAATCTCATTCCTCATTCCACAAACGCCAAAAAAAACAAAAACCTTATCCATTCCATCTTTACTCCCGCACAATACTCAGCGCATTATTTGGATTGTGGCTGCTAAAATAAGCAAAAACAAACAGTTACACATTGCATCAGTGGCACCAGCAAGAGGAAGCGGGCAGACGCGGTAATAGCGCAGATACACTAAATTTAGCGAAGTTCTCAACCATCTGTGCGATCCTTCTGGCAGAAAAAAGTGAAACACAGATGGCGTGCCGGTAATCTGAAAAACGGAATTTATTTAATATTATAACGCCGAGCTGCTATCTACGGTGACCTACACCTTACTGGTCCGCTGACAACAATAACAATAACAGTAACAATAATCACAACCAAAAAGCAATTTATTCAAACATTCATGAATGGCCGCCCATCCACGCGTCCGTCCGGCTGTTGTCCGTCTATGTTGTGTTTATCTTTTAATTGTGTACAATGTGTTCAACAATCCAAACAACACTTCGCCGTAATTATCTAATTACCCGCGCAGCAAAATCTTTTGTTTCCCAAACAGTGGCAACACAGTGTCATTCCCGTTAACTTGATGGTACGCACAACTCCATTGCTATGGTTGTTGTTATTGGATGTTTTGCTGTTGTTGTTACTGTTGTTGGTATTTTGTTGCCAGACCATGAAGCTGCGCTCGACCGCTTTGTATTGCGCTGTTCACTTACTCACTCACACATACCTCACTTTCATACATACATCACAACCACACACATACACCTATGCATATATACATATGAGAGTGTATGGTCATGTGATTGTGTTGTTGCCTAAATATATGGCGCATTTGTCTGTGGTTTAGTTACGCTAAATTTTTCCGCTACAGCTCACCTGTGCCCCAAATTGTAGTCTCTGTTTGGTGTGGCTGCCACCGGTCGGTTCAGTCCTGCGCACGCAACTGAGCGAAACAAAACTGTAACAAATAACAACAAAATGCATACAAATTTGCCAAAATAACACGAATTTATTTGTGTTCGCAATATTTAGATTGCGCCATACATATATGTATGTATATAGATGTATGTATGTGTAAATACAAGGTGACGTAAATAGTGTGCTCTGAATTCCTTTTACACTAATTCAGAAGTGTAATTTTTTAACACTAAATGATTATTTGAATTAATAATAGGGACTTGTCTCAACTAATTTTTCACTTTCTTCTTCGTTATTTGCAAATAAATTCATTTCATTTTAACATTAATTTTAATATAAATTCGTAGGTACGGTAAAAGGTTCATTTGACTTTTTAAGGAGGTTGGGGGATAATACAAAACCCATGACTATTGAGGAATTAAGAATTAAAAAACTCTAATGGACGTCGACAAAGGCGGGTAGAGAGGCTGCTACCTTCGACGGGCACACCTCTACTATAGTGGGAGCAGTTTACAGTGGTTGTAGTGCAACTGCCAAGCCCAAAAGCGCCTTGTTCGGACCTTGAAAGTGTTGCTACTGTTACTACTATCGATTGAGATGCTTTACTTTACTCTGCGGGGAAGCTTGATGGTGCCAGCTCTGCTAGCAATAAAGCGAAATCGCGCTATAAGGCGGCAGTAAAAACTCACGACCGATTGAGTGCTATGACCAATTTGGAGGAAGTGGAGAAAGGGCGCGCCTATTTTGCAACTCGCGCTGAGCGCGCCCAATCAAACCCAAAGTTCGCCAACACGGTCAAAGAGAGGCTGACTGAATAAAGGCAGCGGTCAGCTGAAAGCGAAGGAAAGCTACCCATCACAAAACGAAAGTGCAAAGATGTTACTGCAAAGCAAAAGCGCAAGCACAATAAGAACAGCAACGCCGAACAGCCGATAACGTCTAAGACAGCGGCGGCGACCCAAGAGCATTAAGCTGCGGCGCCCACTGACCGCAGTAACCCGCTGGGACAAATGTCACAGGAGAGATGGAAGATGGTGGAGATGAAACTGCGTGAAACTTTCTTCACAAGAATGGGCACCGATGGTAACTTTTGATGGAGCCGGATGGTTTAGCGGCGTCAAAATCATCAAATGTAAAAACGATCTATCCCGCATATGTGTTAAGAAAGTGGTGAAGAAGGGAGGAAAACTTTAGAACAACTTCCATGTTCACGCCGTGCATTAGCTAGAACACGAATGAAATACTTAGGAGCTTCACAATATGAGAAGTGGGAATATATCTCGCGGTTACAGCTTCTGAGCTTACGCAGAATTATTACAAGATGTTTACTACGAGTATAGGAACGTAAAGGTCTAGCTCCATCTGGTGCCACTAAGGACCAATAGGTATATATGATGGCTTTCATTCAACCCGGTGAACCTAACTTAACCTAATCTATGTAGAAAATGGGGTGTATGGGAGGTGCTACACCTTCTTTATCAATACCGGCCACTTTTCATACTTATTGAGGTCTTGATATATTATGCATCTGTGGCAAATCCCATTACCGTGCTAGAAACGGTTTCGAAACTATGCAATATTAAAAACTGATCTGAATGGGAAGTGCCGTTATTAAAGCTTTTATATTTTACAGGGTTACCCATATTCAACGGACCCATCTGACAACCCGGTATCTTTTGACAAAGACGTCAGATCCCTTAATGACATACCGCGTTGGAAGCGTCAGTCCAAGCAGATTTTTACCATGGAACAGTCACAGTCACAACACGCCACGCAAGCGCTCCCAAAATTTTGAAATCTACATTCAACAAAAGAAGTCAATTGTGAAAACTCAACGTGCGTATAAAAAATTAAATAATGTGAAAAGTGCGCCTTCTAAGAACACCATTAAACGTTTGTACGAAAGGTTTTCTACTGGTGATGCTCTTTCTAATCCAAAGAGGCCAAATCAAAACCGACCAAGGCGATCGCATGAGAATATTTCTCTTGTACGGGCCAGTGTTGAGGCGTCGCCAAGGACATCCCAAAATCGCCGTTCTTAGCAGTTGGGCATTGCTCGGACCACTTTACAACGAATTATCCGCATTGATTTGCATTTATTCCCGTATAAGATTCAATTGACGCAAAGATTTTTGCCTGCGGACAAGCCTCGTCGATTGGAATGGGCGCAAAAAGTGATCGAAATCCGTTGGGTCCCTTCGAATATGGGCAGCCCAGTATACATCTCTGCGAAATTATGGTACTCTACCACGATATTATATACCCTTGGATCAGAAAGTACCGGGAATGTTTAATTTAAGGCACCTTTCTGGTTTAGAATTTAGAAAAAATCGATGTTTTCTCATGTCATGATAGTTTATACTTTCAAAAATATGCTTGCAAATTTTTATATTGAAATTCGTTGTAGTTTAGAAGTTACATTCCTTTAGAGTACGGTTTGGAGTACGACGCCCGGGTATAAGCGCGTTAACCGTGTTTTTCTTCAAACTATTTTTTCCGAGTTGGCGTTGGTAATTTCTCAAGAAGTACTGAACCGATTGATTTGAGTTTTTAATATGTTATTGAGTAGAGTTGCGGCTCTTGCGGGTAGCACAATTCTAATTTTATAATCAATTTTTCTATTTTTTTAAGAGCGAGAACGTAAAAGAAAGTCCTTTTTATTGTTTTTCCAATAAACAGATAAAATATTTAGAAACAAGAATGATAGAAAGAAGATTGCGCCCATCAGATAGTGCGTGACGTCACGTTTTTCCGAGCTGTGCAGTATTGCCAACCATTTGCTCTTCGCAATAAATTTTGTGCTTTTTTGTACCGCAAGTGCGAAAGTTTTGAAGTTTCGTGTTTGTTTCTAGTTTTTTAATTTAAAGCTACCGAAACCTTAAGTTAAAAAAAAAAACTGTATTATTATACAAAAGAAGGTTAAAAAAGGCCACTCTGAGAAGATTTTAGTGCTATTGAATTTAATATTTTGCTCCTTTTAAGGTTATGCAAGAATATTAAAAGACCCTCTCTCAACTCTTTATAAGATTGAAAACCTTTTTACACATTTTAAAAGGCGTTTCAATTTACTGAATGCGGATTAGAACCATAGAGGTGTAATCGTTTCTCCCGGCCATCAATCCTTAGTGGGACATATGGCATCAAGAGGTGTAGTCATAGTAAAAATAAGCAACAAAATTCAGAAAACACTGAAGAAACTATAACGACATTTTTACAAAAAGAGTACCTTATCTTGTTACATAACCTCAAATATAGCAAAAAAGGTAAATTGTACATAAGCCTAACACATTTATTAAAAAAAAAAACACATTTTAAAGACAATTTATCACGCATACAAAAACCTTTAACAAATTGAATAAAAATTTGGCATTTTATTTTCTTGAAATGGGTATTTTAGTGCGTTTTTATATTCAAACCTAGGCAACGCTGCAGTAGCGAGAGAGAGATTTGACTGCCGAAAGCAGAAGAACACCAACAACACCTGCAACCGCGGGCAATGCCACCAGATGTTAAAAAAAAGTAAAGCTAATTAAAACTGAGTGAATTATTTAACTAATTATTAAAAAATGTATCTTTTACAAAATTATAAACATTACATTTGAATTAGAACAGGCTAGAAAAATGTCATGAAGAAATAATTAAAACTCCGAGACTAAATAAACGCTAAATGGAGCTAAATTCACGTAACTTGTTATAAAATTCGCTGAGAGCAAAGTAAGGGGGCCACGATAGGCGCCATTTCATTATTCTTTCCATCATGTATGTAGAAATGTGTTTGTTTTTTTGTAAATCTGCTACCCACCATAGCGACATTTCTCCTGATGAATAATTATTATTTATGATTATGATTTATGATTATAATCAACCGAAGTTGTTTTTTCAGACGTTTCTGAGCAGCCCAATCAGTTACGCCAGTGGCATGTGTCACGTCAGACGAAGCAATTTTTTTTATTTTCGTCATTGAAAAAAATATTTTTTTTTTTGTAAATTAAGAACTGATCTAATGAGTAAAAACGATTTTCAATTGATACCGATTGATTTTCATCATTGCTCATTGCTCTGTGAAAATCGTATTCTAGGGATCAAAATAAGAAACTTTGCCGAAGGAACCATACCTCTAAAATGAATTCTTATGTCTCCCAATTTGGGTCGAACGAAAAATCCCACTTTGACCCATTTAGAGTGCTCCAATCGAGTCCAAATGTATGACCGACCCCGACTAACTTTGGACGGCCGATCCACCCATGCCAGTGGCACACTCCCTGGGACTCCCCTGGGGGGTTCCCCATACAATCATTTCAAAATATCACCATTTTTGGCCTTTACATGAGAAAAGAAACTAAAAAGTTCGACCCAAATTGGGGGACAACAGAATTCGTTTTAGAGGTATGGTTCCTTCGGCAAAGTTTCTTATTTTGATCCCTACAATATGATTTTCACAGAGCAATGGGCGATTTTTTTGCCTCCCCACAAATCGACCCGGCCTAATATATACCGTATAATGCACAAATGAGCGCATTGATGAATGTCGAACAGCAAAAAAACGGACTAATATTTTAAAAACTGATATTGGGGAAATACAAATTCTCCTAGGCTGTATGTTTGTTATGTCTTATAACAAAGTTCCGGCTTTGAAACATTACTGGTCAAACCATCCGACCATGATTATTAGGAGTAATATTCTATTAAGTCTGCTATATATTATATTTCGGTCCTCCTCAAAAGCCAATGGACTGTAGCAAAACATACTATATAGATGATGTTGTCGAGTGTCTGAAAAATACATTTCAGAAATACCGACAGGATAGTACTAGGCAGAGTAGTGATGAATCAATGACGAAATTTAAAATAAGATCTTCCTTAAAACAATATATGCCCCTCAAGCCAGTAAAACGTGGTATAAAAATGTGGATGCGATGCGACTCTGAGACCGGGTATACATATGATTTTAATATATATAATGGAAGGATGGTTCCATGTGTAGAAGTCCACGCAAGTGGGGAAAGTTACTGATCGCCATTCACTTGGGAGTGGCCAGGACGATTCTTCTACATATGGTTCAAGCAGCTCACAACGCCCGGGATTAGCCCACGTATCCTCTGGTTAGCTTCCGAACACCCGTTCGGGAGTGAGCTAAAGTGAGAAGGCGAAGCATCCCAGCATAGCTGGTTGTGCGCTGGGTTTGGGACCCGCCACTTAAAAAGCCCCCCAATGAAAACAGCAACAAAGCCTCGGATGAGAACTCCCAAAACTGATGACGACCCCTGCAAACGAAATAAGGAATACGATTTGAGGGCATGCACCTGGAATGTCCGGTCCCTTAATGGGGAAGGTGCCTCTGCCCGGCTGGTTGATGTCCTCGTGAGAGTAAAGGCTGACATCACTGCCATCCAAGAGATGCGATGGACGGGGCAAGGTAAGAAAAACATAGGACCTTGCGACGTCTACTACAGCTGTCATGTAAAGGAGCGCAAATTCGGTGTCGGATTTGTTGTGGGAGAGAGACTTCGTCGCCAAGTACTGTCGTTCACTCCGGTGGACGAGCGTCTCGCAACAATCCGCATCAAAGCGCGATTTTTTAACATCTCGCTAATTTGCGCCCACGCCCCAACGGAAGAGAAGGACGATGCGACCAAGGATTCTTTCTATGAGCGCTTGGAACGTTCCTATGAGCGCTGCCCCCGCCACGACATAAAAATCGTGCTTGGCGACTTCAACGCCAGGGTGGGCAAGGAGGGAATTTTTGGTCCCACAGTCGGAAAATTCAGCCTGCACAACGAAACATCCGGTAACGGACAGAGGCTGATCGACTTCGCCGGGGCCCGAAACATGGTAGTCTGTAGCACCAGATTCCAGCATAAGAAGATTCACCAAGCTACCTGGCTGTCTCCAGATCGAAAAACGCGAAACCAGATCGATCATGTTGTGATAGATGGAAGACACGCTTCTAGTGTATTAGATGTACGTACGATCCGAGGACCCAACATCGACTCGGATCATTACCTTGTTGCAGCCAAACTGCGCACACGCCTCTGTGCAGCAAAAAACGTACATCTACCTACGCAAAGAATGTTCGACATCGAAAAGCTGCAATCACAACAGACAGCCAGAAGATTCGCCACTCGACTCTCACTCCTGCTCTCGGAGAGCACTGCCCAACACACCGGCATGCGCGAGCAATGGAGCAACATTTCTCGTTCCCTACGTACCGCCGCCGAAGAAGAAATCGGATTCCGGCGAGCCCGAAAAAACAATTGGTACGACGAGGAATGTCATGCTGCCGCCGAAAGAAAAGATGCCGCCTATAGAGCCACGCTGCGATCGGGCGCAACGCGAGCCATGTGGGATCGCTACAGAGAGCTAAAAAAGGAAGAGAGACGTATTATCCGACAGAAGAAACGAGAGGCCGAAATACGTGAGTGCGAGGAGCTTGAGATGCTGGCCACCAGGAACAACGCCCGAAAATTCTACCAGAAAGTTCGGCGGCTTACAGAAGGTTTTAAGACCGGGGCGTTGTCCTGTAAGAACAAAGACGGCGATCTGGTGACTGACGTACAGAGCAATCTTAAATTATGGAGGGAACACTTCTCGAACCTGTTAAACGGTGACAGCTGCGCATGTCATAGAGAATGTGAAGATCCCGATACCCCAATCGTTGACGACGGAATTGTCGTTCCGTTACCCGACCATGACGAGGTGAGAATAGCAATATCACGGCTAAAGAACAACAAAGCCGCGGGCGCCGACGGACTGCCGGCTGAGCTATTCAAACATGGCGGCGAGGAGCTGGTAAGGTGCATGCATCAGCTCCTATGCAGAATATGGTCGGATGAAAGCATGCCTGCCGATTGGAATTTAAGTGCGCTCTGCCCAATCCATAAGAAGGGCGATCCTGCAATTTGTGCCAATTACCGCGGGATTAGTCTTCTAAATATCGCCTATAAGGTTCTAGCGAGCGTATTGTGTGAAAGGCTGAAGCCCACCGTCAACCAACTGATTGGACCTTATCAGTGTGGCTTCAGACCTGGAAAGTCTACCATCGACCAAATATTCACAATACGCCAAATCTTGGAAAAGACCCATGAAAGGAGAATCGACACACACCATCTTTTCGTCGACTTCAAAGCTGCATTCGACAGTACGGAAAGGAGTTACCTGTATGCCGCTATGTCTGAATTTGGTATCCCCGCAAAACTCATACGGCTATGTAAGATGACGTTGCTGAACACCAGCAGCGCCGTCAGAATTGGGAAGGACCTCTCCGAGCCGTTTGATACCAAACGAGGTTTCAGACAGGGTGACTCGCTGTCGTGTGACTTCTTTAACCTGATGTTGGAGAGCATCGTACGAGCCGCAGAACTTAATCGCTCAGGCACAATTTTTTATAAGAGCGTACAATTGCTGGCGTATGCCGATGATATTGACATCATCGGCCTTAACAACCGCGCTGTTAGTTCTGCCTTCTCCAAACTGGATAAAGAGGCAAAGCGAATGGGTTTGGTGGTGAACGAGGACAAAACGAAGTACCTCCTGTCTTCAAACAAACAGTCGGCGCACTCGCGTATCGGCACCCACGTCACTGTTGACAGTTATAATTTCGAGGTTGTAAAAGACTTCGTGTATTTAGGAACCAGCATTAACACCGATAACAATGTCAGCCTTGAAATCCAACGTAGAATCTCTCTTGCCAACAAGTGCTACTTTGGACTAAGTAGGCAATTGAGCAGTAAAGTCCTCTCTCGACGAACAAAATTAACACTCTACAAGACTCTCATCATGCCCGTCCTAACGTATGGCGCAGAAGCTTGGACGATGACAACATCCGATGAAGCGACGCTTGGAGTGTTCGAGAGAAAGATTCTGCGTAAGATTTTTGGACCTTTGCACGTTGGCAACGGCGAATATCGCAGACGATGGAACGATGAGCTGTATGAGCTTTACGACGACATAGGCATAGCGCAGCGAATAAAGATCCAGCGGCTTCGTTGGCTGGGTCATGTCGTCCGAATGGATACAAACGCTCCGGCTTTGAAAGTATTCGATGCGGTACCAGCTGGTGGTAGCAGAGGAAGAGGAAGGCCTCCTCTGCGTTGGAAAGATCAGGTGGAGAAGGACTTGGCTTCACTTGGTGTGTCCAATTGGCGCCGGTTAGCACGAGAAAGAAACGACTGGCGCGCTTTGTTAATCTCGGCCAAAATCGCGTAAGCGGTTATCGCGCCAATTAAGAAGAAGAAGAGAAGAAGAATGGAAGGGAACAAAATCAGTGCGATGGTACTTTGGGAGAACGTGTGGTAAAAAGCTTAGTAAGTAGAATTAGAGAACGTGATGTGACGGTATGTTTCGATAGATTTTTTACTTCTGTGAATCTACTTGTGACCCTAGAGTTCCCAGGTTTAGGAACATGCATGCGAAACAGAAAAAATCTACCAGTATTAGATGAGAAATTAAAAAGAAGCGAGTCTTCATTCAGCGTCAGCACATCTGACCTTCTTTACGTTAAGTGGCAAGATACAACGGAAGTTATGGTGCTAAGCAACTGTCATACGTCAACAATAACAACAGTTAATAAAACGTTGAAAGATGGAAAAGAATATCAGTATCATGGCCTGAATCTATAAACTTTTACCGAGAAGCAATGGGAGGAGTAGATGGCGCCGACCAAATGGCAGCAATTTACGAATACGATAGGAAGTCTACAAAATGGTGGAAAAAGGTTTTCTACCGTCTACTAATGTTTCCTTAGAAGAGAAAAACAGCAATGTAATATACCCCTTTGCATGAATTGCTTTGCCACTTATCATACGGAAAATCAGTAGATTCCGCACATTTTTTATGAAGCTAAGATACTTTACGTTTATTTCGAATAAAAATCTGTCTCAATAAGAATACTATTTTTGTATAACTTGAATTTTTTACCATTTAATGATATAAAAATTTAATTCTATACTTAGTTTTACTACTTGTCTATAGAGGACTGATGGTACACATGTAATACCACTCAAAGGTACTGATGGTACAATGTTGTAAAAAAACTCTTGCGTTCGGAACGATTTCCATTCATTATTTTGTATGAATGCGTTGATGCGAATTTATATGAGGAAATTATGTGTTGATGGCTTCTTCTCAACATTATCACTCATACCTTGAATATTCTCAAGTAAGCGGATTGTTCGAGGCCATCTCGGTGATTTTCGATTTTAGTTTGACCCAGTATTTTCAAATCGAGTGACGAGTTGCTTGGCCAGTCTACGGTGGAAAATTTTTTTTATATAATTCACGTTGACTTGTCACCACACACGAATTATTTCGCAAAATCATTGAACAAATTTTTTCGTAATCTGTCAACGTCTATTTTGCCTCAACAAAATTCATAACTGTCACCTGTTAAATGTAAAAAGCATACCAATAATGGAAAGCAATACTTTTTGCAGCACCTTGTATGCGCACACACACACACACACACACACGCACACACATACATACAGGTATATTAATATATGCATACAAGTACTTAAACAAGTTTTTATGTGAACAGTTTTAATGCAGCGTCCGAAGCATTAAGGCATTAATGTGCGTAAATTCGCCATTTTCAGGCTTTTGTTTCTTCTCGGCCATTCTGTTTTATGTTTATATTTGTTTGCTGCGGCAAGTGTCCTCATTCGAAACAAAGTCAACATTTCGGTGTGCAAGTGAATGTTCGAATGTATGCGAAGCTGTTAATTACGTTCTCTTACTTTGTTTTTTTTTGTGTTGCTGCTGCTGCTTAAGTTGCCACCAGCTTTAAGTGCTGCCAAGTAGGCAGAGATAGCGAAGCAACGAAGCGGCTAACTGAGACCTTGAATTCCACTTGCGCCGTCATCCACCCGAAACACTGAATGCAGCCATTAAACTCAGCCCCGTCAACAATGGCAATAACGAAATTTAATATACTTTCCAAGATATGCCAACCAAAAAATGATGGACGTTGATAATGTTGAAAAAGATGACGTTGTTTATGATGTTGCTAATTGTTGCTGATGCTTGATGAAGGGGACAGGCGCGGCACGAATGCGGTTGGGGGATATGAATGGAGTGGTGCATGCGAAGATGAGATGAGGGGGAAGCAGGTGAGAATATGGCAGAATAGAGTAGCCTTTAGGGTGATGGCAATTGGAAAAATTTAATAAGGTGCTTAGGTATCTGGTGGGTGTTTGTTTCAACGCTAGATAGCTTTATTTTTAAATGCTTAAAAAAATTTAAAATTAAAATTAAAGTGTTGGCAGTTTTATATTTTATTTTTTCCCCCATGCTTGCAAACTATATCGCATTAAGTGTTTATAAATAAGAAAATCACCCAAAAAAAAATTTGTTGAAACTTCGCAGGCATATCAACTTAGAATTTTTTTGTTGTGCCCTACATTAGTAATGCAGCGAGTATTAAATTCATCAGCTGAAAGGCCTTTCATTACCTATGAAATGAGACTTTTTTTTAATTTAAAACGTTTATTAAAAAAAAATGGTTACAAAATTAATCTTTAGAATAATAGCCATCGCTAGCGACACATTTTTCATGCCGCGCCAAAAACAAATTGGCCGTCTTTGGCCGCAAACCAATCATCGAGCCATTTTTTGGCTTCTTCGTGAGAATTGAAGCGCTGCTCGGAAAGTGCGTCGCCCGTCGATGCAAGCAAATGATAATCGGAAGGCGCCAAGAAGGCGCATGCACCAGCGGTTCCCATTCGTACGTCTCCACCAATTCCCGGGTCGCTCTTGTTCGATGTGGCGGTGCATTGTCATCAAGAAAAATTACTTTGTGACGCCGATCGGCATATTCTGGGCGTTTTCGGTATATAGTGCCAATTGTCGTTGGTAGCGTACACCGTCAACTGTTTCACCTGGTTTTAACAGCTCGTACCAAATCATACCACGCTGATCCCAGAAAACATAGAGTATTGGCTTGCGGCCGAAACGATTTGGTTTGGCCATTGTTTTTGGCTTGTGGCCAGGCGAACCATACAATCGTTTACGCTTGGGATTGGAGAAATACACCCATTTTCCATCACCCGTAAGGATTCGATGCAAAAAATACTTTCTTTTGAACTGGGAGAGCAGCACTTCCCAAGTGGTTTTTCGGTTCTCTTGTGCCTTTCAGTCAGTTCCGATCGGCATATTCTGGGCGTTTTCGGTATATAGTGCCAATTGTCGTTGGTAGCATGCACCGGCAACTGTTTCACCTGGTTTTAACAGCTCGTACCACATCATACCACGCTGATCCCAGAAAACACACAGTATTGCCTTGCGGCCGAAGCGATTTGGTTTGGCCATTGTTTTTGGCTTGTGGCCGCGCGAATCATACGATCGTTTACGCTTGGAATTGGAGAAATACACCCATTTTCCATCACCCGTAAGGATTCGATGCAAAAAATACTTTCTTTTGAACTGGAAGAGCAGCATTTCCCACGTGGTTTTTCGGTTCTCTTGCTGCCTTAAAATCATGCCCCTGTCTTTCAAACGTTTGGAAATGGTTTTTTGGGTCACTCCCAACTGCTCTGCCATCATTTCTTGCGTTTGACCATCATCTTCAACCAACAATGCTTGCAATTCGGCGTCCTCAAACTTTTTTGGTGGCCGGCCATGGTCCTTGTTCTCCACCCTAAAATCACCACTTCGGAATTCTTCAAACCACCTTAAGCACTGTGCTCTACTTAGAGCATGTCCACCATAAGCTTCTATAAGCATTTGAGGAGCTTGAGAAGCGTCTCTTTTTCAATTTATAACTGGAAATCAACGATGTCCGTAAATCGTAGTTTCAAGGCGAGAAATTCGACATTTTTAAGAGGTAACAAACAATGAACTGAATATTGTTGACAGTTGACAGACGAAAAAAAACAAGACATTTGGGAAGGTTTAAAAATACTCCTAGCGACATCTATAGGCTAATAGATGAAAGTCTCATTTTATAGTTATCTACTGGTACATTTTAGGAAAGTGATTTGTTTACATAAACTTCTTGCCTTGCGACGGTCTTTCCATCTCAATGGCATCTCATAGTGAAAATAAATTGAAACTGAAATTTGAATAGGTCGAGCTAAGGAGCACCAAGGGATTTGGTGGCTCCTAAAACACTCACGAGCCCATTGTATTTAGAGCTCTGGAAAAAGGGTAGATAGTCAAGGAGGGAAGGAGAAAAGTATCAGATAAAGAGATAGAAAAGAATGGAGACAGAGATAAAGGTCTGTCCTGTGAGAACTTTCCAGATTCCTTGGCAAATCTGTAAATATCCTCCAGTTTTAGAGAACGAATATTACTCACATTCTCACGACATCGGAACCCAAAACTTGTAGCCTTGCATGTCACAGTACTTTGCTTATTTTTATTTTTGTATTATTTTGCTTACACAGCAAAGCGAATACCGTTCAATAACTGGATAATTCTGCTGTGATACCATGAGGCCTTTTCTATTCAAAAAACCTACGACTATATTTTTGAATTAAAAAAAAGTTACTCTTAAAAACGATTGCCCATCAACCTCTATGTATATACCACAACCTGGGTCTGTGAAATTGAAACCTGAAACCCGTCTCAAACCTAACTAAAGTTTTGTAATGAGACTTAAAATAATATAAGGAGAAGCAAATGCCAATTTCTATGCTCTTCCAGTTGGCATAGAATAAACAAAACATCGCATAACTAAATTCACAAAAAGTACTACACAAAAAATAATCAGCTGCAAACAAAATAGAAAACTTGAAAAACAGGCCTTGCCTCACATCGGCCAGTGTCCTTGCGGTTCATCAAAAGGCTTTGTGGCGGCACTTAATTTTGTTTAGCCGAGTAATCTTTTATTTATACTCCTTTCGCTTTCATGTCCTTTTGATTTCATGATTACTTGCGACTTTTCCCCTCCGCACGCTTGTATTAATTTTCACTTTGGTCAAGTCAATTCGTACAGTTCGCAAAGGTCACCGCAATAGTGCGCTCGCAGTGGCTCAGTGCCTGCGATTGTAAGCTTCCAAGCGAGCATTGAACATCGCATAAAAGGTCGACATTTGAAAAAAAAAAAAAAAAAAAAGTGGAATGAGTAAGATATATATAAAAAAAAATTAAATGAAAAATAAACAAACAAATAAAATAAAAAATAAAAAAAGAGAAAATTGAAAAATAAAATAAAAGCAAGCAAAATATAAATGCGCAAAATGTCAAACCACAAGCAAATAAAAGCGAACAAGCACTTGAAAAGATTTTGCTGCATAAAATATGCCTGCACGTCCTTGAGACTTTTCAAAACTGGACACTGGCGCTGACCCACACACATACCATCATACCGACTCGCCCATACACATCACATACAATTGCACTGATACCCATTAAAGTCTAATGTTTTCGACTGTGGTCGCCACAGTTGGCACTTAATTTATGTTTAACCGCATTGGAATGCCTACTATTCCCATTTCCATCACCGTGAGGCATCCTGATGGCTGTGATGGCTCGTGGCATGCTGCCGACCAACTTATACTGCTGCTCCATTCCACACACACACACATACACGACAAAGGCTGGCGGGGAAATTGTAAAATTTGTCCTGAAGTGCGCGTGCCAATGTCAGGCCGCCAGTCAGCCAAGCATAGACAGAGATCTACTCATACCTACGCACAATTCTACTATGATATATCCTGTGCTACTTGCACACTTGTAGTCTTGTAGCAAAAAAGTTATTTTTCAGCAAGGCAGGCCAGCTTACTGTGTAGGGCCACCACAAAAATATTGTAGAAAAAGCATAATGTCTAAGTATTTTATGGAATTTTCTGCTATCAAAGCCATTGCAATTCAACTTGTGTATGTATGTATGTGTGTGTAAAGAACCAGTGGAACAAGGACTGCCACTTACTTATCGAGATACTTGCGAATATTTGTGTGTTGCTTTGTAACCTAATTCAACTTGCACAAGCGAATGCGTTTCACTTACTTACGTTCTTACTTACGTACTTACTTACCATTGCATTACTTCCATAGAAATAGTCAGAAAATTATATTTAATTTCTGATTTATTGCTGACATTTTGCAAAAACTTTGCTGTCTGATTATGAGTTTATGCTTTTGTGTGGAATTTTTATTCTGTTCTGTGCTTCCAACTGCAGTTATTTAAGCGATGCGTGTGCGTGCGTGGTACTGAAATGCAGGATATGGCATTGACTGATTTAAATGTGCATTTTTTGGATTTTTAAAAATGTATTCATTACATAGAAATTTGAAAAAATTACTATGAAAGGGCTTTTATCGCACTCGCATGAAAAGCATTTTTTAAGATACGCTTTTCCATATTTTTTTCTAAATGAAAGTTGGCTGTTGCTAAATGTGTTTTGAAAATGGCCTCATGTTACGTCACGGATAGCTGGTGAGAAGTGGATATTCTTTGTTGATTCTAAAGGATGAAAATTTAAAATTTACCGTTGTTCTAGACTTCGAATTATAGAGACTTTTTGAGGGAACTAAATTGGCTGCTAATGCAGTTACAATTTGTCATACTGATGACGTGTAAAGAATCGGTGGGAAAAAATAAATTGATAAAAATAAAATAAAATGATTAAATAAAAATCGATAAGAAACTGATGAAATATCGATAAACGACATATACAACATCGATAAAAAATTAAAAAAATCGATACAAAAATAAAAAAGCAATAAAATATTGGGTAGTCGAAAAAGTCTTTTCGTATTTTGTCAATAGATGTCGTTGGAGTCATCTATCTCCAGTGCTACCAATCACATTGTGTCATATCATATGGTGTTCGAAAGGTGACATTTTAAGCTTCATTTAACCAAAAAAAATTAAATTCGGAGATGTTAAAAAAAAGTTATAGCTGTTCAAAAATGAGTGAAAATAACGAAGAAATTCGCTATATTTTGAAATTTTGAATAAAAAAGGGAAGAATGCCACGCCAGCCACCAATGAGATTTGTGAAGTTTACAGAAACGATGCTGTATCAGTTCGTGTAGCACAACAATGGTTCGCTCGCTTCCGTTCTGAAAATTTCGATGTGAAAGATGCACCTCGCTCCGGTCGACTTATCGTTAAAAAAGGCGATGAAATTATGGAAGAGATTGACCAGGACCGTCACATAAGCTGCCATGACATCGCCAAGGCACTAAACATTCATCATCAAACGGTTTTCAACCATTTAAAAAAGGCTGGTTACAAAAAGAAGCTCGATGTTTGGGTACCACATGAATTGTCTGTGAAAAATGTGATGGGCCGAATTAACATCTGCGATTCTTTGCTGAAACGAAGTGAAATCGAACCATTTCTGAAGCGAGTGGTAACAGGAGACGAAAAGTGGAGCAAATACGACAATAATTAGCGAAAAAGATCATGGTGCAAGGTTGGTGAAGCTCAACAAAAGGTCGCAAAGCCAGGATTGACGCCTCGAAAGGTCATGCTGTGTGTTTGGTGGGATTGGAAAGGAATCATCCACTATGAGCCTGCTCGAACGATTGATTTTACACTTCACTGCCAACAACTGATGAGATTGAAACAAGCAATCTAAAAAAAACGGCCAGAACTGATCAGCAATCAGCAGAAAGAGCGTCGTCTTCCATCAGGGCAACGCTAGGCCACACACATCTTTGATGACTCGGCAAAAACTGGGAGAGCTTGGCTGTAAAGTTTTGATGCATCCACCATAGCCCTGACCTTGCACCATCGGACTACCATTTGTTTCGGTCAATGCAGAACTCCCTTAATGGAGTAAAGCTTTTACTCTGATGGAATAATGTCTCTAGAAGAAAAATGGCAAAAGGTGGTCGACCAAAATGGTACATATTTGGTTTAATTAAGTTCATTATAAATATAAAAAAAAATGAGATGAAGTTTGATAAGAAATACGAAAATACTTTTTCGACTACCCAATATTAAACATCGATGAAAATATATAAAAAAATCAATACAAATAAATTCAAAATAGATAGAAAAAAAAAATAATAATATGGGAAAAAGCAATAAAAGCATTTAAAAAATTGATACAATTTCAAACAAATTCAAAATTAGTATTTAAAGATCGTAATTCATAGTACAATCTAATGTATGTGTGTAGAGATCTAATAAAGTTGCGGGCTTTTTAAAATAATTGGCCTTCCAGGTAGCTTCCTAAAATTTAGTTTTCTATTGATTTATGGATATAACCTTTTAAGCAGGACGTAAAGAGGGAAGGGTTTAAAAAGTTCCATTTTCGGTTGGGCACCTCCAGTCTAGCGGACTCCAATGTATTAGCAGACAAAGACGATCATCTTTCTGTTTTGTATTCGCTAGGAAGTTGATGGGCTCAGAAAAAGTGATGCGTGACGAAAATTTTTCACGACTTTAACGAACACATTGGTCCTTGCAAACATCGAAAATTGTAAGAACAATACCACCGTTATTTCTCAATTCATTACTCGTTCACTACTCGTTAATAATTTTTCACCAAACCAAACACTATCTCTGTGAATATTGTAGTCAACGAGCCAACCGGAACCGATACACACACAGCGAAGACAGATTGTAGTCTTTGTCTATAAGGAGGCGAAAAGCTTCGTCGATTAACTCGTTTCTATTGTATCAGATACATGCAAGAATCCAGTATGTCAACAGCACTCAAAAATGTTTTATATGTGTTTTGTCTTCCACCGAATCAATTATTTATGATTTAATATTTTATCATAAATTTCTTTATAATCTATTTTTTTTTCTTCAACCTTCTTCGAAATAAGATAAAATGAAGAACAAAACCAAAAAAATCCTTTTTTTTCACAAACCAAAATATTTTGAGTGATTATTTTTGCTTCTGTAGGAAGCTCAATGCATGCCAAAACCAATGAAAAAGCCATAAAATTATAAATGTGTATATAGCTTCGAGTTAATTATAAATACAGCGCAATTGCGGCCACATTCCCATACAAATGCAGGTAAATATATAAAAGTCTGGACAGACCCGGGTGCTCACCCTAAGGTTTTAAAAATGGTGTACAACGGAGAGTTAAAAAGTCTGCATAAAAGTCTGCAAAAATTTTATAAACGGAATCAAAATAAAAATATTTTTGGTAGTACTTTCAAAGCAATTCTTAATATATAATAGATTGTATAATTTAAATAGAAAAATAGTTCCGATTTTTTGTCTATATATTTTGAATACGTTTTAAAAAATACATATTCCCGCGGAACAAACTTATGCAGTATTGCTATTTTCACTGGAATGCCTCTTTACTACATCAAAGAAGTTACATTAATACGAATTGCAGAAAATAGTTGCCGCAAGAATTAAAGCGGCTGCTGATGCACCTGCTGCTAAATTTTCACATTTTGGCTGACCAACCGAAGAATCTTTAGGAAAATATAAATCGCCAAAAAATATGTCGATAAAAATTGATATAAATACAGCAATGGAAATCAATAATCGATTAAAAAATCGCTGTAATAAAGTTTGCTATGTGCACATCATACGAGTTTTTAAATGAAATTTTTTTATATTAATAAAAATTATAGAAAAACCGACTGGTTTGGGAGTTGTATTCAGCGATTTTGCATGAAATGCTTCTTCACAATAACAAGAATATGAACTATAGTTTTGTGATGGTATTAAAAGGACAGTGAATCACTTAAAGCAGCCAGTCGCTAGTTTGGTTATTATGGATTACCGATGGAAAAGTTGATAGTGAAAAATAAATCGATGAAACCCGAACTTATAAAAATCATTAATCGATTAAAATTGTTTGTTTTCTATGGTAAAGTTTAGTATATATATTTAGAATTCATTTGTCCATACACACAAACATATCTCCGAAATACTTATTAATTTGCTAATTGTATTTAGCGATCTAGCGAAAGAGGCTCCCACGCTCTTTTGGCATCTGCACGAGCACTAGATATATAAAATAGTTGTTGAAATAACTAGAAGAGGCGGTTAATGCATCCACTTGGTACATTTTCCCATTCTGGAGGACAGTATAAAAAATTAATAGTAAAATTAATCGATAAAAATATTGTAAATCGATAACATATTTACTCGCAAGCATAAGCAGTCGATATTAAAAATTAGTCAATAAAAATAACATATTTAATCGAAAGCATGAAAAATCGTTAGTAAAAATTAATCGATAACATATGAAAAAATCAATAGTAAAAATTAATCGGTAAAATTAAGTCTATAGCATATTTACCGCAACTATAAAAAGTTTATAGTAAAAATTAGACGATAAAAATAAATCGATAACATATTTAATTGAAAGCGCGAAAAATCGTTGTAAAAATTAATCGATAAAATTAAGTCGATAGCACATTTACTCGCAAGTATAAACAGTCGATAGTAATCATAACATATTTAATCGAAAGCATGAAAAATCGTCAGTAAAAATTAATCGATAACATATGAAAAAATCAATAGTAAAAATTAATCGGTAAAATTCAGTCGATAGCATATTTACTCGCAAGTATAAAAAGTCAATAGTAAAAATTAGACGATAAAAATAATTCGATAACACATTTCATCGAAAGCGTGAAAACTCTTTGTAAAACATAATCGATAACACATGAAAAAATTGATAGTTAAATTAATCGATAAAACTAAGTTGATAGCATATTTACTAGCAACTACAAAAAGTCGATAGTAAAAATTAGACGATAAAAATAAATCGATAACACATTTCATCGAAAGCGTGAAAACTCTTTGTAAAAATTAATCGATAGCACATGAAAAAATCGATAGTAAAATTAATCAATAAAACTAAGTCGATAGCATATTTACTCACAACTATAAAAAGTCGATAGTAAAAATTAGACAATAAAAATAAATCTATAACATATTTAATCGGAAGCATGAAAAATCGTTTAATCAATAACAAATGAAAAAATCGATAGCAAAAATTAATCGATACAAATAAATCGATTACATATTTTCTCGAGAGTATAAATCGGTATGAAATGTTTAAAACGGAACTTTTGCACTGGTTCGACTTTGCGGTATGTACAAATGTAAAATTTGTTTACATTAGTTACATTTGATAGATTCCCTATAAAAATATGTTAAAACAACATAATTTTATAGACTTTGAGTTTTTTGGCTTCGGTTGACATTTCTGTGGAAATGCCCATATTCAATCTATTCGAAATAATCGTCAATTAATACACCGGTGCAACAATTGTGCAAGTTGGTTAAATTTCTTACATATATAATCGTGAGTACATATGAAGCGTCAGAAAATGCAATAGATATTAATCGATGAAGTGTTTATTTCTCTTTATATATGTAGTACGTTATTTCGATCTTTCGATTAAATATGTAGTCGATTTATTTTTATCGACTAATTTTCACTATCGACGTGTTATACTTGAGACTTTAAAATTGTTTGGCATTCAAAGGGTCATCTTGTTATTTGTAAAAATGTGGCAAGCAAATGTCGGTTGTTCTTTTAGGAGTTTGAGAACTTTAAGTAATAATTCCTAATAAACAATTTTGCGGAAATTTTTTTTTTTTTTATAATCGGGTAAATAATTTAATGGAATTTATGTTTTGAATATAATATACGGCATATATTCGCCACGGTAACGAGTTACGTGGTTCTACCGATCAGCTTGACTATTATTTCCAATAAATAATAATGAATAATAAATCTAAATGAGCGCATACAGCAAAAATGCGTTGTAAACGATGGTCATTTGGCAGAAATTCTTGCACGAACTGTATTTTATAGGAACGTAAGCGAAGATTCTAACCTAAAATGTTCTAAGTATTCGAAGGATGAAGGCTAACAAGTTAAGAGCGACGACGAATCGAAATTTCAGCGTCTTCTTCAACACTTCGCTCTATGAACTTTCCAAACAAATTGATTTTTTTCAAAGAAAATTTCTACAATTTCGAAGCGTTTATGATGATTTGTCAAATCTTACTGAAATCTTCAGATGTCAGTTGTCAAACCTTAGTTACTGATATCAATAGTTCTTATGCGATTAAAAAATTATGCTTTGATAAGTGTTGCCTTTGTGGTGAAGTACTCGTTTTACAAAATTAATTAAAAAATAAAAAGATAAATAAATAATTCGCGCGTACACTTGTGTTAGGTGTTTGGCCGAGCTCCTCCTCCTATTTATAATGTGCGTCTCGATGTCGTTCCAAAGATGAAAGGACCTACTGTTTTAAGCCGACTCCGAACGGCAAATGGTTTTTATGAGGAGATTTTTCATGGCAGAAGTACTGCCGAAGTTTTGGCATTGTCTGCCGAGAGAAGACCTGTATTAGAAAAAAAAAACATTTTCTTTATTTTGGTGTTTGACGGAGATTCGAACTCCGAATGGTAGTCATGCACCAATCCATTCGGTTAGAAAATTAATTTTACCCTTTAATTTTACGGAGAAATCGTTTATTTTCTTCTTTGGAAAAAAGCGAGTTTTTGTGTGAATTTTTATGTTGTGTAATGCTTAAATTTTATTAGTTCCTAGTCCTCGAAAATTATGAAAACCATATAGCAGACCAAACTAAGTGTCTAAAAACATAAATAAATTTATGACCAAAAATAGTAAAAGTTACACAATTCCTTGTGTCATGGGTCTGAAAGTGATAAATCGATGTAGAACCTGAGTGTGTGAAAAAAATTCGTTGGTCTTTATAATTTCCTCTCGTAAATATTGCGAAATTTCTTCAATCAAATAACTGGTCTGCTCCCACAATATTTTAAGCAAATACTGCTTGTATATAATTCATCTTTATAGTAGTATAGAGTAGTAGTATAGAGCTCCAGTCAAACTGCTGCGCTTGGCCACAGTATAAGTCATTTGCATCTCCGCCAAAAATATCCACTACCAGCTTTAATATTTTCAAACCAATTTTTTATTGCTGTCTTTTAGAATGTAACCTTAATTTTGTAATATATTTTCCAACTTTGTTCTGATATGAATGCGTGTATGTACCTTTCAGCCAGCGAAAACTTTCGAAAGGAGAAGCTGTTGCAAAAACAGACTCATAGATTTGTCATAGCCATGACATTCTAACTTATTCCATGATGTGTGACATCTAATATTACCATTTGTGTTGCCGAAAGTGATTGCAAATAAATAAAAAACGTCGCATGTCTACTGTCAATTATTGTTGATAACTTGATTGGTTGCTTAAATATGAATTGCATGCCACCGATAACCAAGAGTTAATACTTCGGGCACAATGACACAGAATGTATGAGCTCCGAGTAACGATTGTGTGTGCATTCTCATATGTACATATGTATGTATGGTATACATACATGTGTTCTTGTGTAATTGTGTAGAGCTGACAAATGTTAGTTAGTTGGTAGTAGTTGTTGGTATGTCTGTATTTAGATTTATTGACAACTACAAGTTTTCCTCATTTTACGTATCATGCCAAGCAATCATGTACATGTCCGCAAATAGTATATTTTTACATACGTACGTATGTATATGTGTAGACATCTACTGTGGCGAGCATAAATTTCTTTCGTCTAAACTCTTTGCGAAGTTACTTGCTTCGGAGCTTTGCTGCCACCGGAATAAACGAGGACACAGAAAGCTTCAGACAGAAGAGATCGACGTCTGATGCATTATTTATGATGTTGTGCTTAACGACTTGGTAGAGGAGCAGGAGAGAAGAGGCTGTAAGGTGATTGCTTACGTGGATCACGTGGCACTTAGCTTAGATACTCTGATGTAACTGATGTAGGGTTATCTGAATCTAGTTGTGAAATGGACCTCTAAAAAGATCTTTGGATAAATCCTCTGAATACGGAGTTTGTGTTGTTTACGAGGGAATATAAAATACCGCGAATCTTTCCCCTCCCAAGAGGGGGCACTCCGTTGGTGCTCTTTGACAAAGTGAACTGCCTGGGACACATTCTTGGCAGAGGGCTAACGTGTAAGTCAAACATTGAGGAGAGAACTAGGAAGGCAACAGCCTATTTGTAGGGTTGTAGGAGCTCTAACGGGAAAAGATGGGGTATCTCTACCAAAGTTACGTTTTGGCTTTATAACACAATTATGAAGCAAATTTTGTTGTACGGAGAAGGATTCCCGTGCTCAGGTCTGCTAGAACTCGCTGGAAAGGACAACATCAGTTAAGAAGCTGGAGAGGTTTAAAAGCTCTGCCCTTATTGGAATCAGTGGAGCGCTTTGGACCACTTCTACTTTAGCGCTTAACGCTATACTGAATGTGGCACCCGTGGACATTGCGTGCGGCTGCACAGCAATCAGGTTGAGTTGTACGGGCCATAAGCTAGACTTAAGCTGCGGGCAATCTAGAAGTCTTAACAACGTTGAGTTTAACCCCATGGCGCTGCATCATTCTACATCGTCGTTAGGTCCGAGCGGTATTTCCTCCATGCATATTCCCTCAAGGAAGGAGTAGGCGCGGTGCAAAATTTGGAGGCAAAACATGGCACAGATGTTTTCAGATGGCTTGAAGTTGGACGGTAGTGTTGGTGGGGCAGTATTTTGCACAAAGCTCCCCATCAAGCTCAAATTTAGGCTTCTGCACCACTGTAGTGTTTTTCAAGCGGAGGTAGCCGGAATTAAGGAAGAAGTGGATTGTTTGCTTACTTCTGTAATTACTTTGAGGTTGTCCGATAGCCAAGCGGCAATTGCGGCCTTGTGCTTCTTGCTTGTGCGTTCGAAATTATTCGGGAAATGCCTGACTTTTCTCTCGAGTGCATCCAAATACTTGGAAATTAGGCTCTTTTGGTCTTCCGGTCACAACGGCATAGAGGAAAACTGCTGGGTTGATGAGCTGCCTCGACAGTGGACCCTAAAGGCGGTCTCATAGCAAAATGAGAAGATTTTGGTTCCCCTGAAGACCTGGCTTGCGTGTCAGCGGGATCCTCTTGGCCGCAGGTAGATCGGGGACGCTCGAGCAAACTTCTAAGGCTCACAAAGCAGCAGCTCCCGCATTTGGTAGGTATCCTTAGAGGACACTGTCAGTTATGTGTCCAAGCGGAGAGACTTACGATTACTTGGAGTCCTTCTGGCAGAAGCTCTCTGGAGGACGTGGTGTTATAATTTCAGCGCCTTCTTCTCAGCTGTCCTGCTCTCGTCCGGCAAAGATTTAGACATCTGGGCTCTCACCTTTCCGCTACACTAGCGGGTTTAAATAATACTCACCTAGCAAATGTCATCAGTAGTTCCAAGCAAACTGAGATGCTGACTTAACGAGGTCTAGCGGGCTGCTCGAAACTCTACCAACAATATGCGACGCATAAGTGAAATTGAGGACGTAACAGAATTGAGTAGAAAACGCCGTAATGAACGGAATAAACACGTTAAAAGAATGCCCACAGAACTGTTAGCGAAATCAGCCTTGTTGAAAAGACACACCACAACTAGATCGCTTCCTAAAATATGGCGAAATTGGCTCAAGATGCGCATAATGGTATTGGCTATGCTATAAAATTTCTATATATTTTGAATTTTTGTATTATAAATTGTATTTATTGTAAGGTTTATTTATAGTTAATCGTTTATTGTTAAATGTTGTTTCTAAACAGGTCATAGTCCTAAATAAAGGATAAAGAAGAAGCAGAAGAGAAATTAATTTTTATAACAATATTTTACAAAAAACCGTCAGAAAAAAATTACTATGTATAAAACCTAAGCGATTTTTAGCCGCCTAAAACGTTTATTTATTTTACTAGAATTTTAAGAGCCACCTCATTCCGTACCCGAAAATTTTTCAAAAATTCAAGGATGCAGCTTAAGAACTTGAATTTACCTGAAAATTTCTTGAATTTTTCAAAATTTTATATAAACTCTAGTTAATATAAGAACAAAAAAAAAAAAATACCAAAAAACTGCCAACTCTTTAAACATTGTAAATCTAGTATTAAAAAAAATACATAATCACATTCTCAGTTGTGCTCGCGACTGTACTTATGCATATGTGCTTATGAAAATCGTTAAGTTCGGACGTGTCTTTTGGCGGTTGTTGGCACATTTCGTGCCATGCCAAGCTCAATTTTGTTGCTCTTGTTGGTTTGTGTCCTGTCAAATGTACATGTTTTGGCTGTGTGACACAGCGACATACTGACTTATATTCGTACATGCTCACTTATGTATGTATGCGTGTGCATATGCATGCGAATCTAATATGATTTATGAGGCTATATTGACACC
Source organism: Anastrepha fraterculus (assembly GCA_037575425.1). Taxonomy (NCBI): domain Eukaryota; kingdom Metazoa; phylum Arthropoda; class Insecta; order Diptera; family Tephritidae; genus Anastrepha; species Anastrepha fraterculus. The sequence continues at coordinate 64,421 of JAYXIM010040173.1, forward strand.
AAAATTTCATAAAAATAAACAGCAAAAACCCATTTACATTTAAACATATGCACATGCATATACAAGGTGTTTCGTTACCGACTATAAAGACTTTCAGATTACTCATATATTGTGTGGCCAATTTTATGATGAAAGAGATGTAAAAATTAGGGTCCAACTGGGGCTGGAGCTATGAGCTCAACCTCACTTATGGGCACTCAAGCATCCTTAGAAACTTCGAGTTCATCCCTCTGTCCACGGATCCGTGTATACCCTCGTTTAGTCCAACCGGAACCTTCTCCACTTATATTCCGTCAAGGGAAGAGTGGACGGAGGGCTACACTTGGGGGCAGGGTCTGGTGAACTTGTTCACGGATGGATGTTGGAAGGTACCATTTGAGACTTCTGGTATCGACCTAAGGTCTTGCCAGTTCCCACCTTTTGCAATCATATAGTCGGTTGATGATGACGGATGAACAGATTCTTAAATTTATGCGTACTATTTTAGCACTGGAGCTATAGTTGTTTGAACTTGAACTTGTTTTGCAAAGTTGTGTGAAGTTTGAGGTCTTCTTCAGCGGAGCAATCAAGTTAGCTTTGTTTCGAGAGCATTAATTCTTTCTGACTTTCGCACCAATTTCGGTGTGCGAAAGATACTTCAAATTGATTGGCCATTCGCCTGCTGGATTTGCGTAATAAGATCAGCAACTTCTTGCTCTTCTTGGGGCGATGTTAAGCCTCATCGTTCATTTGAGCCTCTTTTTATTCTTTGCTCAGCTAGCCTTCGCTGAGTTTTCTTAAAATTTAGGTCTTTTTCGTTATGAAATCAATCACAGAATGCACCCTTAAAGCCATTGAAGTCGGCAACTAAGCACCCTGTATATGCATGAATATACCTCCTACATGGCGCAGCAAACAACAATACTACCAAAAATATTACACAAATGCGCTTGCATATATTATATGTAGTGTGAATTGATACATACACACATATATGAGTCTATGCCAGCGTGTGCCCCCTGCTTGCTAAAGTCACGCCTCACGCAACACTCTCTACGCACGCACACGATTGCACTCACGCTGTCACCAACTGTGGTTTTGCATCCGTTTCGGAATGCGTGTTGTTGATGGTGCACTGACGGCACGGCATATAAATGCGAAATTATATGCAACGTGAAATTTTTGTGGTAGATCGCAATGCTGGTTCAGTTGAGTGGTTAGCCGGCTGCTTGCGATGCTTGGGATGGCTGGCTAGTTGCTCCTTTTTTGGCGTGTGTTCGGAGTTGAGGTATGGGTTCGACGTTCGTGTCAGTTTAGATTTTGGTAATTACAGTATAAAATTGTGTTGCTTTTTAATTTATGCCACTTAAATTGGACAGAAAAATATTTGTAGGTCTTCAAGTGATAATTTAGTTTTTTAAAATTCAACTTTAACAATCAACTCAGTGAGCGCTGGACGAGTGTATGAACTTATAAGAACTTTCTGACCTTGCGTGGACTGCAGGTGCTCAAAACGAACGCTTAAGTTCAAGAAAGCCTCAAATTTCAATTGTGATGGTTGCCTTAATCGCGTGTTGTTCCTTGGGTATCCATGCGGCGAAACTTCACGTTACTGGGCTTACTTTTTGCAGCAGTTATCTGGAGGATGAGCGCCTACTCCGTCTCAACGTCTAGTTCTTAGTCGTCTTACTTATTTATTTTTTATATTTATTTTTCTTTCAAGCTTTGTAGTGTTAATAACGATTATATAAACTGAAACTCTCATGCAGCGCTAGCATCAGAGGCTAATCAGCTGTTGTCGCGCTGTTGAAATTAAATTATATTTGTTTTAAATTAGTTCTACAATAGTTTTAAACTTGCTCCAAAGCTGTGCTAAATATGTTGTAAAATTATTTTAAAATTAGTTCTAAAATATTTCTAAATTTGTTCTTACTGTGTGCCAATAATGTTTTAAAATTGCTCTTAAATTAGTTGAAATTAGTTCTAAACCAGTAAAGAATTTTTTCTAAAAGTATTGTAAAATTATTTCAAATTATTTCTAAATTTGTTCTATAACTGTGCTGAATATGTTCTAAAATTGATTCAAATGAGTCCTAAATTTGTTCTAAAAATGTGCTAAATACGTTCTAAAATTGCTCTAAAATTGTTTCAAATTAGTTCTAAAATAGTTCTAAATTTGTTCTAAAAGTGTGCTAAATATATGCCAGAAGTCTCTCAAATTTGTTCTCAAATAGTTCCAAATTTTTTCTAAAAGATTGTTTAAATTTTTTCTTAAAGATTGTTTAAAAATATGTTCTAAAGTTTCTCTAAAATAGTTTTAAATTAGTTCAAAAATAGTTCCAAAATTGTTCTAAAAGTGTACTAAATGAGTTCTAAAATTGTTTCAAATTAGTTGTGGTTCTAAATTCGTTCTAAAAATGTGCTACACTGTTCTAAAGTTCCTCTAAAATAGTTTTAAATTTGTTCTAAATTTATTCTAAAAGTGCCCTAATATTTTCTAAAATTAATAGTTTAAAATTAGTTCTAATTGCTCTAAAATGGGATTAAATTAGTTCTAAAATAGTTCTAAATTTGTTCTAAAGGTGTGCTAAATATGTTCTAAAATTGTTTCAAATTAGTTCTAAAGTAGTATGAGTTCTAAAATAGTTCTTAAATAGTTCTAAATTTGTTCTAAAAGTGCACTAAATATTTTCTAAAATAGTTTAAAATTAGCTCTAAGTCGCCCTTAAATTGTTCTAAATTAGTTCTAAATTTGTTCTAGAAGTGTGTTAAATATGTTCTTAAGTAGCTCCAAAATTATGTTTACAGTAAATGAAAGCCAAATACCCAAAACAGGGTGTAAGCGCCAGTTATATATAATATTATATATAAAAGTTTTCTTAATTTGGTCCCAAGTTGATATACTACATTAATTGCATAAAGCTTACCGCATATTGATGCATACAATGTATCTTTATTAATTTTTCATTTATATTTTTGAATTTTAATTCTTAAATTATAACAATCAGACAACTCTAAATTGTAGTCGTAAATACAGATAAAAAAACATATACTAAAAATTTACTCATATTTACAAGGAGTAGCTTTATTCCTGGTAGCTTCAACATACTCGTACACTTGTTTTAATAAAATGCGACCCTTTAACTGCAATAAGAAAATATAAAAATTTAACATAATTGTTTTTCCAAATAAGTCCCTTTTCTCTTATTTTGTACACAACAAGCATCTAAGTATAGTTGTTTTGTTTATTGTGACCTCTCTCCAAAATTAGTACCAAATAAATTGTTAGAATATCGAAACAATAGGAAAAATTATTTGAAAAGTCACAAACAGGATGAACAGCAAATAAATGTGTTTAAAAATCAATAGCATTGAGGTCACATATATGAAGGGAAAATGTGTGGGCGTCAGCAATTGAAAGCTGTATATACATAGAAAAACCCTTCAGGAAAAGGTAAATTAGTGAAAGAAATTTCTGGTTCGCTATTTTAATAGTTTCTCTACTCACGCTGCGAATATTGGGGGCTTGACCACAATTTTTGGCAGTGCCAAGACTGAAAAGTAAATGGCAATAACTGGCAAATGGTGACTGGTGGTATGGCGTTGTTTAGAATTAAACAAATATAAGTTAAGAGGGAGGTCAAAGAGCACGAGGTATAAAAAGTAAGAGGTATGGAAATAAGTTTTAAATAATTTTTTTTGTTTCGGCATTTTGTACTTTAAGCTTAATACGCGCATTTTCCATAAAGTTTTTGATACTATCAGAACAGCCACGTATATTTGGTTTCTGAGGCATATAGTAGTCACTCGGAGCAAAACTACAAACAAATTACCCAGGAAAGAGGCGGCTTCCACATTTATAGACCCAGAGACATTTTGTGGCCTATGGAAGGGTAACTTTTGCTCCCTTACTCAGAAAGTAGAGGAAGACAAAGAATATCATACTGGACAATCTACCGGGCAATGAAAAATGTCATTTTTGGAATTTAGTACTAACTCCACAGTATGGAAAAAAATAGGTAGCGATGGCAATTGAAATTTATTAGAATTCTGCCTTCCTTGTATACGAAAGAGCGGGATGGCCTATTGAGCATGGTAAACGATTTATTTGACAATTGTGCTAAAATTGTGATAAATTTCTTCTAAAGTTGTTTTAAAATAGTTCTAAACTTGTTCTAAAAGACTTCTAAAAGTATGATAAAATTGTTTCAAGTTAGTTCTACATTTGTTCAAAAAGTTCTAAATTTCTTCTAAAAGTGTGCTGGTTCTTTTCTAAATTTTTTTTTAAATTAGTTCTAAATTTTACCAAAATATGTTATAAACTTGTTCTAAATTTGTTCTAAAACTGCTCTAAAATTATTTTACATTTGTTCTTAAAGTGTGCTGAATAGGTTCTAATATTGTTTCAGCTTTGTTCTAAAATAGTTCTAAATTTTTTCTAAATATGCTCTAAATTTTGGTAAAATCAGTTCTAAGTTTGCTCTAAATAGTTCTAAAGTAGTTCTAAATTTTTTCTAAATATGCTCTAAATTTTGGTCAAATTAGTTCTAAGTTTGCTCTAAATATGTTCTAAAATTGTTTCAAATTTGTTCTAAACTCCTCTAAAATTGTTTTACATTTGTTCTAAAAGTGTGCTAAATGGTTCTAATATTGTTCCAGATTAGTTCTAAAATGGTTCTAATTTTTTTCTAAATATGTTATAAACTTTTTCAAATTAATTTGTGCCAAATATGTTTTAAAATTGATTTAAAAATAGTTCTAAAATTGTTCTAAATTTGTTATAAAACTCCTCTGTGCTAAATAGGTTCAAATATTGTTTCAGATTAGTTCTAAAATAGTTCTAAATTTCTTCTAAATATGTTCTAAATTTTTGTTAAATTAGTTCTAAATTTGCGCTAAATATGTTCTAAAATTTATTTAAAAATAGTTCTAAATATCTTCTAAAGTTGCTCTAAAATTGTTTCAAATTAGTTCCAAATAGTTTTAAATTTGTTCTAAAATCCTTCCAAAATTATTATACATACATTCACCAGCGCTATTTCCTGCAGGGTGCATGCGAGGAATAGCGGATCATGTAAACTTATGTAACAGTGTTAGTTTTGAATTTTTCAATTTACCAAATATTTGTTATTTGCAAGCGACAACTTAAAATACAACTAGAGAAGCAGCAAAAATATATGCCAACAAACCAGCTCTGGAGGAAGATGAGGGTAAAACAAGTACCTGACAAGAGGGACATAAGAGTGCCACCGCCAACTACAACAAAAACAACAGCAACAATTAAAATGCAATAAATTTTCGATTTTGGATATACAATTTTTAGCGGTATGACTGAAGTTCACATTCTCACACACATACACACGCACATATGAATTTATATTAAATATATGGCAATGTGAATATATGCATGTATGTGTAAGTAGAAACAAACACGGCGACGATATCTTGGCAAACAAGCGCCAAACGCAGCAATTCTAGTAACAAATTTAGTCAATGGGGCGGTGCATATGCAAAACACTGTGAGTACCCACACACACACATACATACACATATATATGTATATATAACATAGACAGCTAGATAGAAGTGTTTAGGTGTCTGGTTTATTGCACAATATTTGCCTATTCCACCGCGGTTTAGTGGGCATCGCCATGGCGCAATGTCTTTTTGGTATTTGAGTGCTGGTCGATATTTGTGGAAAATTGCCAGTCATACTAAAAAAGTGGGGGCGAGAGAAAGCGTTCGCTGGCAACGCCTTTTAATAACGACATTGATAGTTGTTTGTCGTTCGGTGGCAACGATGACGATGACGGCAGCAGCGAGCGGCAGATGTGGCTAGGGAAATGGCGCGTTACTGCCAAAAATTGGAAAAAAAAATAAAAAATGAAAAAAATCATTTAAAAGCATTGCTTGGGTTGCCAAGCGCTTGGCACAATTTGATTTATATTTGTTGTAAACACAATTGAAAACTTTTTGCAAACTGCGCACCAGCCGTAGACCTACTGCAGCTGCATGCAAAAGAGCACAAAAAAAAATTAAATAAAAGACAAAAAATAAAAAGGTAAAAAATGATGGAAACAACTATCAATAAAATGGCAGAAGTGTCTACTAGAAGCTGTGTGGAGTACGTAAATAAATGCACACAATAAATACAGGGTGCTAAAAATAGAACGTTATCGGTTGACTTTTATAATTTGCGCCCAATATTGAAAACACTGCAAAATAACAATGAAAATTGCTTCATTGTTTTTGCAAATAACTATTCTACTTGGAAGTCGAACACTTCTGTATTCGTTAGAATTAATTTTCAAAGCACTTTTGTCACTCAGAAGTCGATGCCTTTAAAACGAGTTATTCAACAGCTTCTTTAGACGTTAAGAAACCTTGGCCTTCCATTTCATTTTTGGGAACAAAAATAATAATTAGATGCTATTTCTGGGTGCAAGGTGGATGACTCATTAGTTCGATATTTTGAGTGCTCAAAAACTTTGGTGAAGGATGATTTGTTTTCAGCTGTGAGTTTTCCTTAATTCTTCGCAAACTACTGCCAAAAAAATGATAATATCCTATACATATTTAAGGTGATTTTCATCCTTAAGGCTGGTAGATATGGTCATGAAGCAGCTAAAGATTTCAGATCCATCAGTTTATCCTCTTTTATCCTTAAAATTCTTGAACGATTGCTCGATACATATCTTAGACATGCACATCCCAACATGCCTATCTCAAAGGAAAATCTGCAGATACAGGTTTTCATGAGGTTTTAAGTATGATTGAGAGAAGCATAGAATACGAACAATACTCACTTGTCGCTTTTCTCGACATATACTATACAACAACCACTTAGAATTGACTATTTTAAGTTTTTCTAGTAATTCAGTTACGACATAACCGGATTTTCCAGAAAAATAGGCGACCATTTGCTTTCAGTTGCTTCTTCCGCGAATAACTTTTGTTGGATTAAGGTCGTCTCGGTACACCCAAACTGTCGACTGATGCTTCATACCCAGTTAAAATGTATAGATTCAAGGTTCGTCAAGTGATACGATGTCATAGACGTACTTTGAACCTCCGTGACTCAAATTCGTCAACATTTCTTTACACCATTCGACGCGAGTCCTTTTTTAGGCTCATGACAGTCGGCTCTGCGTAACTGGAAGGACTCGGACTTAAATCCTGCCAAAGACTGTCACTTCAGCAGCATGCCTCGTATATGTTTGGGTATGTTTATGCTGCTACAACAACAGCCCTTCTTTAAGCCATAGTCGAATTATGAGGTATCCAACGAGAATAAATCTACTGATGCGACGATCTTGCATTACCAACTAACGCAAAGCATCGATATTTTTTTTGGTACAACAACACAAGACTAAGTGTTAACATAACATTTTCTGTTAAGCCACAAACGAAAAATTAATTATGTTCTGTAAGTAGTTAATTCCAAACTTCACTTGATGCTCTATGTAAATATGCTATTATGATTAAATTTTTTTCTATAAAAACGATGTTCATATTAAGCAAACCTAGCTCGACATAGTTTGTTTAGTGTTCCGATTATCGAAATTGTTGCAAAATTAGTTTAAAGACGTTTCTTAAAAAAAAAAATTAAATAAATAAAAAACAAAAAAAAAAATCAAATAAAATAAATAAGTAAAAGCTTGCCGCAGATGTACCCTAATAATTCTGCATACTTGTGTGCACGTGTAGATTATGCATACGTATAGATTTTCTGGGCAGAAATGGCCGAAGATTCCAATTGACCGAATTGAATTGGAACATTTCATACAAACAATTCTAGTAAGAGATCTACACCTACCCACAAAAAGGGGAATATTAGCTGCGAATATATATAAAAAAATATCTGCAAATAGTATGCCTTTTTTTGTGCAATTTTCTGAAACCCATTTTGTTAGGTATCACTATGCACCACCAAGGAAAGGTTAGATTAGATTAGATTAGATTAGATTTGTGGGGGGTTAGACAAGTCCAAGCACTCAGTCAGTAGACCATTGTACTACACCCAGATAGAAATCAGTAGGAAGAATAGAGATAGGAAAGATAGAAGGATCGAAGAAGAAGAGGTTAGTTGGTTACGGTAGATCTGGCTATGCCAAATTTGAAAAGAGTGGGTGGAAAATTTTTTACGCCATGAAAATTTAGGAAAATTTCTGGTAAAAAAGAAGGATAGTTATCTTTTACACTTCTTTATGAACGAAAAAATTCAGGCTGAAATGTCGAATTTCCAAAAACAAAGCTTACTAATACTCTGCTGGATGCTTTCATTTAGCGAATCTTTGTGCAAAAGTGCTATTAAAGCGCTGCAACCATTTAACAGAAAGAATCAACAGAGATTTGCAAGCTTACTGCTTATTGACGGAAATGGCTCATTAATAGTATGTAAAACTTCAAGTAATGCTTGCGAAAGTGTTCATAGAGTTTCTTCATCTGTGTTAACCTTTTACTTAATAAAACGCAAACTATAATTTTATGACATTTCGAAATAACCTCACTTTTGGGCAAATGAGAGAAAAAGCAGAATTGAAGTCCGAAGTGATTAACTTTCAAAAAACGATTTCTGAGTAAGACGTGAGTCCTTTTTTTACAATAAAACTGCTTTTCAACTGTTTTCTTTATTTTTCAACTAGTTTTTATTCCGTATCCGAGGGAAAAAAATTTAATTTATATACATCTTTTTCACTATTTTCTTTTATATGTCTTACTGATAATTAAATGGTACCAAAACGCTCCAAGGAGTAGGAGCAGGAATAGTGGAGCCTAGAGCACACAAATCTCTAACACTAAGTGCAGATATCACGATTTTCCATGCGGAGCTCTTCGCCATAATGGAAACAGTGGATCTCATATCCAAAAGAGGGTTCGAGAAAATAAAAATTAAAGTACGTTCGGACAGCCAATCGGTTCTCAAAGCCTAGAATAGCTTCACATTCAAGTCAAAAGTCCTGCTAGAGTGTAACAATGCACTCAACAAACTGGCCACTCATAATCAGGTCTCACTGATTTGGGTACCAGGACATGAGGGATACGAAGTAAATGAGAAGGCAAACTTTTATGCCCAAAAAGGGGTAGAAGGGCTATTTATTGGACCAACCCCATATTCGGGTTTCACAAAAATAATATAAAACACGAAACCAAAAAATGTGTCCAAACAAAAATCAGCGAACACTGGAACGGCGCAAGCGGACTAAATCACTCCAAAAAGTTTTTGAACTTCAATGCCAACAGAGCAAAATCTACTCTAACCCTAAATAAAAACTGGCTCCAGATTACTTTGTGGAGCAGTTATAGGCCACTTTGCCTGTAAAAAACACTTTCAGGCAATAGAATTATCTAGTACAAGATTACGCAGGTTCTGCTGTGATGAAGAGGAGTATATGGAACACTTAATCACTAACTGTGAGGTATTAGGCCACAGGAGACACAGAATCCTGGGCTCGTACCTACTAGGGGCTCGTAAAAAAGAAAAGGAGAGGCATCTTCATGATTTCCTTTCTAATCTTACTCCGACGGACCAAACAGATTACGCATTGTGGAAGGCCACAAAAAATATAAATCGGCCCATACAGTACGAATCACCAATTCGACTAGGAAATGGTAATTGGGCACGTACGGATTCTGAAAAAGGGTGTGTATTTGCTGAACATCTGCAATCTGTCTTCACTCCCAATCAGTCTTCTGCAACTACTTGTTTACCACTAGACATATTGCAACCACCAAAAAACCCAATAAAGTCTAAAAAAAATAACATAGTCTCAGTTATTAATCAACTTAAACCTAAAAAAGCTCCAGGTTCAACAAAATCACCCCAAAAATGCTAAAAGAGCTTCCAAATATTGCCATTCTTCATATCAGCCACATATTTAACGCCATCTCTCGTACTGCCTACTACCCAAACGCTTGGGAAGTATCTCAAATCACTATGATTGGTAAACCTGGGAAAGACTTAAGCCAAGCATCCTCATATCGGCCAATTAGTCTATTGTCCATACTTTCAAAGCTATTTGAAAAGTTGCTCTTGCAGAAAATAATGTTCTTTATTCACGATAACAATATTATTCCTCAACACCAATTTGGATTTAGAGCAAAACATAGTACAACTGAGCAAGTTCATCGCACTGTGTCATTTATACGAAAGTCCTTTGAGAAAAAACAGTACTGAACTGCACTGTTCTTAGACGTAGCACAATCATTCGATAAGGTATGGCACCGCGGCATAATTCACAAAATTACTAGTTTACTGCCTACGAATGTACACCTCTTGCTGCAAAACTATTTCACTAATAGAGAATTTGTTCTAAAGCAAAAAGATTTTTTCTCTCGGCATTGTAGAATAGACGCTGGAGTTCCACAAGGCAGCGTTCTTGGCCCTATTTTATATGTACTATACACATCTGATATGCCAACGACGAGCCAAACAATGACATCAACATTTGCCGATGATACTGCAATACTTTGCACTCACACAGACCCAAAAGTAGCAACGTCTATATTACAAAGGCATAGACTTGAAACAGAACTTAAAAACTGGAGAATAAAGGTTAATGAAACGAAATGCGTGCATATTACTTTTACTCTAAGAAAAGAAACTTGCCCTGCAGTTACAACAAATGGTCAGAATATACCACAGCAAAACGAAAAAAAATATCTTGGAATTCACTTAGATAGAAGACTCACATGGCGGAATCATATTGAAAAGAAAGTGTCGAATATCAAGCTTAAAATGAAAAGCCTATATTGGATGCTTAATTCGAAATCAGCATTACCTCTAAAGTACAAAGTGCTACTATATAAAGCCATGCTAAAACCAATATGGACATATGGTATAGAAATGTGGGGAACGGCTACGCCCTCAAATATCGAAAAACTTCAGAGAGTGCAATCTAAAACCTTGCGGATAATCACGGGAGCTCCATGGTATATAAGAACGCTAATATTCACAGAGATATTTGCATACCTCGTGTAGCCGATGAAATAGTACGGTTGAGCAAAAAATACCTACAAAAGCTAGAAGACCATCCCAATAAACTAGCGCGAAATCTACTTTTGGATGAAGGTCACACACGATTGAAAAAAAGAGACATCTTCAAGTCTGCACTATCTTAATTATCTTATCTCACACGAGAGTCCGTCCACAACTTCCTCCAACCACATCTATCACATTCGACAAAAAAAAAAAAAAACAACAACATTTTCACAATCGACATGAGGGACAAAGGAAGCTTTAAGGGAGACCTTTCCGGCTCCCAGCTACGAAGAATCGGAGACTGGAAACCCATCCTTTCCAGCTCCCAACTATGAAGAATTGGAGATTCACAACCGATCTAATCATATATGTAAATATATATTCATTTGAGGAAATAATTCGTTTCTTAGCACTGACAAGGAAACATTTTACTCTAGTATATAAGATTTGTAAACTTATTGTTAGTTTCTTATACAAGAAAGATTCAATAAATAAAGAAAAATTAAAAAAAACAAAATATTCTCGTTTATTACAAAAAAGTATTCTGAGTTCATTTCTTTTGAGTAAAATTTTCTCTATATTTGTATGGTAACATTTTTTTGGCCAAATTCGAGTTCAGCGCCACGCAAGCTACCACTTCTGGCTAATCACTTGCGATTGACATCGAGAAAATAAAATCTTGTTGCACGGTTTTGTCTAGTTGACGCTCGGTTGGATGCATGAAAAATGGCAAATTTTCACAAACAAGTGGTATGCAGTTGGGAAATTTGAAAATTTATAACCATGTAAATTGCTGCAGTACTAGAAAATTGTTGTTGGTACGATTTAAACGACTTTTTGGTTATATAAATTACTGGAGAATATACGCCGGCCTGCTATGCTGGTTTATGGCATTGGGGTGCTTGTGTTTATACTCGTATGCACGTGAAAAATATATTAGTGAATGCACTTTTGCAAACATAAATCTGCACTCTATTAGTACAGGGTGGGCCAAATAAGACCTACTAATGTTAAGCACAAATAACTTTTTTTATTTTTTGACATATTTATTTTTCTCTTTTTGTAGGTTATAATTGAATTGTTGGAAATTTATTATGGAACCCTACAGTACAAAACAACGCGTTAAAATGATCGAGTTTTTCTATTCTTGTCAACGATCAATTGTTTTAACGCAGTGTAAATATAGGCAACATTTTAATTCCAGATCCGCTTCCACAGCCTTCATGATTAGAAGTTTGGTCGGTCGTTTTGAGAAACTGGCTTCAGTGGCCGACCGTCGTGGACGACGTGCCCATTGCAATATTCGCACTGAAAACAACGTGGAAACTGTGCGGCAGAGTGTTGCAGATGATCCATCTGTCTCAACTCACCGTCGTTCCAGCCAATTGGGCATTTCCAGAACGACACTTTTTGCGGCCAATGGCGGAGCAGGATCCTAATTTGTGGTTTCAACAAGATGGAGCAACTGCGCATACTATGCATACTAGGCAAACTATGGACCTGCTGCGTGAAATTTTTGGCGAACGTCTGATTTCCAAAAATTCAGATTTCGCTTGGCCACCTCGTTCACCAGATTTGTCAGCGCCCGACTTCTTTTTGTGGGGATATTTAAAAGACAAAATGTATCTTAATAAACCAGAGACTATTAGACAGTTGAAGCAAAATATTCGAGACGAAATACTGAACCTTCAACCAAAAACATTATGTGGTGTAATGGAAAAGGCGTTAAAGAGAGCCAATCCTTGTATCGAGAAAAATGGTGGACATTTGTCTGATGTAATATTTCATACATAATTTCCATAAAATATATTCAATGTATAAAAACAATTAACCAAAATAAATGACTATTGCAAAAGTTATTTGTGTTTAACATTAGTAGGTCTTATTTGGCCCACCCTGTATTTAGGGTTAATTCAACTCAACTTATAATAAGTGATACCACTTGGATCACAACTGGTCCCTAATGTTGGCAAGAGACTGTATCGGAGGTGTGGAGATCTCAGATGCTGCTCATAATGCAGTAAAGTTTGATTCGTTAAAACGCTGAACTTCTGGTCTTGGAAAGGAAGATTATTTTGCAATTTTTACAATTCACCTTTTGTTTTCGAATGAATTTTATCTGCTGGCATGAATCAGATTTTAATAAAAATTTCCTCTTATTTTTTCTTTTTTTTTAATTTTGAATCATTAAAGGACTCAGAAAGGGTGACCAAAAGCGTATGTCCTTTGGAAATACGTCAAAGGCCAATATTAATCGTCAGCTACTAGTTTCACTTGAAGCTTTGTTTCACTGCCAGGGCTTTGCCAACGCAATCAAGAGCTCGCTAAATCCTGCTGAATTTACATTTAAAGCTTGTGGGTTCTCTAAAAATAATGGACGAAATCGATCAATTAAAACTTTCACACTTTGAAAGAATTTCAGACTTTGGTGAATGCGAAAGTTGTGGCTCGACGGGGCTCAATTTTATATACAGTTACGAACATAAATAAGTATACAGGAGCCTGATTTAGGGAATTGTTTGACGCTAACGCTTTCCTTAATAGGTTATCAAAATATTTTACACATGGTAATTGAGTACTGGGATAAGCTTTCATATGCGCCTTAATTTAGATGTAAATTTTAGGTACCGTTATCCACGCTTTGCTTTGTTTTTAATGCCATCCAAATTTATGTCACAAAAGTTAGTATACAGCAAACGATTGTTCAGTTAGCATAACATTTATATTTACGCATTGATTAAAAAAGTTAAAGCTATTAAAAGTAAATAATTAAAGTGAGTATAAAAATTTAGGGAAGTACGTTTTGTATTAATTTTTGCGACATTTTTAGTAATAGCACCAAGAGGAAAAGAGCTTTGTGATGATTTAAAAAAAACTGATTATAAAATATCACAAGGAACCTAAATCATTGCGAGAAATCGGTTGTTTGATAGATAGGAGTTTTGCTACAGTTCAAAAGATTGTGAATAAATATAAAAGTGCGGGAAGTACCACTAATAAAGAGCGTTGTGGACGTCCGCCGCTCTTAAGTCCCAGCGAAAAAAGCTTAGTCGTACGGAAAATCAGGACAAACCCCAAAATAAGTGACCCAAATTGAAATCTGAAGTTGAAAATGAGCCTGGAAAACAATTTAGCACCCAAACTATTCACCGGGTTTCGCATAGTGCTGGTTATCATGGGCGCAATGTTAGAAAAAAGCCCTTCGTGAGTAGTGTCAATCGGAGTAAACGGATTTCATTCGCAAAAGATCATGAAAAATATGAACAAACGTTTTGGAACCAATTCATATTTTCTGATGAGTGTAGGTTCAGTATCTGTGGATCTGATGGCCGTGAAAAACGTGGAATTGATCCAAACAATATGACCGGCACTGTGAAGAATGGAGGGCGCTCTGTGGTGGTTTGGGGATGTATGGCTGCGAACGGGGTAGGAAACTTGGTATTTATCGAGAATATTATGGACCTATATGGTTACTTAAATATTTTGGGCCTTGGAGGAACGTTTATCTTCCAGCAGGATAATGACCCCAAGCACACATCCAACATTGTACGAGAGTGGCTGTTATACAATGTGCGAAAACAGCTGATAACACCGCCACAGTCCCCGAATACCAACCCAATCGAATATTTATGGGAACATTTATAACGGCAAATACGCAAACATGCGATTAGTAATAAGGAACAACTGAAAAACGTCCTTCAAGAGGAATGGAATAAAATATAGGGTTACTCAATAGGTGTGCTTCAACTTTTTTCCGATAGGGAGGGCGAACGACGCAATATTTTGTATTTTTCGCTTGTCATTTGTAAACTTCATTAGCATACATTTCATCATGGAACGCTACACACTTTAGCAACGATGCAAATCGTGCAAATTTTTTATGAAAATAATCGTTCTGTTGCTGCTACTTTAAGAGCATTACGGCCACTTTACGGTCCAATTAACAAGCCGTCCCGTTTTGGGGTTATGTGAAGTCATTGGTCTACAGTAACAAGCCGGCGACGATTTGTGAGCTCAGAGCCAATATTGAACGCGAAATTGCTGGAATTTCGGCCGATTTATGCAAAAGAGTGGTCGAAAATTGGGTTCAACGATTGGACTTCGTAAAACGTGCACGCGGTGGTCATGCAAAAGAAATCGAATTTCATACTTCCATGTATATGTTCAAACTCGATAATAAAAAAAAAATTAGTTAAAAAAGTCAAACCGTTTGTGTTTTATTCAAAAAAGTTCAAAAGTTGAAGCGCTCTTACTGAAAAACCCTATACCACCAGCTGTAACTGAAAATTTGGTGATATCATTGCCATCAGCGACTTAAAGCGATTGTAAAGTCTAATAGTTAACTTACAAAATACTAGGATTTGATTTTAATTTTGTTTTTGATTTCACAAATTAATAGTATAATGAACTGTATACTTACTTTTGATACATGCATTTTTATAAAGTTTAATATAAAAAGCTATAATTGTGTTGCTTTTTGAAATTTTGTCACTATTTGCATTAAATATGATTTTTGTAGTTCATTCATGTAAATAAAGCACAATTTTGTTTTAACCTAGGCTGTTTGAAGGAATCGATTGGGGAAAAATTGAAAACGGTGCATACTTACTTCTGTTACTAACTGTACCTGTTTTTTAATTGTTAAAAATGCTATTTTTAGAGAATATATCACTAAGGTCACACCAATCGAGCCCAACAGCTTGTGTTGCATCGTGGCCTGTCAATTGGAAATTTTACTTTTACTATTCAGTAGCGGCCTCGGTAGTCTAGGGTAAGTACTAAAGCTGGCCAAGGGTACGTGCGTCATGCATTCGTGGTAATAATCGAACCCATGACTGCCATGCATCGTGCCCATGTGTTTGCACAAGTGCATCCCAGGCGACGCCAGATCGCCAGTTAAGCTAAGGGGATCATAAACAAACATAATTACCCGAAGAACGCTCTTTATTATGATAGATGAGTTGGTATCAAAAACGCATTTATCAAATTTTGCGAAGTTAGCAGCCATCATATGTTCAGAACCTTTTCGTATGTCATAGAGGAAGCTTGGAGGAGTTTACCCGATTGCTTTGCTGACCGTAGTTGCGTACCTCGAAGACTGCTGAATGATGTATATATCTGATTTGCAACGCCATACAGACTCTTGCTCCGTGTCTACGCTCTGCAGCCCATCGTCTACGCACATGTGCAGATGAATGCGTCTCATCGCTGAACAAAATTCGGGTCGCAATATGGGGATAAACACTTTTCACAGAGTGTCAATTTTTATAATACAATTGTACGACTTATAAACGTTGTTGAGACGTTAGTCTTTTCATGATGAAATGTCAATGAATACTGAAAAAAGTTATGTTTCCCAGTAGTCACGGGTGATCTGTCGCACAAACGACTTTAAGATTGAGGTGCAAGCCCCCCATTTTCCTTTTTCAAATACAATTTCTCCGCCAATGTAGGGCCCTCTCCAATAGCTCCAAGCCACAAGCGAACAAATGACCTTCCTTATGGTAATCAGCTTGGAGCTCATGCGAGAGTTGATGTTGTAAGGGTGCTAATTCTTATTCAAAATTCGCCATATTAAAGTCCGCGAAGGGCCGAGTTGCTTTGGTTTTGCGTGAAATTGACTGCCTTGAGTCTTTCTTCACTGACATCGGCGCTGTTCTTAACCGAGCTGGGTGGGTGTTGTTTAATTTTTTAATGGTGGTCCCGTGGTGGTGTTTATTTACACATAAAATATATTAGAAAAACTGATATGTGTCTTGTGTGCTTGTATCAACAGATTTAAGTGTGAATGCCGTTAAAGCTCACTTTTTAACTGTTGAAAAATATTCTAACATTCCAACAACCCATTTGTGTATGTCTATTTGAGACTTAAGATGGCAATTAACCAGCAAATCGAGGCAGTTGAAAAAGATGCACTTGACCGATAATCCAATTTCTGCTCCGAAAAAAAGTGGGTCGAAAAGGGCACAACTCGAATTAATAGTGTAAACTACAATTAATGTTGATTTCAAAAGAAGCGTTTTTTTATAAAAAAATATACATCTATATTTTTCATACATATTTTTACAACTCTGTGTAGTTGTTAATTAGCAAGCAAGCAAAATATAGATAAATTCGGCTTGAAGAGCAAGCAATTCAACTGAGTGGCACTCAGTACTTACCAGCAGATGCGCTACTAAGTAATTGAATTACATGCAGTCAGCATGCACACACGCACACCTAGGCACAAGTTTATTTATGTATATTTACATAAAGACCTAAATGCTTGAGGTATGCCAACAAATATGAAAGAATATTTAAAGACGACTCGCACTATTTGCTTTGCACACTTAGCCTTAGAATATTTGATGGTAACGTGTCAGTAAGTGACACAAACACACCTGAATGCACGGCTACAAACATGGCTACATGTGTTTGCGCAAGTGCATACTTGCTATGTGTCAGCGAGTTCTTGTGCCAAGGATAAGCTGAAGTGAATGGCTGCGGTGTAACGCCTAAATGTAGGCCAACTGCAGAAGATGACATCTTCCAACGTCCTTATTTCTATAACACAGCACACATCAATGAGGCCAACAGCGTTGCGTCTATATGTGAGTACAAACAAATGTAAATATTATATAAAAAAGTGAAAATATTTACACACACACACGCACACACGCAAGCAATGCGCAATGGGCCACGCTTTGAAAAGGTGAGTGTGCCCCAAAGAGCGCCAACTAAGTAAATGTGAAAATTAGCAAGAAAAGTGTGTAGTTTCGCACACAAAATCAACCAAGTACATAAATATATATATTTATATGTGCGAGCAACAACCCGGTAGGGAAAGCGTAAGCTAGTGAAGTATATTTTTGAAGCAAAAATAGTGCAATTTCGTTATTTGGTACCATTGGAGCTACTTAGAGTGCGCGTAGTGACAACTGTGGATTGAGTTTAACACCAGAAGAGCCAGCAAAGTATAGGTAAAGAAACACTCTTTTCATATGTGTTGACCGTGGCGTGGGGTAATGATTTGGTTTCAGATGCAGCAAGTTGCTGGTTCGAGTTGAGTTTGTGGAAATTCAGCTTAGAACTAAATTCGTACCGCCAAAAAGGGTATGAATATATACGAGTTAGCATAAGTAAGATTTAGTACTAGTTTCAAATTATCGAAAATATGTGCACAACTTATAATACATTGTTGAACTTATCTCTCAAATTTAGTACTCAGTACCGAAGTATTGAAAAATGGATGCGTAGAATATTAAGTTTGAGCTAACAAATTTAGTACTAGTTTCGAACTATAGTAAAAATGCATAGCGTACTGCTCCTCATTTGTCAAATTTGGTACTAGTTCTGAACTATAAAAATGGAATAATAATTCTCAGCTGCTAAATTTAGTACTAATTCCGAAGTACCAAAATAAAACGATGCAAAGCATACTATAACTCATAAGTAAAATTTAGTACTAGTTCAAACCACGAAGACAGAACACGCGGCACTCCAATACTCATTTGATAAATTTAGTACTAATTCTGATGTACCGAAAAAAGAATACGGATAGTACTAAAATTATCTGCATCAATTAGTACATCTTCAAAATGATCGCAAAATGCATACATAGCCTTCTAGTTTTCATTTGTCAAATGTAGTACTAATTCCGAATTATCGAAAGTTGGATGCAGAGTATATTAGACCTCGCCTCTCAACTTTAGTACCAATTCCGAACCATTGCAAAATTGATCCTGAGGATACTATATCTCATCCGTAAAATTTAGTACTAGTTCTGATCCAGCGCAAAATTAATGCAGAGCATTCTAGACCTAGTTTCTTTAATTTAGTACTAATTCCGAACCATCACAAAATGTATGCAGACCATACTAGACCCTGTTTGTTAAATTTAGTACTAATTTCGAACTAATGAAAAAGAGATCCAGAGCATATCAGACCTCATGAGTTAAATATAGAACTATTTCCAAGCTATCGCAAAATGAAGGCCTCGTCTGTTCAATTTAGTACTAATTCCGAACTTTTTCAAAAGGGATCCAGAGTATACTACATCTCATCAGTCAAATTTAGTACTAATTCCTAGCTATCGCGAAATGAATCCAGAGCATACTAGACGTCGTCGGTCAAATTTAGTACTGATTCCGAATTGTTGCAAAATGGATGCAGAGCAACCTATACGTCATCAGTTAAATTTAGTACCTACTACTTTCAGACTATCGCAAAAAGAAAGCAGCACCTTCCAGATTTCATTTCTATTAATTAGTACTAGTTCCGAATCATTGAGAAATTGATGGATAGCATACTAAGCGTCAGAAATTAAATGTAGTACTAGTTCTAAGCTATTGAAAAATGGTTGCAGATTTTTTAGTACTAGTTTGGACTATGGTAAACTGTATGCAGATCAATCTAGATCTTATTTCTATAATTTAGTACTAGCTCTGAAGCATAGTAATAGCTTTCTACACCTTATTTCTAAAATTTAGTACTAACTCCGAATCATCGCAAAATGGATGCAGAGCATACTAGACCTTGCTAAATTTAGTACTAGTTCTAAGCCACTGCAAATAGGATCTAGAGCGTACTATACCTCATCCGTCAAATTTTGTACTAGTAATGAACTAGTGAAAAATTAATGCAAAGCATTCTAGACCTCATTCCTATCATTCATTACTAGTTTGATGGGTTGCGTACTAAACATATAATTTAGTACAGGGTTGCCAATATTCGACGGATCCATCTGGCAACCCTGTATCTTTTGACAGAGATGTCAAATCGCTTAATGACATACCGCATTGGAAGCGTCAATTCAAGCAAATTTTGCCATAGAACAGTACACGCCACGTTTGTACGAAAGGTTTTCGACTGGTGATGCTCTTTCCAACCCAAGGCCAAATCAAAACTGACCAAGGCGTCGCCAAGGACATCTCAAAATCGCCGTTCTCAGCAGTTAGGCATTGCTCGGACCACTTTACAACGATTTATCGGCATTGATTTGCATTTATTCCCGTATAAGATTCAATTGACGCAAAGATTTTTGCCTGCGGACAAGCCTCGTCGATTGGAATGGGCCCAAAGAGTCATCGAAATCCGTCGGGTCCGTCGAATATGGGCAACCCTGTATTAGTTTCAAAATTGTTGGAGATCATACTAGGTTGGTTGGTTAAAGTGGTGATTCTGCAGAATCCAACTAGCACTTCCGCACCATTTTGTTGCCACATCCTCGATCATACTAGACTTCATTTAATAAATT
>JAYXIM010040174.1:0-262816 GCA_037575425.1 Anastrepha fraterculus
AACAAAAAACAATATAGTGTAGCAATTAGCTAATTTGTTTTCTCTCAACTCAATGAAAAAAATTCTTGCACAAGAAAATTTAAAATTTTGAGCCCGAGTATCTTGGCGACCACTCAAAATTTTCTTCCCGCCGCTTTAGCACAATTTATGCGACTGTATATTAAATTATCTTCACCAAATTTCAGTGAAATCGAAGCAATGAAGTTTTTAGGTGGGCACACTGGACATGTTTTGCCCCTTGCATATTTTACACACCTAATAAACTCACAAACTATTACCAAAAATTTTAATAAATAAATGGAGGGTATTGGCATAACACACCTTAGAAGCATAAATAAATAACAAACCATTACAACCAGTTGGTAATTATTGAATGTATGAAAAAAATACTTTGTATAAAAATTGGGTGAAGTGTAAAGTTCGCAACATTGTTTCCATGCTGAAATTAATAAAGTTTTAATTATCCCTCTGCAAATGATTTCAAACAGTTTTTGACTAATCTGCAATTTCTGGGCAATGGAATAAGTGCTCTCGTGCTCGTTTGAACCGACAATTTCCATTGTTTCATCGATATTTTCGACGACTGGTCTATCCGAGCGGGCCGCATTTTTGACGCCCATATTCGAGAACTACATTTTTGTAGTCAACGTTTTGCTACGAGTATTGAATTCGGTGCTATATTGGGTTCATAAGCATCACGAATTTTTTCAGCTGCTTGCTCTGGCTTTTCCCTTTGGCCGTAGAGGTACTGAAGATTGTTTCCATTTGCTCTTAAAGTTTTTTTGGAACGCTATAATCTTTAACTACCTTCACCAAGTACAAATTTGTTGAACAACTTTTATAGAAGCCTTGTGCCATCTCTACACCGACATATACCCGTAGTATAACCTGAGGAAGAATAGACAGCGGAATAGTTCACTAAAGACATTTATCGAAAACTAATCAAAACTTTTTACTCCACCTAGTATTCCTACCCGTACACGCATGCAAATCGTGCATCACGTAACAAATAAATATTTTCGCAATTTTCTTAAAAGCATGCTTTACACACCTTTATTCTTACAGCTTTCAATAAAATAGGGTTATTAGTAATAATTCGTCTCGCAGTAATGCCGTCACGCGATAAGCTATTGCTTCGTGCTTTTACGATAAAAAATCACTAGTTCCTGAAGGCGTAAACTGTCTTCCAATGAACTTTGAGCTCGCAAAGCAACTCGCTGTTCTTCCTTTCATGCTGCTACCTGCATATATAAACACATACACAACTACATATATAAATACATACATATTTCCACAGTTTTAAAAATTTCATAATTCAAACCACTTCGCGTCAACGCCCAAAGCATTTTGGCCCTCTCTACATCTACATAAAGTCAAGCCAAAGTTCAATGCAGTCACTTTAAGGCTCACAGAAAGTAACGAGGAAAAGCTACGACGGTACGTGTCAGTATGGATTCCACGGGCTATCATCTTTTAATTAATTATATTGAAAAATGGCAATGTGTTAATGGTTGTGATTTCGTGTAGTACTATAGTGTGTGTGTTCTATCTATAATACTTACACATACACATTTGTGTGTGTGTTCCTACGAAGTGATTGGACTTGCCAGTGCGCTAATAAGCAGACTATGAAAGATTGAAAAAATCGCCCCACCCAACTTAATTAAGTTGCTGACTACAAAGAATATTGGCTTGTTGGTTATGAAGTTGCGATATTCGTGCGCGATGATATTAAAAAGGGCTTTGCAACCTTTGCATGCGTGTCAGAAAGGGTGTGCTGCAATTTTTAATGAACGCGTAATGTACTGTGGGTGTATATTTCAAAATAATGCTTGTGTATCAGTGAAAAAGAAATTCCAATACAAATCTTGATTCATATTTCGTAGAATTTTATTAAAAAATCATTAAAATGGTAAGTAAGTAAATTGGGAGGTGATAATATGCGCGAGTTTATTACTTTGCAACACGAAATACTCGTATGCCCATGAGTCAATGCCACGCTGCAACTTTTGGGTGTGATAAAGTCGCATAAGGAAAATGTGATTCATATTCGGATAAAAGGAAACACATTTGTTTATTACGAAAATCAATATTTCAACCTTTTTGTAAGTATGAATGCCCAGCGGAAACATTTGGGACTATAAAGGAGTCACTAAGGAGTCCTATTTTCAGAATTTGTGTTCATATTAATGCCATTTAAAGGTATGAAATAAAACAGCTTTCATCCTACAAAGATCGACTTATTTATATGAGCTTGAATTCATACATCAACGGAGCCTCAGAGCGTTTTCATGTCCATGGGCAGTGATCAAAGTATTTTGGACAATGTCGTGAATTTGTATGAAAACCCGCTCATTTGTGGGCTTGAGTTTCATAAGAAGTAAACTGAGAAAAATTAAAAACAAAAAATTTAATAATCTTGACATTTATTCAATGTTGATGATTTTGGTATAGCATTTTTTAAAGTGAACTATCTTTGGTACTTTTCAATATATTCCTGTTTTTTTTTTTAATTTTTTTGGGATACTATTTTTAAAAAATGTTTGGAAAAAGGAAACAAACAAAATTCCTAAATATTTGTAACGGAAAAACTAGGTTAGGTTAGGTTGTAATAGTTGCCCAGAAAGTGGGTCCACTTGAACGAAAGAAGCGTGAATCATCCTTTGTGATACCATTGTCAGGGGTGAAAAAAGAGGTGAAGGAAAACGAAGGACGAAAAGGAGAGGGTTGAGTATATGTGAAGTATGATAGGTGACTAATTTGCCGCTGTGTTAGGCGGCGGAAGAACTAAATTACAAAAAAAAATCGAAAGCATTTTTTATTCAAAAAAAGAAAAAAATAAAAAGCATATAAAAGGATTTTTTAAATTTGTAATTAAAAAAAGTATATAAATTTTTTGTTATTAATTAATTTTAGGGACAAAAAATTTTGCTAAATATTTTGAACAGAAAAACTAATTTTTTTTAAATCAAAGAAAGTAAGAAAATTTCTTTTCCTAAATATTTTAAACAAAAAACTATATTAGAAAAAAAAGTTCTTAAAAATTTTGAACTGGTTAATTAATTTTTTTTCTAAATTTTTTATTTTTAACTTTTAATTTTTTTTAAATAAATATACTTAAAACTTTTTTTTTGTTTTTCATGTATAAAAAAAATTATTTTTGAAAATTTTGAACAGGCATATTAATTGTTTTCCAAAAAAAATTTTTTTTAAAAAGTTTCTTTTTTTTTTAAAACATTTTAAATATGCATAATAGTAATAAAAAAAAAACGAAGATATTTCATTTTCAAAATTGTATTAAATTTTTTTTTAATTTTTTTTTCACTTTACTTCTTACTATGCTCAAGCTTGCATATATATCAATTCTTAGAAGAATTGACGACAATGACCAAAATACTTGGATCACTTGACATAGAATCACTCAATCGATTTTTTTTCCAAAATCTTTTATCAATTTTTTGGAATAAATATACTAAATTTTTTTTTTTGTTTTTCATTTATAATAAAAAATTGTTCCTGAAAATTATCAACAGGAATATTAGTTAATTAATTAATTTAGAATTTTTTAAAAAGTTTCTTTATTTTAAAAACATTAAAAGATGCATAAAAGTAATAAAAAAACGGAAGATATTTTTTCAAAAATTCTATACCCAAAATTTTATTAAATTTTTTTCTAGTTTTTTTTCAGTTTACTTCTTATTATGCTCAAGCTTGCATATAAATAAATTTTTAGAAGAATTGACGACAATGTCCAAAATACTTGGATCACTTGACATAAAAACGCTCAATCGCTTACCTAGGACCTGACTCCGTTGCCATCATGTACGGCTTATTTCGGACTTTTCCTTTATTTTCTTATTAGCCTCATAAACACTCTTTTTGTCATACTCTAGTATCACTTTAGCGAGAAAGAAAGAAAATAATGACTTCTTTTAGCAAAGTATCCAACGCTATTTTCGGTGTTTAATCTCGATATTAATAGGTTCTTACATTGTATACTGACATTCATTGTAACTCTGGGCAGGAAAATTCGACAAATTTTCAGCGAAAATAAAATGCATTCCAAAACCAAACACTGACCTTAGAATGTGGAATATCACGCATAGACTTTTTCTGAATCTGAATTCTGAATGAAATCGTCAGTAAGATTTGTTGGTAAACTGATATTCATAGAAAATGATCTGATAAACAAATATCTGTCAAAGGCAAGGGAAATATCATTACCTCTAACAGAAAAACATTTATCACCAATATATTTAAAAATACTAAAAAATAATAATATGGAACATAAAAATAATAAAGCAATATATTATCATAGGTGATACAATACTTACAACTTCAACGATGAAAATTTAGTTTATAACATTGATCAATTTATAACCAAATAAATTGTAGAAGTTTAGTATACGTTATTTCCGTTTTAAGCCCGTTTTGGGAGAATATAAATAAGTTTTAAAATTATGCCAAAGACATACAAAATAAAAAAGGAAAAATAAGTTTTAAACCCCTAGATAAATACAAATGTATGTTAGGATAATGCTAATCAATCTAATTTTATCATAACTTTGTTAATTCTTATATTAAAATGAGTTTGAAAAAAAGGTAAACATATCAGCATACTGATTCTGTTAGTGACTTTCTTGGTGTCCCAACCATACAAGAAGACCGTCTTTACACTCGTATTAAAAATTCTTAGTTTAGTACGTCTATTTTGCCCAATTTATAAAAATTTGCCATGGCTTTGTTTATACGGTTGGATACGTCACTTTCAGTACATCCGTTCTCGGGCATTATGCTACCCAATAGGTGAATAAAAATGACATATTCAAAAACATGTATTCTTGCTATAATGAAGATGTTGGTAAAAGACCAAAAAATACTAGTCCTATTTTTGTCGCAAATCACTAGTTTGGGACTAGGCGTAAAAGTGGTTAAAAATTTTTGGTCAACTTTTCAAAAATATTTTTCTATAAGCAAAAATACTATTACACAATGTTTTTTTATCCTTAAATTTGTTTTTCAACTGACTGTTGATTTCATTTTTTAAATTTACTTTTTCGAAATCAGAACAGCTGATTTCATTTTTTTTGCCTCTAAATTATAAAATATGGTTCAAATAGCTCTAAATTGGTAATATTTACTAAACTTTGCTAAAAGAAAATAATGACGTCGCTGAAGTAATACTAGAAAATAGCCAATGATGGCAACGGAGTCAGGTCCTAAGTAAGCGATTGAGCGTTTCTATGTCAAGTGATTCAAGTATTTTGGTCGTTGTCGTCAATTCTTCTAAAACTTGAGACTTAAGTATTGCTTTTGCTCCACTGGTACTACCTGTTCAATGTGGCTTCTTTATTTCAATTTTTTTTTTTATTCTAAAATTAAATAAAAGGAACATGAACACTGAATTCTAAGATATTGCTGTTTAAAAACATAAAAACTATAGGAAATTATGTGGTTTCCTTAATTTCTCTTTTTCAACAAGTACAATTTTATTCACTATCGAACAGTACGATTTCTTCCATGAAATGCCCATTTAATTTTATTGGCATTTCGTTGCAGTCATGACTAGCCGTTTAGGTGACACATCCTGGACACCCAAGGCACTCAATCTTACCTCTATGGACATTTTTCTGTGGGTGTACCTCAAAAGTCAGGTTGATGAAACAAACCCGGTGACTATCGCAGCACTAAAAGAAAATATCACTCAGGGGGTTAATGGTTTATTCAGCGGGCGTTAGGAAATACAAAAGCAAGATTTCAAGAGCTCGTTCCATGTAACAGTCAACATTTAAATTAAATAATTAAAAAGAAATAAAGTAATATAAATAAAATCTGCGCTTGTATGCGATTGCAAAACCTCGATATTTCTTTGTAAATGTTACTAAAATATTTAAAAAAATTAGCATTAGTATTTATAATTTTAATTCTAAATTCTGGCACCGGATATCCTGCATTTTTTTTTAATTTTCAGATGATTTAACACCAAAATGCGCTATAGTACAGTTCTCGTACAACAAAACCACCTTTAGAGGGTCCTATCTGATTTTTAATATATGTTTTTCTTACAAAAATAATTTAATAATTTAATTTATAATTTAAAATAATAAAAATTCAAATCTTCATTTTGTACTAGGAAGACACTAAGTTTTTGCTTAGCTATGTGTTTAAGCGTCATTTATGGTGAACAGCTACAGTTCGTGAAGATTTCCGATGTGCAAATTCTACTATCACCAGCGCACGGGAAATCATAAAATGATGGCTTTTATCTGTGTGACATTCATACAAATTTTAAATATTTCATTTGCTGTTGAACAGCTGGTGCTTTCATTATTCCATTGAAATAACTGCAGCTGCCATTGCTTTAAGTTTTCGCTTAATGAAACATAGCAGCGCATTAAAGTTCCATTTCCAGCTATTTGCAGAGTGCTCTTAGGGTGATTGTAAGTGAATGCATATACCATATTTGTACATTGGTTCAACAAACAAGCAAATAACCAAATGAAATTCGACTCTTGCTACAGTGACACGCAGCGATTCCTTTGTGCGCATTTTCCAATGCCTTCCAAACCGCCTGCCCCTTTGGCGCAAATTGTGCAGCCCAAATGAGTAAATTTATTCATTCAATGCTATGCTTTTTCTTCTCTCAAATTATCATCTCTTCTCTCCACTTATGACCTTCAGTTCTCGTATTTGCTCAATCACACCACCGCCATGCGGTCACTTCATTGCGCAGCAGTGCGGCGAGTTGTCGCCTGTCCTGTCCGTCGCCGGTATTACATTTATTTTTATGCGATTTCATTTTAATTGATATTTGCACAAAAATCAATGGGAAACAGTTGAACGCAAATGTATTCATGTTTGCTTTTAATTTGTTGGCGCCATTGGCGAATTGGCCACTCGGGGTTATTTGATTTAAATGAATGAGCGAATTGAGTGTCGTTTAATAGTTTTTCAATAAATCGTTACAAAAGTGGGTATGGATATGTATCCGTATGGTTATGGGCTTGAGAGTTAGACATTTTTAAATACGAGGGTTGGCTGATAAAATTAATTTTAAATAAAATTCTAATTTTGTTTTTAAATAATTTTTCCAATAATGGACCATTCATTATAAGTAGTCACACGTAATTGCTTTTGTTTTTCCCAAATCAAATGTCTTTATACCAGTGACAAATTTCATAAGATTTGGGCACAACACCACTCTTAACTCCGTAAAACGTCGTTCCCTTAACTACTTTTCCTTTCTCATCAATATATTCATGCTTTTTAAATTTTTAGGATAAAAATATTTTTAAATTTTTCATGTGCAACAAAAAAGAAAAAAAAGTTTCTTTAATATTTTGAACAAAAAAATTAATTTTTTTCTACAATAAAAAAATTTTAAAGCATTTTTTTATTAAAAAAATTAAAAAAGTTATTAAAAAAGTGCATTCAATATTTGAAAAAAATCGCAGATATTACATTTTCAAAAATTCTATACCAAAATATTTAACTTTGAATAAGTCTCAAGATTATTAATATTTTTTCAAAACTTTTTCAGGTTACTTCTTATTATGCTCAAGCTTACACATAAATTTCGTCCTTATAACTCCTTTTTTATTTAATTAGAAAGACTGTAGAGTGCATCACTGGACCGTGGCGTGGGCGGTAAAATTTAGGTAATTTTCCATTGATGTCTTAAATACTTAAATACGGGTATGTTTGTGGTGCATAATTTTAATGAAATATTTAGTAGTGTATTTAGTATTAATTAGTGATGCAAGTCCTGGAATTTCGGGATGTCGATTTGTTTTTACGTACGTTATTTGTTTATTTTCTATTGTATGCAGGACGAATTAGTGATTAATTTCTACTAAAATAAAAAAAGTTTTGGGGTTTTTGTTTTCTGATGAAAATTGCGACCTGCATCTTTCCCACCGCACGACACATGCACACTCGAGGCGCCTCGGCAAAATGCTTGTACCAGGCATAATATGACATATATTTCAATCAAAAAATTTGAGAAGAATGTTGATATATATAGCAATAAAACCTAGAAGTTTCGTTTCAATCAAATATTTCTTTGCCTCCCAAAAAAATCCACGAAAAAATCGATTTTTTGAAGCGTCTCTAGGCTCCCCCATTAAAATAAATGTATGTATGGGGTGTCTCTTAGCTGCATGAGAACTATCGATATCGATAAGTATGTTTTTTCAGCTGAAAATAACAAACTGTGTTGACATTTCTGTTCAGTAAGGTTTGGCAAGTCATCATGAATCATTTAAGAGCACAACAACACTTCCAAATTTAGAAAATTCCTTCGAAAAAAATCCGTTCGTGAAGTTCATAGAGCACTGGCGGCGACATTGGTTCTTATTTATTTCAACATCAGGAAGGAGCTGGTGCTACGATGAATCGCGAGCGCTATCGAGCCATATTGATTGAATTTTTGTTTCCAAAAATTAATCACCTAAGCACCGACGATATTTGGTTCCCACAAGACGGCGCAACTTGCCACACAGTGCGCTCAATGATCGATTTATTGCATTACTAAAGCCACCATTAACGTCATTTATGACTGATGAGGGCTCGCCAGCCTCAAATCAGGTTTTTCTCACCAAATTTCTTTCGTTCCCTTCTTTGGTACTGGGTATCCCACAAAAATACATAAATTTGATCAATATGACTCTTATATACACAATCGCTAAAGTAATAATGAATGGCGAAATAGCTGACGAATCCAAAATGGAATCCGGCGTGAGGCAAGGTGACTCAATGTCGACGCTTTTGTTTAATTTAACACTGCATTCAATAATAAACGAAATAGATCAAGGTGGCACATTATTTTATAAATCGACACAAATACGCGCATACGCTGACGTCATTGTGATTCTTGCGAGAAATAGGGAGGCTCCTCACAACGTTTTCATGCGCATATTGCAAACTACAAAACCAGCGGGCTTCAATATACATAAATGAAAAAAGGACGAAGTACATGACACGATGCTTTCATGATAGGTACAGTTAGGTATAGTAGTTGTCGGTTGACACACCTAGGCCTGCTGTAGACCCATTGTGCTTTCATGATAGTCACATCAGAATCGGAAGTTATGTTTTTGAGTTCATGCAAGAGTTTGAATACTAAGGCGTAGTACTCAGCATAAATAAGGATCCGTCCTCATCTATACAAGACAAAGCATACTTTGGCCATGTCAAACTTATTTGATATCAAAGGAACAAAAACTCCAGATGTACAAAACTTAAAGTGAATTTTCTATTGCGATTTGAAAGAAAAATTGTCAGAAAAATATTCAGTCCTATACGATTGAAAGACGGTACATACCGTATACGGTATAACCACGAGTTCAATGGTTTAATCACAGGACGAAATGGAACGCGCTTTATAAAATTGCAAATATTACGGTGGACACGTTTTAAGAATAAGCAAAGAAAGAGCGACCAAAAAAGTTTTTGAAGCAAATCCTGAAGAAGCAAGAAGGAGAGGCCGGCCAAGGCGACAATGGTTGCAAGGCGTAGAAGACGACTTACGTAAGATGAGAATCTCATGGCATAGAGCGAAAGTGTATTGTCCAGAGGAGTGGAGACGTATTATAGAGGAGGCACTGGGGCACTCTTGACTGTAATGCCAATATGATGATGATGACTCAAACATTAGACTCATCGATAGGACCATGTAACCCGTAGCCACGGCGTACATATGCCAAATGTCATATTAAAAAAAATAAATGCATGAAATTATCTACCAGATTTTAATAAAAAAAAAAAAAATCCAACAATATTTCTCTTTAATGTTATCATTTTAAATTCTCTTAAAAAAATACCCTCTACATATGTATGTCGTGCAAATTTGTCTCCTTCTTTTATCGCTAAATAACGCAATTGGCTACATTTGACACCTTAAGCGACCACTTCAGGGAGTTGTGTATTCTTTTTAAGCCTAAGTGATTTGTATTGGCTTTTCCGATATATTTCGATTTCCCAATGCCGTTGCATTAAAAAATTTATGGAAGATTATTTGTCGTTGCTCAAGTGGCTCATTCAGTTGATAAGATATGTTTTATCAATTGTTCCTCGGTGCTTTGCTGTCACATTTGCTGCTTAAGTGGTTGATGCCATTTCATGAGACTGTAAATATTGATAAATCGTAAGTACTCATGTGCATGTATGTATGTTTGTTTGTATTTATAAGTGCTTTGTACAAAATGTAGCATTTTTACTTTTTATGTTTTACTATTATTTATTTATGTCGAACTTCGGAATTCGAATTATTGCTGAGTAGTTGGGCTTTCCTACTTTCGCGTGTTTAGTTGTAAGGAAATGACGAAAATGGGAAATTTGCTAAACAACTATTAAATCTTCTCATATCGAACTTATATCATAGAAATAGTTTCATTTGGAAGAAAATTTGAAATCAACTCAAGCAATGGAGTAATCCAGAGTGCATTCAAAGAGGTTTGACGGATATTTTCTTTACCGATGGGTCCAAGAATGAAATAGGCGCTGGAGCCGGATGGTACTTCAACAATTGTAATAAGTATCATTACTCTATGGGAGGAATGGCAACTGTTTTCCAAATGGATATTTTTGACATTCTGAAAGTAGCAGAATGGTTAATTGAGAGAAGCTGAAGCGGGAAACAGTTTGGAGTCTTTAGTGGCAGTCAGACTGTACTTAAGACTCTGAAGAATGCAAAGCAAATCTCAAAGATTGCTCAAGATGTAGCCTTATTCTGCTGCAAGACGAAATAAGCTGCAGATCAGCGGTTACCTCGCTGGGACCAGAGCCAATAATCGGAAGCAGTTCTGCAGGAATCATGGCGGACTGTATCAGCGATTATGTATGCAATTTATATAAAGAGCGATGGTCCAGTCTAAAAGACATGTTTTGTGACAAGCCTGCCCAGAAAACATTCGAACTTTCTTTTAAAACTTAGTAGAAAAGACGTCAGGTTGATGCTCGGCATTATTACAGAACACAAGCCAAGGGGTCATTAAGAGTAGACCACCATTAGAATCATTGAGCTGCCGATTTGCCTGTCTTGTTTAGAGAAGCTGAATATCACTAAGCATTTTTTCTTTGAGTGCCTTTGTAAGAACAAGGCTACGAATTTTGGGTTCCGAAGTCACGAAGATGAGGAATATTCGTTCTCTCACAGTGGACAGTATTCTCAGATTTGCCAAATAATCTTAACAATCCTTACAGGACTAACTACCTGGGTCTTTCTCTCTATTCCTTTCCATCTCTTTCTCTCGGTCATTTTTTTTCTTTCCTCCTTGACTAAGTGCAAGGGTAACTTGAGCTTTAAATGCAATGGGCTTTAAGGTTGAGTGTTTTAGGAGGTACCAAATCTCTCGGTGCTTCTTGGCTAGACTTTTCGAATTTCAAAAATTATATCTTCAAGGGCTGCTATATATCTTTACTGTCAATAGTTTTTGTTTGGAATTTTTGTTTTTTATCTAAATATTTTCATTTTAAAATTTCTCATGCCAAAAAGTGCGTTAAATAATTCCAGCACAGAGACTTATTGAAAAGTTTATTCAACTTATTTTTTTCTCTTTTTATTTGAATAATTTTTTTTTTATAGAAATAGAAAGTCATATAACTCCAAGTTTTAAATATTGTGCAAATTCAAAGAAAAATTCAACAAATTTTCAAACTTTGTTAACAGAATTTCTAGAAAAATTTGGTATATTCAGTAATGCAACTTATAGGATTTTTATAAACTAGAGTGCCGGTTTGAAGTGGCTCAAAAATTGCGCTGATTTTTGTAATTTTTTTCTGGCTCGGGAAATTTTTGTATGGTGAAGGAAACATCCAACTTCTTCCATTTAAAAAAATTTCCAGCATTCCTTATGCGGCGAAAATGCAATTTGACGATAAATCTTAACTCTTGGTAACATTGGAGAGATTTCAATAATCAATAACAGTGGCTCTTGCACCACTTGATTTTAACCCAATTTAGACAATTTCTCCAGCGTGATTAACTTCAAGGAGAAATTTTGTGAATTTTCCAACAGAAGTTGAGTTTACGGAACTTCGATTTCTTTTCGGATTTATTTATAAATATTTAAATATTATACAAATTCGTGGTCGCAAAAGTATTGAAATTTCTACATTAGTCCTCATTTGTGCTGTTCAGTATTGCTTTGAAGGAAAAGGGTTGGAATGCATAACCCAAGCCATCGTAAAATTTGCTCATGAATTCGACCCTGAAACGAAAAAAAAATTGTTTATGAAAATCAAAAATAAAAATTGTTTTCTAACAAATTAAGTGAGATTTAGAGAAAGTTATATTTATAATTCTTTTTTAAAGATATAATAAACAATAAGTTCTAATAAGCGAAGTTGTGAATATAAACTGGGTAATAAAAATAAAATGAAACAAAAAAGTTGTTTATCTGCATG
The DNA here is from genome assembly GCA_037575425.1 of Anastrepha fraterculus. Lineage (NCBI taxonomy): Eukaryota > Metazoa > Arthropoda > Insecta > Diptera > Tephritidae > Anastrepha > Anastrepha fraterculus. The sequence continues at coordinate 12,406 of JAYXIM010040174.1, forward strand.
GGACTCATGCCCCCACATACATGTACTACTTATACAGGGTGTTTTCCTATACTCTACCAACAGTTGAAGGCAAGATTCTGTGGCTAATTTTAAGACGAAGTATACCTAAAAGTTGGAATCCAACACGAACGCGCTAGGAATGCGCCTCACTACGAATTTTTGTTTAAGGCCCTCGCCTCATTTGAAATGGTGTTTTTTGGGTGATTTTTAAATGCGTGTAAAACTGAAAGGAGAAGAGTAGATTTATTTTTGTTTCTACAGGGTTGCCCATATTCGACGGACCCATTTGTTTTTTGGGCCCATTCCAATCGACGAGGCTTATCCGCAGGCAACAATCTTTGCGTCAATTAAATCTTATACGGGAATAAATGCAAATCAATGCGGATAATTCGTTGTAAAGTGGTCCGAGCAATGCCCAACTGTTGAGAACGGCGATTTTGAGATGTCCTTGGCGACGTCTCAACACTGGCCCGTACAAGAGCAATATTCTCATCCGATCACCTTGGTCGGTTTTGATTTGGCCTTTTTGGATTAGAAAGAGCATCACCAGTAGAAAATCTTTCGTACAAACGTTTAATGGTGTTCTTAGAAGGCGCACTTTTCACATTATTTAATTTTTTATACGCACGTTGAGTATTCACAATTGACTTCTTTTGTTGAATGTAAATTTCAACAATTTGGGAGCGCTCGCGTGGCGTGTACTGTTCCATGGTAAAAATCTGCTTGGACTGACGTCTGCCATTTTGAGATTTTTTTTTTTAAAGATCGTAGTTCACGAGATAACGACATTCATGCGGAATAATAACCTTTTTGCCTTTTTGATTCCAGACACCTGTGAGTCCCGGAAGCCGTGTCACCAGCGAAATATCTCTTTTTGGAAAACCAGTTTTTGAAGGCTGACAACTTTTTGAATGAACCTTGGATGACCAAACAATTTTTTTTATTTTTTAACAATAGATCAGAAAATAAAATGCCAATAGCAAAAATAAAAAATCGTTTTTCGCTTCCGTTTTACGCGCTTTTAAAGAAACAACCGAAAAACACCATTTCAAATGAGGCGAGGGCCTTCAAAAATTCTACATTTTTTTATGTAGAATTCCTATGCATACAAGCATGAATTCATTTCGAAGCCACTATGCAATGTTTAAAATTTTTTTTGTTAAACGAACGAGTAAAGTACAAAAAAGGAAAAATCTATTACCTTGATTATTGAACTAACTAAAGTGTTAATCTGCAACTACTCTGGCATTTATCGATAGTGGGGCTATCTAATCTTAAGAACAGTTAAAGGTCTTTGACTTTATAAACTAAATTTCTGATACACTTCTCACTGTTCTTATTTACTCTTACTGTCAAAGTCCAAAAAATCTATACTTCATATAACAAACACTAGGTGGCCCCTTCCTATATTGTAGGAAAGCCTTTAAGGAAAACGCTAGCATCCAAAAAAAACAAAAAAGAAATTGAATTATAATTACTCACCAATGCAATCGTAACGTATGTAAAAATGCTGACAATCCTTCTATAACAACGAGAATGGCGACTGTGAAAAATGCCCATGGGGCAAAGATAATATAAAGGACAATTCCAAAACATGGCATCGGAAGCGAGACCAACGTTTGCAGAAGAAAGGCTTTTTGAAGTACCATTTGCCATAGAACCTCTGACAACTCTGTTATAAAGAAATGCAAATATAACATCACAGCCACTTCCTGAATGCGTGAAGCAAATAAACTTACGCGCATGCGCCAACGATAATGCCCACAAACGAAGATAGGAGGCTGTATGTGAGATAGTACTCAAGACATATTCGATAGTGTGGATGGCTTGCTTAATGTAGACTTCACCCATCGGCTCCTCAGCAGCGCCATGCGCGCCATGTGCGCCAGCAGCTGGTGTAGGTGCTGTGTTCGCTGTTGTTGCAGTGCCATTTGCTGTTGATGCAGTACCATTTGCTGTTGGTGCTTTCTGTGTAACGGAAATGAATTAAATTATTTATTTGAATAATTATAAAGAATCAAGCAAAACGAGGGTTAATACGTGAATTTTGAGACAAGCAAGCATAAAAATACTAAAAAATAAATAATGGAAAATAAGGAATTTTAGACATTAATAAAAATAAAAGCCATAAAGTTATGGAAACTATATAATATAAAAACCAAATTATATGCAAAATATAAAATTATAAATAAATAAATAATGCAAAAAATTATAATTTTAAGCAATAGAAAATATGAAAATATAAAAACTAAATAAGAAAACTATATAGAATATACAAAATATGAGATTCTAAAATATTTAAAAAAGAATTTTATAAAAATGGAATAATAAAAAAAGAAATTATGAAAAAGAGCTAATATAAAAATACCAAATCATCAAAAATAAATAAATAATATAGAAATATAGAATTATTAAAAACAATTAATTTTAAAAAGAAGAAACAAAATAAAATAATAATAAATAAATAAATATTACTATCAGAAATTATAAAAAATTAAAAATATGAAATTATATATATAAAAAAATTTGAACTTGGATATTACGGAAAATAAATAATATGGAAAATATTAAATAAAAAAAATATCATATAAAGGGTTTTCCAATAAGAGGAGTTATTTTGATAAAAGATCAATGTTTTGGTTGATTGTGTGGTACGTAGTGCTGTCTAGTTAAAAATAAACGTTGTCCAGATCAATCCATCAAACCATCCAATTCCGGCCATAAAAAATCGTTAATCAGCTCTCGATAGCGCAATCCATTCACAGTAACTGTTGCTCCAGCTTCATTTTCGAAAAAGTAAGGTCCAATGACTCCGTCGTACCATAAGCCGCACCAAACAGTCACACGTTGAGGATCGAGAGGCTTTTCAACAATAACTCTTGGATTTTCTGAGCCCCAGATCCGACAATTTTGCTTCTTGACGAAGCCGCCGAGGTGGAAATGGGCCTCATCACTCAAGATGATTTTTCGATGGAATTCCAGATCATTTTCATGCATTTCAACGCCCCAATCAGCAAAGACTCGACGTTGCTGATGATCGGCCGGCTTGAGCTCTTGTGTTAACTGGACTTTATAAGCGTTATGACCCAACTCTTTATGCAAAATGGTGTGTAATGACGTTTGTGGTATGCCTAATTCCAAAGAACAACGAGGAATGGACAAACCGGGGTTTTATTCAACACCTTCGGCTACAACAGCAATAATTTTGGCTGTTCTTGAGCGACGTGCACGGGTTTTATTCTTGACATCGCTAACTTGTCCCAACAACTTGAAGTTTTTCACCAAATTCTGTATTGCGGTCCGACAAGGTGCTTCACGATGACCCAAAAATGTTCGAGTTTTACGAACCGTCTCGGCCAAATTTTCACCTTTTTTATAGTGAATTTTAATCATTTCAATGCGTTGTTTAAGCGTTGATCGTTCCATTCTTATTAATGGCGTAGTTTCTACTTGTCAAACCTCAAAAAATAACAGCTTCGAAGGGGAAATCTACCGAAATAGCGGGCTATTCAAAATAACACCTGTTATTGGAAAATCCTTTAGAAGATAATAAATTTTAAAAATAAATAATACAAAAAAATATGACATCATAAAATATTAACGAAGTGAAAAATATGTTATTATAAAATATAAATATATGAAATAACAAAAAACATATTAAAATAATTTTGTAATAAAAAATCAAAAATATGAAATAAGATATAAAAAAATAGTATAAAAATAATCAAAGTATTCGTGAGTAATTATAAATTTCATATTATAAAAAAATTATCTATAATATGAAATAGTAAATACATAAATGGTATAGAAACTATAAAAAAGTGTAATAATATAGAATTCATTAAATTTTAAGAACAATAAAATATGGCATTAAAAAATATTAAAAAATAAGAATTACATATTAAAAATATTAAAATTATAAATTATAATAAAATTATAAATAAATTAACAAAATAAAAAATATGAAGTTACAAAAAAAAAAAAAAATTAAAAATTTGAAATAACACAAATTAATAACTGGAAAATTTGAAATCATAAAAACTAAATATATAATAATAAAAAGAATCCTTTTATAAAAAAATTACAAAAATATGAATTCATAAATAAATATTTAATATAGAAAATATAATAAAAAAAATAATATAGAGGACATAAAACTAAAAAAAATAAATAATACAAACAAATTTAACTTAATAAAATACTAAAGAATAAAAAAATATGAAACTCGAAATACATACAAAAAGATGAAATTATAAGAAACAAAATAATAAAAAAAAAAAATTTATTTAAACTTTTATAAAATAGAAAAATATGAAATTATAAAAAATATAGTAAAAAGAATGAAATAGTAAAAAATTATGGAAAATATGAAGTCATAAATAAGTAAAAAAATTAGAAAATATAAAATTGGAAAAAAGATAAATAAATAATACAAAAAAGTATTTTCCTATTTATGTAAAAATATTACAGAAGAAAATTATGCAATTTTAAATATAGAAAACACGAAAAAGAAAATAGTTTAAACAAATATGGCATTATAAAATATTGACGAAAAAAAAATGTAATTGTAAAATTAAACAAAATGAAAATATAAAAAATAAATAAATTAAAAAATACGGGATCACTTAAACCAAAATGTACTAATCAAAGATTATAAAAAAAAAATTATAAAAAGTAAATAGTACAGAAAAAACGAAACTTAAAAAAATAAATAATTAAAAAAGAAAAGAATTATAATAAATAAAAAATATGAAATTTTAAATAAATAAATAATGTAAAAGGAATCAAATTATAAAAAAAGTTATTGGAAATGTGGATTTATAAGAAATAAAAAATATAGAAAATATGAAATTGTAAAAAATATTTAATATTAAGAGAAAAAAATATTATAAAAAGTTAAAGGAATGGTAAATATGATATCATAAAATCATAAAAAGTGATATTATAATATTACAAATATTAAGTTTCAGGCTATAATGAAGTCTTTTTCACTAAGGTGACTGCTTCCAGTACCTAAAATCACACAAATAGAGCTATAACAAAACCTACGCCATACAATTACCACAAGAAAATGGCAAACCTTTCGATGTCAATGCCATACTTGACATAGGTATTCATTTTCATGCCTAAACTCATAACTAAACATTTAAGTAGCAACCCTCGCACGCACAATGCCAACCTACCATTATTTTACTGCGCTTATACGCCTCCAGCAACGGAGTACCCAACAACATCCATGGTATGCAAATGACTGCTGCCACCACCAGCACTAACTGTATGGTTTCCTGCGCCTCAAACATATACTCCTTGCAACCATCCTGCGGCTCATTGTGTCCGAAAAGCAGCATGTTGATGAACAATATGAGAATGGAGGGTGCACACCCTGGTGTTAGCGCCTGCTCGGTAGCTTTGGCGGAATAACGCACCCACTTGAAGAACATCAGGAATACCAGATAGCCGAATAGCAGGAGCAGAAAAAGTAGCTGTGGCAAGAATTCTAAGAAAATGCGTGAATACTGTTTGAAGTGCACGAAATTAACAAAAGACAATATAACGCCAAAAATCATGTGCACGAGCCCGAATATGATGGACATTTTCATTTTGTATGTATTCAAGAAAATGATTTTGTTGTCAGCCAATGCCCATACTGGATCCAGTCCATACATATAGACGCCATCTAAATTGTTGGTAGGGTTCAATGTCAATTCTGAATTTGACCAAACAGTTGAGTTATCGTAATCTGTGTGCCATGCTGAGCCAAAAATGTTCATGGACTTGGAGAAGACATCATTGTAAACGAAGCCGGTATACATGGCAAATAAGCCCATAAGAAGTATTATGTAGCGACCCGAAAAGAAGATATTAAATATTTCACCCTTGCGCTTGCACAGCTTCTTTTCATTCCAAGTCATATAGAAACCAACAAGTAACACTATGATGCCATGCCCCAAGTCGCCAAACATCACCGCAAACAAAAAGGGAAACGTAATGCAAGTGTAGAGGGCCGGATTAACCTCGCGATAAGAGCACAAACCGTAGGCGTCAATGAGGTTCTGGAAGCCGCGTGTAAACTTATTCGTTCTATTGTATGTTGGCGGTTGTTCGTTGGTCTCGATCACATTTAGAAAAGAGGTAATGGTGCTGTTTACTTTTGACGAACCCCTAGCCAGCGCGTCACGCACAACTGGCAAATCGTATACCGGCACCCAACCTTCACCGATCAAACAGTTGTTGCTCACATCCATGTTGAACAGATTCAGCGTGTGATAGATCGCTTTCATCTTCGTAACCATTATTATCCAACTGGGTAAATTACGTGAGGCTGCAACCAATACGCGACTACGATGATCCTCGGTCTGACTAAGAACCAGTTTTAAATCTTCCAAGCGCACTTGAACCTGCTTAATCATTTCCTGTCGTTCCGCATAGGAGCTGGGACAGGGATAGAGTGCGGCATGATAGCCAGCACAAACCTTCTTAATGCGTTGTTTGAGTTGATCGCCTTGGAAGAAGGCGACAAAGATGGTTTTAATTGTCGGTGTGTGCATTTCCATATCGATCAATGGTTCGTTGAGATCGCTACGCTTCAGAAATACATTGCCATGCGAAATGCGCCACAGCATGCGTTCGAATGAGAAGAATCGCTCCAAGTTGATGATGCCGGCAACGAAGCCCAGCTCGCCGCGTTGCTGACCGGGCAGCGGCGGTGCGTACTCTGCGGCATCTGAGAAACGATGTGCATTCATATTGATGACTTCCGTGTCGGAGAAGAAATCATCCGCATTCTCAAGCACAGACTTTAGTTCGAGCATTCCTTGCTGATTCGCATGCAAACCAATATTGTTGCCGGCAAGTTCACGTATTTCCATTTCAATCGCCTCCAGCTGTGCTTCCAGGTCAATGATTTCGCGCGGATATGGTGGTTGCGGTTCGTCTAGCACTTCGGGCATTTTAATGTCATCTTTGCGTAGCTCATTTTCGATGTAACGTATTTTACGCTCCAATTCGTCACAACGTTTGACCTCTGTAACGAACTTACGTTGAAAAGCACTGACTTGCGCATTCAGCTGGAAAGAAAATAAAAATGGAAACAAAATAATGTTGGATGACTACCTACTCGTAAAGATGAAAGTGGTGAGCGCAACAATTCTTAATGGTAGTAGAAAAGGTGAGTAAACCACAAAAATGTTTGTTGCTTGACAATTCGCAATGTTGGTGAGTTAAGGGGTTAGGCTACTGCAGAAAGTTCAAAAATACGTTTTTTTTTATTAGAGGCTCTAATACCTTAAAACGACATCTCAGAAGAAGAGAGTGTGAAAAGTGTGTTAATATTTCTATTTTGAATCTTGGCGGAGTTTTATCGAAACGCGATGTTATCGAAAATATATTTTTCATGAAATTTTGTCGTGGTTTTATTGAAAAAATTTTTTAATATTTAAATTGAAGAATTATGAAAAAGATTTTTTATTTTACATATCATAAACTGCATACATATATGGCTTTAACTAGTATCAAAAATGGCTTTTGGACAACCTTTTTGAAATAGGTAAGCCCTGCTTTGTGTTTTCTTGTTTTTTTTCTTCTAATGGGCTCTTGAACAAAATATTTTTTTTTATTATACAAATGGATAGCTTTAGAAGTACTGAGAAATAAAAAAAATGAATAAAGATCAATTAACAATAATAATAATGCCTCAAAAACGTTTTCAGTCCATCGAAATAAATCTAAAGCAATGCAATTAATCTTTTAGTCAAAAAAACAGAAATTAAAAATTCTGGGTGCAGCTTGCCAAATCTAAAAATATCGAAAATTAAAATAAAAATTAATAAGATAAATATTCAAATGTTAAGTTTATGATGTGTAAAATAAAGAAGCTTTTTTTAAATTTTCAAATTACATTATAAGTTTTGTTTTGTAAATTTTTTTCCAAAAATTTTTGACATTTTTTTAAATGCGCGGTTTTTAGAAAAATCAATGCCTCAAAAAATTATTCAGTATTCCAAACGTAATTCATTTATAAAGTCGAAAAAAAATATAAATGGTGCACCGTGTATTAAAAAATTGTAGTTTTTTCGACCTCGCGATTCTAAAAAAAAGCAAAAAAAAAAACAAAAAAATATTGTATAGAAGCCATTTTTGACATTGAAAAAAATTTATATTATATTTGACTTTTTCTAAATTTTTCCAATTACATACACTTTTTGCTTTTTTGTAATCTTGTTTTTTTGAAAATTTTCTTGGAAATTTTTTTTTGTTATGAAAAAATCAATGTCTTAAAAATTTCTGCAGTACTTCCAAAGCTATTCATTTGTATAATAAAAAACAAATATTTTGTTCAAGAGCCCATTGAAGAAAAAAGAAAACAAGAAAGCGCAAAGCCGGACTTATTGCAAAAAGGTTGTGCAGAGCCATTTTTCATACTAGTTAAACAAATATATCTATAAATTTTGTGATATGTAAAATAAGCAATCTTTTTCAAAATTTTTCAATTTAAAAATTAAAATTTCTTCTTGAAAAAAAATTTTTTTTTGAAATTTTTTTTTCATTTTGAAATTTTCTTAAGCAAAAATCAACCTATCAAAATCAAACAACAAAAATTCGTCGAAACAAAAGAGTTCAATTTGCTATTAATATAAAAAGATATATACAGTTTATGATATATAAAACAAGGAAACTTTTTTCAAGTCAATTTTTTTCAAATTAGAAAAACATTTCTTTTCAAATTTTTTTTTTTTAATTTTGAAATCTCTTTTTAAGCAAAAATCAATGCGGAATCTTTTCCAAAAATTTTCTATTTAAAAAGTTAAATATTTTTTGGAAATTTTTTGAAGTTTTAAAAAATTGTTTGCAAAAATCAATCAATCAAAATCAAAAAACAAATAGTCTTTGAAAAAAAAAATTAATTTGATATTAATAAAAAAAAAGTAAAATAAGGAATATTTTTTCCGATCAAATTTTTTCAAATTACGTTTATATTTTTTTTGATATATTTTTATTTTAAATTTTGAAATTTCTTTTTAAGCCAAGATCAATAAGGAATCTTTTTAAAAAATTTTCAATGTAAAAACTTATTTTTTTTTTTGGAAATTCTTTGAAGTTTGAAAAAATTGTTTAATCAAAAATCAATGAATCAATATTAAAAAACAAATATACTTTGAAAAAAAAAATTAATTTGATATTAATAAAAAAAAAATGTAAAATAGTGAAAATTTTTTCAAATTACATTTAAATTTTTTTTAAGTTTTTATTTTTATTTTAAATTTTAAAATTTCTTTTTAAGCAAAAATTAATGAGGAATCTTTTTTAAAAATTTTCAATGTAAAAATTTAAATTTTTTTTGGAAATTTTTTTTTCAAATTTTGAAATATTTGTGAACAAAAATCAATCAATCAAACTCAAAAAAAAAAATTTTTTGAAAAAAAAAAATATTAATTTGATATTAATAAAAAAAAATGTAAAATAGGGAATATTTTTTCAAATCAAATTTTTTCAAATTACATTTAAATTTGTTTTTGATATATTTTTATTTTAAATTTTGAAATTTCGTTTTAAGCCAAAATCAATAAGGAATCTTTTTAAAAAATTTTCAATGTAAAAACTTATTTTTTTTTGGAAATTCTTTGAAGTTTGAAAAAATTGTTTAATCAAAAATCAATGAATCAATATCAAAAAACAAATATACTTTGAAAAAAAAAAATTAATTTGATATTAATAAAAAACATGTAAAATAAGGAAAATTTTTTCAAATCTAAATTTTTCAAATTACATTTAAATTTTTTTTAAGTTTTTGTTTGTATTTTAAATTTTAAAATTTCTTTTTAAGCAAAAATCAATGAGGAATCTTTTTAAAAATTTTCAATGTAAAAATTTAAATTTTTTTTGGAATTTTTTTTTTTCAAATTTTGAAATATTTGTAAACAAACATCAATCAATCAGAATCAAAAAACAAAAATTTTTTGAAAAAAAAAATTAATTTGATAATAATAAAAAAAAATGTAAAATAGTGAATATTTTTTCAAATTACATTTAAATTTGTTTTTTAAATTTTTTTTTTTTAAATTTTGAAATTTCCTTTTAAGCCAAAATCAATAAGGAATCTTTTTAAAAAATTTTCAATGTAAAAATTTAAGTTTCAAAAAATTGTTTATTAAAAAATCAATGAATCAATATCAAAAAACAAATATTCTTTGAAAAAAAAAACAATTAATTTGATATTAATAAAAAACACTTAAAATAAAGAATATTTTTTGAAATCAAAATTTTTGAATTACATTTAAATTTTTTTCTTTTTTTTTTCTTCTTAAGCAAAAATCAATGCGGAATCTTTTTTAAAAATTTTCAATGTAAAAATTTAAATTTTTTTTTCAAATTTTGAAATTTTTGTAAGCAAAAAACAGTCAATCAAAATCAGAAAACCAATATTCTTTCAAAAAAAATATTCATTTGATATTAATAAAAAAAGTGGACGTTTTAAATTTTGAAATTTCTTTTTAAGCAAAAATCAACGTCTCAAAAATTTCTTCAGTACTTCCAAAGCTATTCACATGCAGTATTTAAAAGCAAATGTTCAAGAGCCCAAAAAAAAAAAAAAATTTGTTTGCCGAAAAGCACTTTAACTATTTGTTACTTTATAAAGAATAAAAAAGTGCAATTTATGATATGTAAAATAATTAACCTTTAACCCATTTTACTTTTCTTTCTTTGTCCCATGCGCATTTTTTTCCGCCTAACCCCTTAATTTGAATACTTGTATATACATATGGATGTGTGGTACACTTGTTGTTATTGTTGAGCGACACATTGACTTACATCACGAAATTGCACACAACCACTTTCGCCCAGTTCGGCCAGAGAGGAGTACGCCGCTTCCGGTTGCATAAACATTTGGCACAAGGCCATCGATTCACTGCGGAACATATCACCCATGTTGACGCTTCATTTACGATTGAAAGGTTACCCAGATTGTCAAATGCCAATGTTGCTTTCGTGCAATGTGCATACAATATGCGTGAATGTTTGTATGTATATTTATGGCTGAAAAATGAAAGCAAAAAAAATAATAAAAGTATGATTTGGAATCTCTTGTGCAAAAATGTGGAAATTCTCAATCGATAGTCTATAAGCGCATGCAGATGTTTGCATGTTTCTATGTGTAAGTGTGCACAGCATCTTTAGGCGCGAGTTATGGTTCAGCACACACTGGAGTTGTGCTACATCGCATTCTTACATTCACGTGTGAGGACAAGTTAAATGAAAGCAAAATTAAATTAAGGAATTTAAATAAGGAATTTCTTGAAAGTGTCAGTTACCAAATAGTCCGTTGTGCCAATTGTTTGCAAGATTTGCTCTATAAAATTCATTTGATATTTTTTGATAATATTATCTATTTTTCTAATTTCATGTATTCAATAATATTTCAGATTGTTTAATCTTTCCTCTTCCAAATTTTTGATATACGATATACCACCGCTACGGCGATGTAATATTTGTTGTATATTTTGAAATTCACACCGATAAGAGCCCACGTACATTTGACAATTTATCCGCTTCGACAAAGAAAATGAACGGAGTTCACGATTGCAAACGGATAAATTTGCTTTGATATCAAATGTTTGGCAATCATTCATTGAAAATAGCCAAAATTGCCACGCACCGGAACAAAAAAAAAATCACGGTCCATGAACAATTTTTCCTTCCAAAGCGAGATTCCGATTCACGCAGTACATGCCAAGCAAATCCAAGAACTTTCAAATAAAATTTTGGTTGGCATCTGATCTAAAAAGTAAGTTTTTATCAATGGACTCCCGTATTTGCGAAATGACGAAAAAAGACAGTCCTCAATTCCCTTGAGCGAGTTTGTTGTCCTAAAATTAATTCAACCAATTGTTGGTGCGGGAAGAAATGTAACGACTGATAACTTTTTTAGATACAAATCACTGGCATAAAAATTATTAGAAAAACGGACTACTTTAGTTGAAACAATTCGTGGTAATAAAAGGGAATTGCCGAAACTGGCTAAGCAAAAAAAGATAATTTAGTGCGATATGCAACTGAAATTTATATAGAGTCGATAATTGCATTTTGACAGTACAGAAAAGCCATCTTAAAAAGTATGTACTTACTTCTACTGAACACAAAATATAATTCAGTCAACATTGAAAAGGCAGACAAAAATACCGGCAACTATTGCATTTTTTAATAAGACTAAACGTGCGGCAGATATGACAGTTCTAATGACCAGAAAATATACTGTGAAGTCAGGAGCCTACATTCATCTATCTTGGATCATAAATACATGAATTTTGTATAACGAAACAGCCGGCGAAAATATGTCGAGAACTATTTTTTTTGTTTCAATAAGCAAAATAACTTTCCACAGAGTATACAGATCCATCTGAACAGGAAAACTTGAATGGTATCTTGAACAGCGCTGAACGTACTAATATAAGACATGCTCGCCAAGTAAGTTTTTCTAATGCAAATAAAATGATGAATATACCAGGTTGTTCAATAATTTTTCCGGTTCGATAAGAGAGGGCATTGCTAATAGCCTACAAACTTAGTCGTTAGGTAGGTACACTCCTCATGTGAACGAATGAGAAGGTTTATTTCAATGTGCCACTGCATTTTTTGCTTAGAAGCCATTTAATGTCGACGTGTTACAGTATTTTCTATAATGGAACAATTCAAGTATCGTGCATTGATTGAATTTGATTTTTGGAAGCTTTAAAAGCAAAGGAAATTTATGAACGAATTTCGAAAGTGTATAAAGACTTTCCGCTATCAACTCTCTATTGCCATTTATTGCTCTAGAAAGGTGGGTTGCTGAATTTAAACGTGATAGTACAAGCCTTAAAGGCACTCTCCGTCAAGAATGTCCAAAAACAGCAACAGCAACAGAAATCGTAGAAAAAATACAGGATACTGTATTAGAAAATCGTCCAGTGACTGAAAGAGATTTAGTAGAAGCCCTAGGCATCTCATTGGGCAGCGCAAGCAATATTTGCTTGAAGTATTGGGTTATATATATATAAAGCTGTGTGCGCAATGGATGTTGTCTGTCGAGAACCAACTGTTCAGTAGAAATGAAACATTTTTTATCAATAGGTATTTCATACCCGGAATTTCACACCGAATGGTAGTCACGGAACAACCCATTCGCTAAATGAGTTAAATAACAAATTGAATGAGAATTTATTATATGGTATATCTATAGAACATCAATCGTTCAATGACCTCACCAGACCTCGACGCGCACTAAGCAGCAACACAGAAAGAATACAAGGGTTTCTTAACATTTTGGCGCGTATTTTTCATTGCCGAAATATGACAATTTTATTAATAATTCAAATGGAGATGAGCCTAGTCTGCGACGATGAATTTTTCAGCAAAACCATCCAGGCCTTAGTGGCTGAAAACAACGAATTTCTGGCGTTCAAAGCATACATTTTTGCAACAATGATAGATAGCTTAAAAGCTAAATTTTATATAAAACTCGTAATTTGATGGTTGCAGCTGCCCAGATTCACTTTCCTACTGAACTTTCAGCATGAACGAGCGCTGGTGTTTTTATGTCTTGCACGGAACCGGCGGAAAACTTTCAACTAACTCTTTTACTTTCCTCTGAAGACTGAAAATATCCCATAGATGATTTCCATGAAGTTACTGCATTATATTGATTATTTTAACACTGAATCGACGGAAGAAACTAATTCAATAGAAAATCTGCTAATTTATGATTCCGCTCTTTTAAGTTAATTGTTTCATGCATGTTGTTGTTGTTGTTGAAGTGGTTGCATATTTCCACTAAAATACTCCTAATTAGTGACCAGGACCGTTTTACTACCACTGTCTCGTGTGATATATATATATATATTTTCCCGTGGTTCCTAGGTGGAACAAAGGGCCTCAATAAACAAGTTAAAGTTAAATCTATTAGAAGCTAGGAATTTTATTTGCCGCCAGGAGCGGCCTGCTTGTTGCACTTCTGTTTCTACTAGTCGCCTCCACGTGTTAGATGGTCTGCCAGGTCTGCGGCTGCCTTGGGGGTTCCAATCCAGGGCTGCTCTAGTAATATCACCATATGGCTTTCGAAGTGTGTGACCGATCCATTTCCATTTGCGGCGTCGAATTTCGAGATAGACTGGTATCTGTTTCGTTACAGTCCACAGATCGGAGTTTGCTATGACGTTAGGCCAAAAAATGCGCGTGATCTTGCGAAGGCTGCGGTTGATGAATACTTGCATTGCTTGTATGTCACGTGTTGACGCGTTCCACGTTTCGCATGCATACAAGAGGACAGATTTCACATTGGATTCGAAGATTCTCAGTTTCGTGCGCCTCGTTATATGCGTTGCTCTCCAAACTTTATCAAGCATGCCAAACACTACGCGAGCTTTCGATATCCGGTTACGTATGTCAGCCGCTGAACCGCCGTTTTTATTTATTACACTGCCTAGGTAGCAGAATTCATCTACAGCTTCGATGTTAGTGCCGCGTATCTGAAAGATATGTGAATCGGTGGTGTTGATGCGCATTATCTTTGTCTTCGCAATGTTTATTTTCAGTCCAGCCCTCGCTGCGAATTCGCTCACCGCCTCTATTTTTGCTTGCATATGTGAGTGTTTGTGTGATAGCAGGCAAATATCGTCAGCGTAGTCTAAGTCCTCAAGGTTGCCGCTCAGGCCCCAGGATATGCCTCTGTTCGCCGCTGAGGCTTGTCGCATCACTAAGTCCAGTACCAGATTAAATAAGAGCGGAGATAGCACGCATCCCTGTCTTACTCCTGTTCGAACTGGAATAGCATTGCTCAGGATGCCCTCATGTCTCACACGGCAGCTTGCTTCACTGTACAGTTCTTTGACAAGTGAAATGATTTTTTCAGGTACTCCTTTGCAGTAAAGTGCTCCCCAGATTGCCTCGTGGTTAAGAGTATCAAAAGCTTTTTCAAAGTCGATGAAGCAGAGATAAAGTGGCGAACGCCACTCGACCGATTGCTCGACAATCACTCTCAGGGTGTTGATTTGATCGACGCAAGAACAGCGTGGTCGGAATCCCGCTTGTTCATTCCGTAGGCCACTTTGCAGTGCGTCGGAAAGCCTTTTATTAATTATATGCGCTATTACTTTATTGACCATGCTTAATAGTGTTATGCCTCTCCAATTCTTGCAATCGGATAAATTGCCCTTTTTCGGTATGAGCGTGATGACACCCTCCTTAATGTCATTCGGGATCTTCCCGGACATCCAAATGTTTTGCAGTAGAGGGAGTAGCCTTCGAGCGCTCACCTGAGGGTCAGCCTTAAGTAGTTCAGGATTGATGTTGTCTGGTCCTGGCGCTTTATTGGCCTTTAGGGCTTTAATTGAGTTCATAACTTCGATCTCATCAGGCAAGGTGGTGGAGATATCGAGTCTTACCAAGTGACGTGGACATTCACATGGCTGTATTGCTACGGGTGGTGTTGGCGCAAGGAGCTTCTCGTAGTATTTTTCCCAAATGCGTACTTGTTTAGTTTTGGACGTCGTCATTTCGCCATGCTCATCCTTAAGCGGCTTACTGGACTTCTGTGACTTGTTGGTTAAATTGCGTATGGCGAGGAAAAGATCACGGGTGCGATGCGTCTCCGCCGCGGACTGCGCGTGATGATGTGTTTTATTTTATTTTTTTTGTTTGTTTTTGTTTCGAAGTCAGATCCATTTAGTCAGATCCAAGTATAACAGCAAGCTGTAGGAAAGGCTTACCGAAGGAGCGGAGTCGTGCCCATATCAGAGTAATTCCAGGCCAATGACTAAGCAATTCCTGCTCCTCTCTACACTGTAGGACCAGTTTGGATGAAATGGAGTTGGAGTCTAAGGCCTTTATAGCTGCTTGACTGTCTGATAAGATAGCTACTCTTGCACCAACTTCCTTATAGAGCTTCAGTGATTTTCATGCTGCTCTGATCGCTAAAAGTTCTGCTCTGGAGCATGCTGGCATGGTCAGGAAGTCGAATTGACTGAGATAGGTTGTGTGGCTCCGAATGGAAGCCAGCTTCCACACCACAGTTGATCTTAGAACAATCGATATAGATTTCGATATCGTATTTTCCAATCACCTTCCCTTTCCCCCATTCGGCTCTCGGTGGAAAAGGTACCGTAAAGCCTTTCTTGAAGTTTAGGTCGGCGACTGTGTTGTCTCATCTGTTTTTGAGCAGCGAGCGTCCCTGTAGGAGGATCTTACTGTGACCGTACGAGCTTGTTGCTCAGCTTCCTATGTCTCTGAATCTCACCGCGCTGCAAGTAGCTATTGTTTTAATGTGTAAATCTTATGGTAGCCGATGAGTTAGTACATTGAGCGCTTCAGTGGGACTGGTGCTAAGCGCTTCTGTAGTTAAGATACACGATGTCTTTGTATCTTGTTCAGCTTAGTTTTGTTGTATATCTTTTCTTTTGCAGGCCACCATGGCTGTGTAGAACCAATTGGATAGTTTTGGTTGGATACCCCCTTTTTTCCCAACATTCTCTTATACGTGTAAAGTGCTATATTGGCTTTCTTTACCCATCCTTTACTCTACGTTTGACTTCCGGCTGAGTTTGGGGTCTAGAATAACAGCTAGGTATTATCCTGTTGGGTTAGCGTGAGACTGACGCCGTTTAGTTTTGGAAGATTAAAGTTTGGTACCTTGGTTTTCCTGGTGAATAGCGTCAGTTCAGTTTTCCTCGGGTTTACACTTAAACCAAAGTCCGTGGCCCAATTGCTGAGTAATACCAGAGCTCCTTTCATAATCTCACTGATTGTGTTTGGAAACATTCCTGAAACCATAAGCACTATGTCGTCCGCCTACGCCACTACTTTAATTCCCTTTCGGTTGAATTTGGTAAGGATGTTGTTAGCGACTAATAACCACAGCAGAGGGGATAAGACTCCTCCCAGAGGGGTTCCCCTGTTGATAGAGCGATAGCAAAAGATAATCGCACTTTTCAATTAAATAACCGAACGGTTTGTGATTTGTTAAAATTTTTTGTAAATTTGTAACACTAAATTTTTTTATAGTAAAATTTTTCAATGATCTCTTCAAACTAATTCCTTCACAGTTTTTCATTGAAAAAAAAACGTTTAGTAATTATTTTTAGTACCTGCAATTCTTCCGCTTGAATGTCCAACTTGAAGTTTACTGAGCCGCTACCTTCACCATTGGTCAGTTTATATATAATAATTTCTATATATAAAAGAGTATTCAGTTTTACGTTACTACATTTACATAAAAATGCATTGAAACAAAATCGGTCATGCATTTTGTAAGGGGAATTCCTTGCGTAAATTTGACTAATTAATGACGACACACTCCGGATTTTCCATTCAGAAATTTTCCAAATGGTGGGAAATGAAGCAATTGAGGGTGGAATTTTTTATACCTGGCGCATGTTTTTAGTGAAATGTTATGTGTGCTAGTATAAAGATTGCATTTGCAATTTCAAGTACAAGGTGTACTCCAATTTTAAACTTTTTTGAAATTTTCGCTATAATTTAAATATTAATTACTTAGTGATAGAACAACATTTTTTTTAATTTTCTAAAGAATCACATCTATTTTTCTGTAAATTTTGAGAAACCTTCGCCTATTGAAAAACTTAATTGCTTTTGAGGCTTAAAAAATTTTAACTTTTTGGAGAGGGCGTGTTTTTATTAACTTTATTTTGCTAATTTTATAAAGGAAATGTGTCAAGGTTTATACCGGGTGTTTTTTAAGAGCTTGAGCACTTAAAATTATAATATAAGGCAGAAATATTCTTGTCGATGAGACCAGTTTACGACTACTTTTTTCAATAAATCTGAATAATAAATCTAAATGAGGCCAATCAGCAAAAATTCGAAAGTAAACGATGGTCAATTGGCTTATGGAGAGAAAGATTCTGCGTAAGATTTTTGGACCTTTACACGCAATGGCGAATATCACAGGCGATTGAGCTTTTCGACGACATAAACATAGCGCAGCGAATAAAGATCCAGCGGCTACGTTGGCTGGGTCATATCGTCCGAATGGATACAAACGCTCCGGCTCTGAAAGTATTCGATGCGGTACCAGCTGGTGGTAGTAGAGGAAGAGGAAGGCCTCCCCTGCGTGGGAAAGATCAGGTGGAGAAGGACTTGGCTTCACTTGGTGTGTCCAACTGGCGCCGGTTAGCACGAGAAAGAAACGACTGGCGCGCTTTGTGAAACTCGCTCAAAATCGCGTACGCGATTATCGCGCCAATTAAGAAGAAGAAAACTAATACGAGAACGAGAACTAGCTGCCAGGGCTTACAACTCGATAATTTGATAAAAGAGTCTGTGTTATTATTAGCAAATCATATTAAATCTTAGTACTTGAGTTGTAGTCTGTTAGATTTTGTAATTGCAGAGTTATTAAACAAATGAATATGAATATATCTAAGTTATAACATCCGAAAAAGTTATAAAACCCAAGTCAACTAGGGGGCATGGGTATAAATACGCATGCATTGTGAAGCGATATTTTTG
Source organism: Anastrepha fraterculus (assembly GCA_037575425.1). Classification (NCBI taxonomy): domain Eukaryota; kingdom Metazoa; phylum Arthropoda; class Insecta; order Diptera; family Tephritidae; genus Anastrepha; species Anastrepha fraterculus. Next base: position 30,904 of record JAYXIM010040174.1, read on the forward strand.
AGTACATGTGTGTTTGTATGTATGTATGTATGTGTGTTTGAATTTATGTAGCTGCATACTGGCATAAATAGATTACGCTATCAGCAACTTTAGCAATCAAATTTTGCGTTATCAATCACTTGCTATACGTCACGACTGCATTCCCACCTGTGCACACGACACACACCTACACATACATGCATACATACAAACATCTGTATGTAAAAAGTGAATACTCGTAGCCATTCATGTTGCAAAACACTTTGTTATCATATATCAATTAAGATAGGCATTATCGGAGCTTGTCGCAATTATGATAATTGCCATATCAACAGGTTAGAAAGGCATTAAAAACCGAATTCCATTTAATTATTTAATTTTATTTACAACACAACAAGCAAACGATGCAAAAGAGATGAGTAAACAAGAAAAAAAGGAAAACATATGTATGTGTGCATGTATTGGTGTTTATGTTAATATGCGGGTTAAATAAAAATATTCAACCGTTTATGCTTCACATGCAAATTTATCCCAGACGCAATTTTTGTAGAGTGACGGGGGGGTTTACTATTCATACTCCATGCGACGTTGTGTGCATGTAATTCAACTCACTTGCAGTTGTTATTGGTTTTTTTGTTGCAATTTGCACCCACACACACACATGATTATATACTTATATGTACATATCCAATAACTGTTTGCTCAAATTATTACACATTTGGAATTACATATTAATCAGCTCATTCATTTTGCCACGCATGACGGATCATTACGAGCAAGAAAAAAATATAATAAAAAAATAAAACAAAGCGCAACACATTTCCACAAACACTCCTAAGTATTTAGGCAGGCGTTTTCTAGGCTAATTTCACGTGTCAACCTAGCTTTTAATTACTTTACAGGGATTTGTTTTCATTAGTTTGTTCGCGCACTTACTTTTGGATTTTTTTTTATGAAAACAAGTAAATATTATTGCGAAACGAACTGAACGCGTCGGTGTCCTAGCCACTTCTGTGTCATCTAACTGTATTTAATTGTTAATATTTTAGTAGTCTACATAAATAATACCCTAGGCGGGAATTGCTCTAATCTCGAGTGCAATAACCATTAATATAATTTCGATAATTCCGCTCGATAATGGGCAATCAGTTTTTATTGTTAGTTAGTATCGGTTTACTAGCTATTATTTATAGATATAGGGCTCGTCATTAAGTGAGTCCTATTTCGAAACTAAACGAAAAGCTTTCAGAGAGAATTATTTTTCCGCTCAAGTGTAAGCTTCGCGCATAAAAGCAATACGGTTCGATTAGATTTGCAAGCGGAGATGTATGCCATCTGTCTATGTGCAGAGATAAACTTAGACAGCAATGCCCGGAATGAGCGAATTGCCATTCTGAGTGACAGTCAGGCGGCACTCATGACCGTATCCTGGTCCTGTGAGATCAGATCCTCACTGATGCTTGAGTGTATCGAGAAACTTAACCTACTACGAATGCACAACTGCATTCGGCTAATTTGGGTCCTAGGACACAGGGGTACAGGGTTTGATTGAAAAGTAATGAGCCTTCCCGCGCGGAGCGTCTGCCAAGCGATCAACCGAATCGGCTGGTGGGGGAAAATGATCGTTGGACCTTCCCCTTTCCACTAGAAACCGGTCCCAGCGATCGTTGGAGCAACTTTACTCTATCAAATTTTGTGTAAAGCTAAATAGTTTGTACCTCCAGGAAGCACTCTAAACGCGGAATTTTACAAAGAAGTCCTCCTTCGGCTGAAAAACCGCGTCGCCCGGGTTCGGCCCGACCTCGTCAACAATTGGGCCCTTCATCACGACAAAGCGCCGGTGCACACCGCCTTCCTCTGCACCTCTGTATTGGCCAAGATGGGAGTTCCGGTGCTTCACCACCCTCCCTACAGACCAGACCTGTCCCCTCCGGACTTCTTCTTGTTCCCGCGCCTGAAAAGAAAGCTGAAGGGGAGGCGTTTCGACTCCATCGAGGCGATCCAAAAAACTGTGACAGCCGAATTGAACGCAATTCCGGCGGATGAGTTTAAAAAATGTTTCGTGCAGTGCAAGGACCGCTCCCAGCGGTGTATTGACGCTCAAGGGTCCTATTTTGAATAATATTAGTTGTATAAGCCAAAAAATTTAATAAAACTGCTTAAAAAAAAATAAGGCTCATTACTTTTCAATCAAACCCTCTATAGCTGAGAATGAAGAAGTGAACGTATAGGCGGGAGAGGATGCGGCTTCGCCTTTAATAGGATCCGACCCTACCTTGCCATGGAACAACATACCATCCAGAAGAAGCTGATGAGCGGAGGTGGTTGAAATATCTTGGCCAACTGCAGTCAGAGGAAAGGCACATACGCTCAATCCAACGCAGCTCTGTCCTGAACTTAATAAGGCAACTGGGCTTGGATGAGGTACTGTGTTGAGTAGATGGCACAAAAGACCATTAGGTCGAAGTGCAAGCCGCATTCATTCATTCATTCACTCATGGTTTGAAATACATTTCATTATTCAGTATAGTCGCCCTCAACATTAATTCACTTGTCCCAACGAGATTACAATTTATGAATTTCATTCCCCTGAAACTCTTTCCATGCATGCATCTTTCTAGACTTGGGAACAGATGGAAGTCACTAGGGGACGAATCTGGTGGATGCTCCAACAATTCAAACTTTAATTCATTGACTTTAGCCATTGTCAAAATGCTCTTGTGACACGGTGAATTGTGCTGTTGAAAAATACTTTGTTTCTTTTGCAAACTGGATCTTTTTTCATGTATTCGTTCCTTCAGCTGGTCTAAAAGGTCACAAAATTATTCAGAATATAATAATGTTTTACAAGTTTGCAAGTAATTCACAAACAACATTTCTTTGGGATACCTTCTTGGTATCATCTTCTTGTCTGATTTCTGAACACGAACTCATTTTGGAGCCGCAGAACTAGGGTCACAACATTCCTTACTATATTCGAGGCACTAAAATTTTGACCCTCTAAGAACCACTTGGCATACTTTCGTTTCCTGTCTTCCATTTGGAAAGAAATAAAATTTTACTGTCACAGGCCAAATGTAATGTAGGGAGAGCGATAGACCCCTAATACATAGTTTTCTACCCACAATGTAATGCTGTGGTGGCAATTGACGCCCACGCACGTTAAATTCTATTTATGAAAAGACAATCGCTACTGCGCGTACTGGCGTTACAGTAAAAGGGCGGTAACAACAAGAGCACTGATAAATTCAAAAGTGTACAAAGAGCGAACACTCTACAGTGCTACAAAGAGGTTTAACAAAGTATTTGATAGCATGGAGTATTTGATTGCGCACCTTGTGGTACCACTACTTATCATCATCATCATCAAGCATATCACTACAGCTTGGTACGAGCCTAAGCTTCGTCAAAAATGTTTCTCCATGCATCTGGGTCCCATAGCCATACTACGGTAGTTGGTCGCTCCTGTGCTTCTTAGATCATCCTAAACATCGTCTAGCCATCTTTTCCGCGGCCACCCTATTCGCTTTTCACTGTATGTACATACATGCATCCAAAACTCTTTGAGGTACTCTTTGATCTGGCATTCTGCAAACGTCTCCTAACTATCCGATGCGCTGCGATTTAACAAACCGCACGACGTTTTCACATTGCAGGAATTCCTCCAGCTCGTTATTATATCTGATGCGATAGAGACCATTTTCTTATGGTACTGGACTCAGTATTCTTCTCAGTATTCTTCTTTCCAATGCGCTTAATTGTGAAATTGCATCTGCTTTTAGTGTCCACGCTTCACATTCATATGTTGTCACTAGTCGAATCAGTATTTTATTTATTTTGATTTTCGTTATTCCTTTCAAGAGCTTGCTTTGTAACAGTTTAACGTGAGCGAAATATGCCCTGTTCGCAGACTGCAGACGGTCTTGGATAGCAATCGTGGTGCCATCCGCTCTGCTGAGAAGCAGTCCTAGATATTTAATATAATCCTTCTTCTTCTTCTTAGCATCACAGTTCTTGGTGAATCGTTGCTTCATTCACAACCTTGCGCCATCTGTCTCTATCTAAGCCTATCTCCTTCCACCGCCGCACGTTTAGCTTTTCAAGGCCAACTTTCACGTCTTCGGGCCATTTCCTTTTGGGGCGTCTCCTTCTTCGGCCTCGAACAGGGTGCAATTCAAATGCTCTTCTGAGTTGTTCTCTCCTTGGGTATTCTAAACACGTGTCCGAACCATCTTATCCTCTTATATTTTATAAATCTTATCACAGTTTCGGTTTTTGCTAATAGTGCCAGCTCATGATTATATCAAATTCAAAATGTATCGCCTTACAATCTTTTAGATCCATATAAATATTTTTCGCAATATTTTTCTTTCAAATACCATTAGCTGATTTTATTTAATTCACACTTTCAAATTTTTTATCTGGCGCTTTTCTCAACGACTTAAGTCTTGCGAGGTATTTCGTTTCACTTTCTATTTACTTAATTTTTAATCCAAAGAATTTTGCTTTTGCTTGAAGTATTTGGAATACTTCATTTAGAACATTCATATTTTTCGCGTGGATGGTGGATATAGACTCTGATGGAACAGCATCTTTATTTGAATAGTCTAGGACTAGATTGAGCTTTACGAGGACATATACATAGTGCATTTTATAAAGATCCAGCGGTTACGTTAGCTAAGAAGAGGAAGGCCTCCTCAGCGGAAATATCAGGTGGAGAAAGAATTGGAAAGAAAGGGAGTGACTTGTGCGCTTTGTGAAGCTCAGCGCAAATTGCGTAAGCTGTTATCGCGCCAATCAAGAAGAAGAAGAAGCAGTACTAGCTTGAGCACAAGCGTAGACAGCACATCTCCCGGCTTTACTCCTTTTTCAACTCTGAATAAATCAGATGTTTTGCCTTGTAAGAGCCTTGTGGTATAGGTCTCAGCGAGGGTTAGATTTACTAACAAAGCCTATTTTTTTTGGTATATCTTGCATGTATAGCACCTATTCAAATTTGCCTCTTTCAAACTATTGAACACTTTGAAAAAACCTATAAAGAGTACATACAGGTTGATTTTAGGCTCACGAAATTCTTGAAAAACTCTTAAGAACTCTTAAAAAATTTGACAAACTACAAAGCTTTGATGGGCCGTCGACCTTCCATTCCTAAAACCACATTGGCACTCGTCTAATATTGGTTCAGCATACCTATTCACACTCGGTACCGCAACTTAACTCTCAGTTTATCTTACAGAATCAGCTGTGACTCAGACGTATTTGAAGGTCTTTGCTTACATTTTTTTTTTTACCAACAGTTTTATTATTTACGTTATATTCTTATATCCTTCTTAAAATCTTTTCTATTGTCTTCCTAGTTAACACTAACCTCTCTTTTTAGCTCTCTCATACATCTCATATACTTCACGACAAAGTTCAATCTTGTATTTTATCATTCTTCTTCATTCAGCCCTAATGAAAAGCATTTCAAGTTGCTAATAACTAAAAAAATTATCTTCCATTTAGAATCAATAAAAACTAAAGGCTATGGCTGATTCATTGAAAAGATTCATGCCCAGTGAGCATTCTTACTCGTATAAGTCAACAAAGAAAAAAAAGAAGTGTTTCGGGTACTTAAAAGTTAAGTGGTTTAATTGTTAAGTGTGCCATCATGTGAGCTCATCCGTTCGTATGCCTGCACCTATAGTCATATCAGACTCGTGAGGTTGTTATGAATATTTATAACTCCAAAAGGTCATGTGAGAATTCATGTGCCTTTGGGGGGAAAAAGTAATGATTAGTCATTAGAAACAATCATTTTACCAGCTATCGAAATGGTGTTTATGTTATTGTATTATGCGATATTCAAAGTACTTGAATTTTGCGCCCTACACTGCCTTGTTTGCAAGCAATGCTTATCTGCACCTTAAATTTTAGTTTCATTGATAAATTCACTTTGGCCAAGTGAGCGTCGTAAAATATGATGCACATAGATATTTTATTTATTTGTCTGCATTTTTCACTAGACTACGTCGTAAATCACGTGTCTAGTACTATAAATGATAGACTTGCAATTTCGACTAGACAAGTGTTAGCCCTTGGGGTTGCTAGGGTAGATATGTGGCTTGCTGATGTAAATGCGGGACTTCTAAGCGTAGAAAAATTCAGAGCTGAAAAATCGTGCGATTTTGTGGGGCAATGTAAGAAGCAAAAACGAAATATTCCGGGACTGGAAAATATTTAAATTTGATGGTGTTGTACATGTAGTATGGCCGCCAATCCCAGGATCCCGTAGTTCCATAGACCATCGTAACATAAGGCTTTTTATATTTTTACTTATTTTAAGAAAATAACGAGACAAATCCCGAAAACGCGGAATTACATGAAAAATTTCGGGGTCACCAATCACCGTTTGTATTATCTTCTTTAGTATGTAATCACACTATCGTGCCAATTAATTGGTTCTGATAGCAGCTACGCTTCTGATATCGTTCGGTAGCGCTGCTGCACCGATCACATTTTCACCTTATAATAGAAGCGACCAACCTGCAGCTCGCGAGCCACATGGGGCTATTAGAAAGATTTTTTGTAGCTCTCGGTAAATGTGCCCGGGTTCCCTTTTCAATTATAATGAATTTGTAACATTTTTACCCAAATTAAATTTCTCACAATAATTCCTCTAAATTCGATCACATCATTGCTAAATAAAAGTCATAAAGTTATGGTAGTTTTCATACGTTTTATTTTCACCTCACTTCGTTGTTAAAGAAGAATTGTTAGATTTATCAGCACATCAAGTTTCAAACCGCGATGCCAATATTAAAAATGCATTAAATTTCAAAAATAAAATTTTTCATGAGCCTCTTAAAAAACTTTTGAGCGTTGCAACTGATGGAGTTCCTTCAATGATGGGTAAAAAAAAATCGGTCTAATTAGACTTTTAAGAGATCATTCCCGAGTTCTACAATTCATACCGATTCATTGCGTAGTTCACCGAGAACATTTCGTTACAAAATATTTAAAATATCTTCATGCTATGAAAACTTTGTAAATTACATTTGCAACAATGCAAAAAATCATCGAACATTCAAAAATTTCCTTGAAGAATAAACGGCCACATTTTCCCTGATTTTCAATAAAATTATTTAAAATAAAGAAGTCAATATATTTTTATCAAAACTGGCACACAATTTATTTATACATTAAAATAATATACATTTTTTATCATTTAAAATGGCGAATAAACACAGAATTCTTCCAAGAAGGTCGCAGCGGGGCTTCTCAATCGGCGCGCATTGTAGCATCGGCGTCAGTGACCTGAATACAAAACCCAACATTTTTTTTGTTTATTAATGCAATAATTTCTATATAAATTAACAATAATGGGGGGAAAAAATTCGCGTATAAAAAACATGAATTTTGGGGCGAATTTTCTTACTATTTTTGCTTCGAAAAAATTATGTTTTCGAAAAATTTTCGAATTCGCATAGAAAGTGATATCATAGTAAAGATACGTGGAAAATGTCAGGGAGATCGATCAACAACTTTTCGAGTTATCGTGTACGCCAATTCGAAAAATATAGTTTTGAGAAAAATGCGTCTAAAGTTTGAATACAACGTAACTGTCCCTCTCCCAGCGCTCGAACGCAAATAATAGAGTCGTCACGGTTGACGATCTATAATATAAGAAATACTTAAATTTACATCCTGAAATTTTTTTGATATATTCTTAAAGGATTATATTATTGTAACACTTTATGAAAAAAAAAATTTATTTTTCGAAATTTTAGAGGTATCTGTCCCCTTTAAAGTCGAAGAACTTCTAAATGACACTTATTTATTTTGTATTGTTTTATGGTCATCTATATATGTATATAGGTATGTAATTGGCACGTACACCCTTTTATGGGTGTTTGGCCGAGCTCCTCCTTCTATTTCCCGTGCGTTTTGATGTTGTTGCACAAATGGAGAGACCTACAGTTTCAAGCCGACTCCGAACGGCAGATATTTTTATGAGGAGCTTTTTCATGGCAGAAATACACTCGGAGGTTTGCCATTGCCTGCCGAGGGGCGACCGCTATTAGAAAAATGTGTTTCTTAATTTTTGTGCTTCACCAAGATTCGAACTTACGTTCTCTCTGTGAATTCCGCATGGTAATCACGCACCAACCCATTCGGCTACGGCGGCCGCTGGTCATCTAGCGACAATAAATCAACTAATCTAGCTATGTAAACCGTTTTGTATATATGTTTGATCCGATAACTGCATTTCTAAAGATAAGGAAGCAACCTATCAGAATTAGATGAGACGGACGAGACTTAATATTTTTGACTGATTCATCAAGCACTAAATTTAAAATGGAAGCGGAAAGATAAAATAATATCTGACCTCACAGAGTGTATATTTAATTTTCAAGCTAAATTAAATTTTTTTCATTAAAATTAAAACATTTTGTAATTTCACGCAAATTAAAAAAAAAAAAAATGTTTCCAGTATTAAACAAGAAAAACTCAACGAGCATATAAAAAAGTTTGAAGATGTATTGACGAAATTCCAAAATAGATTTCAAGACTTGAAATATTTCAAATCGTCTTTTGTTTTCTATCTGAATACATTTGAAATTAACATAATTCAAAAAAGGCAAAAAAACATTTGGACATTTGAAGTTCATAGAGATGCAAGAAGATTAAGCTCTACAAATAAAATAAAAAGTCCACGACGGTTACTCAATTTTGAAAATTTGTACCAGAGTCAAAATAACCTTATATTTTAGGTCATGCAGTTCCTACGAACCAACAGCTGCTTTATTCGTCAGTAAGGAGGTGAGAAAAGTATAGTCTCTTCATTACTTCTTTATTACAATAAAGAGTTTTATGAAAGCTTTTTTGTGTTTTATGAAACTTTTTTAGTATATCTTAGCGTTGAAAATCCCGAGTTACCGGTTTATTTTAAGTCCATTTTTGGTATAAAAGGAAATTTGTCTGTCTTCTTTTTATATGCTTCATAAGAAATTATTTATATATACTGAAAACCCCGCGCTATTTGCCAGCAATCTCGAATCTTTCGAATTGAATTTTTGAATTTTAAACACATTTTTTTATTATATCATAGGAGAGCTTCTCAATCAGTTTTGAAGGAATTTTTTCCAGTTAGCTTTTTAGAAAATAGTGAATAGTTAAATCCCGAATTTTTTGGACTCTAATAACAGGATCCCGAAAAAACCGAGATCGTAAAAAATCGAAAAAAAAATATATTCCTAGTGTAAATGTATTTTTTTTCTCACCTGTAGTATTTGAAGTATTTCAAGTGGTTTGTGCGTCTACACGAATACATAGTTTTGTCTGGCTGGAAGTACTTCACTTAACTGCGCAAAGCCACAAATACTATTTAGCATTAATTGAAAAAACAAAAAGACAAAAAAAAAAAATTTAAGCATTTAAAAAGCTGTGGGTAAGACCAGAAGCGTGGAGAGAGGTAAGTCTTAACCAGAAAATTAACTAGAAATACGCGTGTTAACTTATACTTACACACATTCATATGTATGTATATGTGAATACACATACACACATGAGATGATTTACTGCAAAGGTGTGTGTGTGTGTGTGTGCATATATATGTGTTCGTAGTAGTTTGCCCATGTGAGGGTGAAAAAAGTTTGCAAGCACAGCGAAAAATATGCAAGGAATTGAAGTCAGCATTTTTTTGTGAAAATGTGTGAGAAAGTAAAAAACAAACGAAAAAGCAACAATGTGCATTTTTTTCCTAAATACTATTTAGGTGAATATGGATGTGGATGATTTTTCACTGGCCAGCGTTTATGCGAAAAAGTAGGTGTAGCGTGTGTGCAAAGTGACTAACTAAATGTGTTCATTTCCATGAAATTTGTCATTTAATTTTGCTCAGGCTGCTGATGTTCACAAAGAAAGTCTTTACGTCACCAATTGTAAGTTAGAATGGGAAATAATTAAAAAAAAAAAATTGTTTTCTCAAAAGTTCATGCTCAGTCGCGTAGCCATCGTCGATGACGAGAAAATAATTGATGACGAAAAAATAAAAAAAGTGGAATAACCTGACATTTTGTGGATTTTCATCGCATAGTACAAAAAAGTTCATTCTGCTACGTTTCTCTATCTGATATTTATAGAGACTAGTATCGCCCTTGTTCGAGAAGTTTATACTGTAATTTAGTTGGCCAAGGTTTTACGTGAAATCGACTGAATATGGCTTAAAAGGTTGCCATTTCCTGTGAAACGCTGTGTTGGCTCATTTTGAACTGAAATTGCGACAATTTCGGCATTTTGATTAACTTTACTAGAAAATCATTTAGACCTGAAAAATTGTTACCGTTTTTTTATTAAATTTTTTAAATAATATATTATTTTAATTTAATTTAATTCGTATGCATATCTCACTTACTCTAGAAGTTTTTATAAAATACATCTTGAGCTTTTGATTTAACATAACAATTTTTTTCTTTTGTTTTCCTCTTCTGACTTTTAAAATTGCTTTTTTATTTTATTACTAATAATTTTTTACTATTAGCAACAGGTCCTCCGCCATGCCACGTAATAATCCTTGACTATCAGTTGCCATTTAAAATTACGAGCACTCACATTCGCCATGCTCCGTCGCTTTGTTAGCTCAGCGTGCTGAGTGTTTGAGGTGCGCAATTTAAAATCATTGAGACATAAGCGCCATTTACAGTTCAAATATCAAAGGCAGAGTGATATCAAAAAAAAAAATAAGTAAAATAAAAAAAAGGAAAAAACGTAATAGGAAAAATGAAACATGCTGAAAAATTTGTATTGTAGGAAAAAATATTTAAAAAAATGGGGAAATCAAGCGAGCCGCATATGCATGAGCCGCAATGGACCAGCCAATATTGGTTGCGTATACGCCATGTCTGCGTACCGCAAGTGCAAGTTCAATATATAAAGTAATATGGGTATGCAAATGCAGTGGCGGACATTAAAATGTGAGCACTTGAAAAAAATCAGATTTTGCAACGTTTTTCTGTCAAACTAACTATCCTCAGATTATGAATGAGTTTATGCTTAAAATGTTGCAAATATGTACTTCAAAAAAACGGTTTTTTATAAAAAAATTAGTTTCAAAAAATATTTTCCCCAAAAATTCACCTCAGATGTCAAATGAGTTTATGCTTAAAATGTGGAAAAACTTCAAAAAATGCAGTTTTTTATAAAAAAATTTGTTTTTAAAAATATTTTTTTCAAAAATTCACCTCAGATGACAAAGAGGTTATTTTTAAAAATGTTAAGAAAAAAATATATTTTTATAAAAAAAAATTAATTTTTAAAATATTTTTTCCAAAAAATTAGCTCGGATGCCAGATGAGTTTATGCTTAAACATGTTCAACGGAAAAAAAATAGTTTTTTGTAGAAAAATAATTTTTAAAAATGTTTTTTGCAAAAACTCACCTCGGACGACAGATGAGTTTAGCATAAAAATGTTCCAAGTAATTCTAAAAATACAGTTTTTTTATAGAAATAATTTGTTTTTAAAAATATTTTTTTTTCAAAAATTCACCTCGGATGACAGATGAGATTAGGCTTAAAAATGTTTAAATTAAAAAAAATAGTTTTTTATAAAAAAATTAGTTTTTAAAAATATTTTTAGAAAAATCTCTCCTCTGATGACAGATGAGTTTATACTTAAAAATGTTCCAAGTACCTCAAAAGATATAGTATTTTTAATTAATTTTTATAAATTTTTTGTTTGTAGAAACTCATCTGAGAAGACAGACGAGCTTAGGCTTAGAAATGTGCAATATACTTAAAAAAATATAACTTTTATAAAAAAAAACTAATTAAAAAAAATTCTATTTAAAATTTTTTAAACATTGTTTTTAAATTAAATTTTTTAAAATTATTTTTAAATTAAATGTTTCAAAAATTATTTTTAAATTAAATTTTTTGAATTATTTTTAAATTAAATTTTTCAAAAGCTTTTTTTTTTGGAAAACTCACTTTAATAAGTTCGAGCTTAAAAATGTTTAAAGATTTGTATTAACGGAATCAAAATAATGAGCTTTTTTGAGATACATTCAAATCGGTGCAGCTCACGTAAATCTTAAAATTTTGCAGAAATATTTTTGCAAAAGTCTTAAAATATAATAAGTTTTACAATTCTGGTGAAAATCCAGTATCGATTATTTTTTGCATGGAGCGTGGTGCATCTGAATGGCACCTGAATCGCGTTTGAATAACTTAGTACTCGTTTTCATGCCCGCCACTGTATGTGTGTATGTGTGCATGTATGTATGTAAGTACATAAAAGCAACAAGGAAAAACGTATGACCTTTTGTGTATATGTATGCGTGTGTAAAAATCATGGTTAAAAGTGTGTGCATGGGTAGCCTCTGGCGTTTGTTAGCTGCTACAGCAAAGCGCAATTGCTCGTGTGAAGCTTTTGTCAGCGTCAGCACAAAATATCAACATTGAACTTACGCTGAGTACTTCCTGCCACACACTCCCCGACCGCCGCACATGCACTTAAATATATCTACTCAACTCCTATCGCTGGTGACACATAAATGGCTTATTCTGCAAAACCAATAGAATTTAAATGATTTTAATGTGGTAGTCCAATTTTATTGCAACGCCTCTCATACGACTTGGCTTGCCAGCTACTCTGCGCTCGTTTTCTGCATGACTTTTAGGTTTTTTCATTACTCGATTGCTACGCATCGCCATACTATGTTGCTGTGAACAGCTGGCAAGCGATTGAATCGATGGAAGACTACTGCAAATACCTACCAAATATCAGCAGAACCTATTCAGCACTCAGCGTGCTCACTCTACGCCACGACCCACTACAATTGCTGAGCGCAGCAGTAGCGATGAGGCGGTCGAATATCGGAGTTCTGCAAACGGAATGTGCTTCTAGGGAGCAATCGCATGAATTTCGTATGGCTGTAATAACAATAATAATAATCGCCAATTGCCCCATTTACTTGCTCATACTTGTATGTAAACTGAAGGTTCCAGTGATGAGTAACATATGCTTTTATGTGTGTCATATAGAGGAACATGCATGTACCTACGTACTACTTATATATATGAGCATGTATGAGTGTGTATATATGACCCGAAGTATCATACTTACTGCATTACATATTGTAAAGCAGCTATATAACATATTTGGTGATATAAGCAGTGTAGTTGTTGTAACAATGTATATATGTACTTAGATTTTGACTTTCATTTATTATTGAAAATTCCCACTTAAGTACTATACACGCGTACACACGCACGAGTATGTAAATCGTACCTGTATATGCGTATGTAGTGGCTCATATCCCGTGCGCATGTAATACATAATAAGCATACAGGTATATGCACTGATAGATACATCTACTATGCACAACTACCCACACACCTTTGCGAAATCTACATTTTCCCCAGGTTTACTCCAATTTACCGGAAAAAGTATACTGCTGCATTTTTGCATAGGAAGGAATGTTGAAGATGGATCCTGTCATATTCACCCTGCATGAAAATAGTTAAAGTAGTTCAATTTGGTTTGCAAGGCTCGGTTAAAATACCAGTTGATCTAAAACGATAAGGGAGAAAGAGTTAATTCTGTGAAAAAAGGTATGTTTTAAGACTTTTTTTGACGATATTAATAGTAACATTTTATTCAGCTAATTTTAATTTTCTTCTTTGCTTGCAAATTTCAAATACGGAATGCAGGCGATCGCAGAATAATTGATTTCATTTTATCATTCACTTTTATATATGTAAATAGGTATGATAAAATATTAATTTTATTTTCCTTTACTTAAAAAAAAACTATAAACTTAAAAAATAGAAATGTTCTTGCTGTTTTAGTAAAATTTTATACTCATCAAAATGGGCCGAGAAAAACATTCAACTGAATCGGAGTAGAAATTTATAATGCTTATGGAATCAAGTGAAAGCCATGGACGAAATTGCCTAAATTATGAAATGCTCCAAGAAAAAGGTGTTCACAGCTATCCATTCCCATGAAGTCCAAGAAAAGTACCTTTAAAGCACTTTAAAAAAGAACATTGACCACAGGATTTCCTTTGCTTTGTGACATTTGCATCGCGCACACTGGTTAAATATCCTCTGGTCAGAAGAGACCAAAATAAAGATGCTCGGATCCGATGGCAAATGTTACGTGCAGCAACCACAAAACACAGTTTGCGTTCTTTAATTCACCAAAACAAAAAAACAAAAACAAAAAAAAAACAAAAAAAAAAAAAAAAAAAAAAAAAAAGAACAGCAAAACATGATCCTGGACCAATAATGTTATGGGGCTACTTTTCTGTATTCGGAGTAAGTCCAATTTTTTTGATTGAAGGCAAGATGTGCGCCACGGCCCACATAAATATTTTAAATACAGTCATGCTTTCATTCGCAAGAGAGGAGATACCGTTAAAGTGGGACTTTAAGCAGGATAATGACTCCAAACATTCGTCAACGGTTGATAAGACATGGATGAGTCTGAACAGGGTTAAGGTTTTGAAGTAACCAGACCTTAACCCTGTAGAGCATCTATGGGGAATTCAAAAAAAAAAAAAGAAGGATTGTGAGATATATAGCGCGAAACAAGCAAGAACTTTGAGAGAGGAATAAGAGCGAATGGTATTCTATAGTATAGCATAAGAGATGCTTGCAGTCAAAAAATATAAAGACGCAAGTATCAAACATAATGCTAATCAATTTTTTCTGATCATAAGAAGAGAGCTTTGAAGAGGAGAACAAAAGCTACAACTTCAAAAAAGCTGCACACTATGCCTTGACGGGACGGCAAGCTAACTTTCCTTACTCGGAAGACGCATTCCTAATGGGTTTAAACAACTTATAAACCTAACTACAAGATCAAACTGAAATTTATTTTAAGGGGTTAGGGGTAGTCAGAGGCACGAAAAAATGATGATTTTCAATAATTTTTGTTTGCTAGTCAATTGCTTTATTTTACAAAAATAAAAACATAGCATTAATACATCATGCTTGAACTCGACTTTAGCAAAATTTCAAAAAAAAAATTAATAATTGCAAAAGTTATCGCTATTTGTGTGCATCCCGTTTCTCCAGAAGTCCCTTGCGGTGATCATCACAAGTCCTTGGAGATTCATTTAAAATCAATCGGACAAGAGAAGTTAGTTTTATTGATAGATAATCGTATGCCTGATTGAAGCTTTTTTTCCAAAATTAACAATGTGGCGGCCTCAGGAAATATTTTTCAGATTTTCGAAAAAAACCGACAACTAATTGTTTAAAAAATAAATAGAAATTTTCGGAAATAAGTGCGTGTATTGTAGTACACATAGCATAAGTGAAACTTCCAAGGCAGACAAAGAAAGGGGGAGAGACCCGAGAGAGAACGAGAGAGAAAGAGAGAGAAAGAATATATATCTAAATAAATTCACAACATTTGCAGAGAATACAAATAGACAAAATTTACAAAAAACGGAGAAGGGATGACCGGTGTAGGTAAACGTCGGACACAAACCGTGGCGACAACACGCACTACTCTGAATGTTTATCACCCACACAAACGTAGCGATTCCAGGACCGCAGCAACGGCACAAATTACCGCAAGGCAAAACCAATAAATCCGACGCCGGAATGGATAGCATTTTATAGTACGCACAAGCACTAGCCAGGCAACGGAAATAAGCGCCAAAAAGAAGGCACACAAAAAAAGGCCAGAAAAATTGGGACCAAAAATCGCCCCAACAGTAGGCACCAAGGAAATATAACGCCAAAAAGTAGGGACCAAAAATATATTTCGTACCAGTTTGCACCAAAAAACAAGCGCCTAAAAGTGGGCAGTGTTATTTCTCACTAGAAATTAGCAACCACAAGAAAAAACTCAGGAAAAATAGCCTAACATGTATCTAAGATATATATAAGGTATAGCTCTCTCTCTGCTTTTCCTCTACGTTACATATTTTTTCTCTCTCGCGGAACAAAAATGCCCAAAACCTTGCATGGCCTTGAAATTTTACTCTTCATTCTCGCTCATCCTGCGACGCCTAAGAAGTTTCACTTAAAAAAAAATCCTTCGATCAAGCACGAGTTTTTTATGTTTTTCAAAGGCAGTATAAATTTTATTCAAATCTAACAAGCGGTTTTTAAGTTAAAGTGATCACCGGTTCAAAAAACATAGTATTGAGAAAAACACATTTAAAGTTTTGCTCTCGAATGTTTCGAAGTGCCCTAGCGCCCTTTGTTAATTGTTGAATAACTCGCAAAGTATTTGTCGGATTCACTTCAAATTTTCACACAATATTTTTAAGATATTAAACTTTAGGAGAAGGCAAAAAAAATAAATCCAAGTTTTTGAAAATTCTGACTACCACGAACCCCTTAAGTATTTCGCACAGTCACAACAGAAAAACTGAGTTGTTTTGCTGTGCCAAGATTTAGGGTTAAGCAACATATTTCTGCATTTGTATGCATATTTGGAATAGCAGTGACTTATTTCTGTTCTTAACTGTTAATAGGTATTGGACTTCGGTCCATATATTTTGCAGCACTTTCGCATGCGACATTTATATTTGTAAGCAAATATAATTCGTTTATTTGCTCTCCATTAAATGTCTGAACATTTTGAATGTTTTCTGTGTGACTTCGAACGATTGTCAATAAACCAGTCTCAATTCCACTACGAGTATTTCAAAATTAGTTTAACTCTGGCATTCATTGCCATATTGCAAAAAAATCTGCATTATATAGGATAGCGAGCAGCAGCAATCGTCTCTGTCTCTGGGGTGGTGGACATAGAAAAGTAGATTGGAAAAATAGTTGTGCACCAGCGCCAACATCAATTCACAATTTTTATATTTTGTAGTTGCAATTCTGGTTGTCATCAAATTCGTAGTATGTACAGCCACTCCACCTGCGTCGGTGGATGTCATACAACTTGTTGAAAGTACGAGTACTTGGTGCCTGCTCGTCAGCTTGTTAGTCGTTCTCGAACACATGTTTCGACGTCATGCGACGAGCCAACGAATTCTCTATTCAGTTTCAAATATTTCAGCTGAAAATTGCGCATATTTTGATGTGTAGTTAGAAGCATTACAACTCCGGAAAAATTTTGTCGAGCAGGTATGTAAAAGCATTTGGTTGGCAGCAGTTTGTAGTAGTAGCGACAGTAGTGAGTGGCAGTAGCCGCCGTAAAGCTGGGTTGTGGTTGGTATGCATGGATGTGTGTGGCTGTGTTTGAGCCTTGATGTATGTATGTATGTATGTGTGCTCTAAATACCTTTTATGATGAAATATCTTGCTTGTATGTATATCAAAGAAATATTTGCATCTGGCACTTTTGGTCTATGGACTTCATACAATCATATGTACGCTGCTCGCTAAATATTTATGATGTGTGTGCACTGTGAATGTGTATGTGCATGTGAGTTTAGATGTGTATGCAGTTGGCGAACGACAATTTTGCATATTGAGTATTCAATATTTATTATAGGCTTACATGTAAATTTTCAAAATTTGTCAACAATGGTTATACTGTGTATATGTATATGTGTATGTGTATGCGAATTGTTTATAGGTGTTAACTGCATAGAATTGTTCGAAATTTAGTTATACAAGCTCTGGTTCGATTTATTGTCCTGTAAAACATGAGAAAATCTACAGAGAAAAAAAACACATTTTCACTAATCTATTAATAATAAAAAACTGTAAGCGGATATGCAATTAAAAAACTATACAAAAATGATTGTGGATGCTGAGAGAGGGTAATAGATTAAAACAAAATAAAAAAAAAAAAAAATTTAAAAAAATTTAAAAAACTTAAAAAATTAAAAAAAAAAAATGTGTTTTCAAATTAAGGGGGGATCCTGGTTATAAGGTCAAAAACATCAATTTTTTTTTTTGTTTTAAGCGATTCCTAATATATTTCAGAATATTCACACAAAGTTACAGAGCCTAATTCTCAATATTTCCGTAGATACATAGCCAAAGGTAGGCGAGCGTTAGGTAGTTACGCTGTGACCGGACAGCTATAGTACATACAAACTTTATCTTCTTTTCTCGACTTTTAATTTTTATGATTTCTTTGAATTGGCGTACATGAATGAAAAAAAAACTAATGAACCTTTTGAAATGAATCATAGCTTGTTCCCTTCAGTATTAAATTCTCTTCTATTTGAACTACAAAATAGATAAAAAAAAAATTTTTCAAGATTTTTATACCAAGTTGAAGTGAATTTTTTTTTTATAGAAAGGCATTTTTTTCTTTCGGAATTTTTTCTTTTTGTTTCGGAATTTCTCCCAATTTTCTTAGTTCATCTAGAGTAAAAAATCATGATAATTAGAAATCCATTTGAATTCTTTGCTTTAGATAATAATTACGAGCTGTATCTTGTACGAAAATTTTTTATACTTTTTAATTGTTGATTAAAAGATAGAAAAAACTTTGCAGTGCTAAATTAATTTTTTCCTTAAAACAAAAAATCGCAAAGAGATGCAATTTTTAGACCTCATAAACCAGGCTCCCCCTTAAAAAAAATAGTAAAATTAAAAAATTCAATCTTTGGCTTGGTGGCGCAAAATTAATCACCTTATCAAATTTTCGCTCTCATTTCGCTCTGAGCAAAATTAATTCATACAGTTTCTAATTGTGAATTATACAAGGTGGCGCAAAATTAATCACTCTATCGGAAGATTTATAATTATGGCGTCGTATGTCAATCATATTTGACACTTGTGACACATTTTACAGACAGCCAAACAATGGACCACGTAAAGGACAAAATAAAGATTTTCATCATTTAAAATATTTTTTTGTATTTAGCAAAAAAGTGATTAAAAACCAAATGGGATGATTAATTTTGCGCCAAATTATACAAAGACAGGTTCTCTGCTACATAAAAATATATATAAATATGTTTTCCTGCAACTCCTTGTAGAAAATAGGCGTCAAATAGCAAAAGAAAGAATTATTATTATTTTCTAAGAAAATGTTTTTTTACAGTATAAATATAGAAAATTGTAAGATTATCGATTAATTAATTTGTATTATTGTTCAAATTCCAAATGCAGCAATAAGAAAAGTCTTCTGAGAGAATGATCTATTAAAAAAGCTCGATGGAAGCAGGTTAGGTTAGGTGTCCAGAACTCTTTAGTTAAAGATTTGTCAGTTATTACCGTAAAAAAAGCGATATCCAAAACTTCGTCAGAAGTTGGACCCTTAAACGTCATTATATTCCCCCTATTAGCCAAATTTAAATTTGTCTAATATATAGTTCAAAAGACCCTCACCATGTTGATTTATATCCTTGCTGCCCCATTGAGGGTGCTGCGAGTTTGTATTCGCTCCTATCACAACTTTCCATCCATTTCTCATCAGTCCTGAGAAGCTTCTGTTATGAGGTGTTCTAGTTCTATGGGTGACGCCCCGACATTATGGTCCCTGTAGCAGAAGGCGAAGATCTTTTGTCCCTCGTCCCCTTCAAGGGCTATCACTGTCAGGTCATGCGTGCTAAATCTAGAAATAAAGTAGGAGTTAGTATTTTTCCTCACTAAGAATGCAGATCTAGTCTTCCTTGCCGTAGGTGAGTAGAACAGTTAAAAAATGTTTGGCTTTAATCCAGATACCTTGTTGCCGGAAGATATCCATGGCTCTTGAACTAGAGCCACAACGTAGCCACCTTCCTTAAGCGCGAGGAGGAGTTCTTCCGATGCCGTCCTCCTGTCGGGCATGTTGATTTGCAGAACCTTTCCCTCTATTTCGATCAGTTTTTTGTGACATAGGAACGGCTGTTTACCGATTCTCTATGCGAATCAGCCTCACTTGCTTCCGTGTCTTCATTCCGAAACGTGAGAGTAGCGTTTCGTTTTGCGAGAAATGATATCTGCCTTTCGTTATTGCTTTGTTTGCCCATTTAAGGTGCTGTCGCTTCGTTGGCGAAAGAGCGATCTTACCGCTTAGACGCAGTTAGATCCGTAATGCGGCTTTATATTGGCAAGAGCTTTCTATACCTCCTTATTGACTTTCTTCTTTGACCTGCCTGAGTGGCAGCACTCCAAATAGAAGTATTTGGGGAGTTGAGAAGCTCTTCCTCAAACGGTACAAATGCTCTTAAGGTCTTAGTCTTTATGGACTAGAGTACTTCGAATAGCCAACCTTCTACTCGATTTCGCAGTACTACTACAACCACTGTGCTCAGTATCCGCCCCAGCGAAGGTGTGATCGCTGGCAATTCATAGAGTAGAGCATGGATCCACTACATGCCCACCGATGTTGACAGCTACGTATTCCCCCGGTGTTTGGGCCGATATATCGACCCACTTCTTCTCCTTTGTACCCCCCATTTGGGTTTTCTTTCGTGGACTCCCCCCTTAGCGTTTTATGCTTACCCGCCAAACTCCTTTTGACGATAACCGCAGCGAGGTTCTGCATAGCTGTTTTTTTTTTGTTGGGACAACTGGCAAGTACACCACTTAGACACAATTAAGCCCATTCTACCCGCTCAGAAATCTGAGTAGATCTTGTGGTGCCAAGGAGCCAAGGTGGTCGCAAGCTGGGCAGAGTACACTGTCTGAGATACCTACCCTTTCCATGTGCTTCGCCCACAGAAAGTGGCCCGTCATCAGTCCAACCAGTTGTCTGCAGTCCCTTCTGCTTAATGGCAGGAGAATTTGCCACAGTCGGTCAGACATGATAGATAACATCCCATGTTAGCATAAGGCTATTATGTCTACCGACATAGTTCAGCCTGGATGTACAGAACTCGACTAGCCCTGATGTGGTTGGGGGATGTCTAAGGTCATGAGCGCAGCTTGGTTGTCACTGCAGACACATATAGATCTGTCTCTCCATCTGTTTTCCCCAACAAAGTTCATCGCTTCTTGAACCGCATACGCCACCGCTTGAAACACAGATGCATGCATTCCAAGAGCAAAGTGCAGTTGTGTCCCGCTGAATTCCACGTCCTGGAGCCGTCCGTGAAAATGCGAAAACAGTTTGACCCTAATGGTGGTGGCATGGAGTCAAAGGTCATGGAGAGAATCGTTGGATCGAAGTGCATGCATACTCTGTCTTCCAAAGCCGGACAGGTGCCGTACCAGTTTCCATTATGCTTCAACCTGCAGATGGCCTTCAAGGACTCTTCTTGGATGAAAGCATCAAGCGGTGGTAGACCAACCAGAGCATCTAACGTTCGGAAAAGCTCCATAGCTTCGTTCATCATAAAAATGCTGAAGATAGACATACATACTTTGCCTACGGTCTTTGGTAAGCCTCATACTGCCTTGCTCCCTACATCCTTGCCCCCCATCCCAATCCAAGGTTTGGTTGCTTAGTCATTAGCACAGAAGCAGGGGTGAGAGCAGCAAGAATGTAGAGACTCATTGCCCAGGTGGCACCTTCGCGGAGGGTTCAGTTAGAGGATTTTTGCCACCTCGATGGAATCAGACTTAAGGAAAAAATATAAAAAATTCAACTACCTAAAAAATACAGGGTGGGTCATATAGCGTTTGCTTTTTGAACTGCCTATATTTTTGAGAATGGTAACACAAATGACATGTCAAATGTGTTCATAATTTACTTAAAGGTTTGACATTTACGAAACGGGACGCTATACGCTTGAACAAAATTGGGAAATATTGAAAACCTATTTCCAAAGTGGTGAGTCTTCTTCTTCTTCCGCGGTTACAGTAAATGGCGAGCGTTAGCGTGACATGCTCAACGAGTTTTTGTTTCCAAAAATTGAAGAGGATGACATGGACGACATTTGGTCTCAACAGGACGGTGCAACTTGTCACACTGCCAAAGTTATACTCGAACTTTTGGCTACCGTTTTTGAAAACCGAATAATCAGCCGAAATTCCGATATCAATTGGCCACCTCGGAGCTGTGACTTAAGCCCATTGGACTATTTTTTGTGGGAAGCCGTTAAGGTCAAATGCTATGCAAACCATCCAGAGACGATTGATGCTTTAAAACACGAAATCGAAGTTGCCATTCATGAAATTGGAGCCCAAACAATCGAAAATGTGCTTAAAAATTGGGTTGATCGAATGGCCTACTGTAAAGCCAGTCGTGGAAGTCATTTGAATGATGTTATTTTTCATTCATAAATCACAATGTTCAATCTTCAAAATAAAAAAAAGTTTGGAAAAATATTGATTAGTTGTTTTTTTATAGCCGATTCAAAAAGCAAATTTTACATGGCTCACCCTATATTAATCCGAAAGAAGAGACATGAGAGAATATACTTTTTGAATTTCTTTTAATTTTTCTGTCTCAAAACTGCTCGCTTGCTGCCTGTTTATCGAAATTTACATTTTCCCCTTTGCTTTTTGAATTTTAATAGCCTTTGCTCAATGAAGTCATAGTAGCGGAAAAAATATGCATGCCATAATATGAGCAATACTTAGTCACATACATACACATATATTAAATAAAAATATATAAAGTTGAATAGTCACACGTGCAGCAATAAATTCAAAGGAAGACGTGGCAGAGCGCGACGTTTAGTTCGGCAGAATTTCAGAAGACAAAGTCACATTTCTTCCATTTTCAATGTGCAGATTTCCCATAGAAGATGTATTGCGTGTGTGTTTAAAGCAAGCGCTGTAAAAGAGGAAAACATAGAAAAAGAAATTTTAATAAGAGAGTTTTTAAACAAGACAAATACCAAGTTAGCTGAAACTTTACTTTGAATAAATTTAGAGAATTTAAATTTTCGTCTAATTAATTATTTATTTATTATATTATATATTATATTTATTAAGCGAAGGAATACCATATTAAATACTCTTACTGACTGAAGAAATACATAGCTCAATCTTTGCTGCTGGCTAATGTTGCTTTAAACATAAAATTAGCAGAATCTATTATACTGACTCCCATATGAGATAATGTAATAAGGATTTCCAAGATTGCCTTTGGGCCTTCCTGATTTCCTTCTTGTAGATTTTCAGAGCATCTTTATAATCTTTCCAATCTTCTGCGAAACGTGTTTTCTTTGCCTTATTAAAAGCACTTCTGCTTGTTTTTTGAAGCTTGCTTAGTTCAACCGTCCACCACTTAGGCTTGGGTTTACCCCTCAGTCTTCTTATGGGACAGGCTTCCGCTAAGGCAGCATTCATGTTGTAGGTAATTTTGTGCACCAAATTTTCTAGTCCTTCTATGCTTTGCGGTACCCGATACAATCTATATACCTTTCCCAGTCTGTTTTCCTGATATACCAGGCTTAGGATTCGGTAGATTTTTGCTAACCTCAAACGAGATATATCTATGATCAGAGAAGGAATGTTCTTCCAAAACTTTCCAGTTCCTAATTCTGTTAATAACGGAGTCAAAAGCAAAAGTAGCGTCTAACACTTCCTGTCTATTACTAATGACAAAAGTAGGTTTATTACCTTTATTGCAAATCTGTAGTTTAGTACCTATCAGATAATCAAAGAGACACTCACCTCTAGCGTTAGTATCAGTGCTGCCCCATATCTCGTGATGCGCATTTACATCCACACCAATAATTAGCTTTGCGCCAAGCTTCTGCGCTTGCGCTACCAGATCTTTGAATATTAATCTCGGTAGCTCCTCGTGGTCATGTGCAAGGTAACAGGAAGATAGCCACATCCGTTCATTTCCCGACTCCAGGCTAATGGTCCATTGATCGGTGTCGCTGTAATTAGAGAGCATGAAAGCATTTATCCCTTTTCTTATTAGTACGCACGCTCTAGGATTACCTTTGTTGCGAGCATACATCAGTTTATAGTTTTGAGTCCTTAGTCCGCACACAAGTCCATGTGATACCCATGGTTCTTGAATCAGGACAATATGATGTCCACCTTTGGCCAGGTGGATTATGAGGTTGGCGGACGCAACCTTTGAGTGGTGAAGATTAATTTGAAGAACCCGTAACATCATGGTTACTGGGCTTCCTCTCCACCACCGTTTTGTTGGGCTCATCTGAATCTGACGCCAGTAGCTCTTCCTCATCAGTGAGAGTAGTATCAAGTACTCTATCTAACAAGGAAGAGATACTGCCGTCAGCAGATGCCTTTCTTAGTGCTGTAGCCGTATTAGGACCGGAGCCAGATTCCGCCGTGGGGGCTATCTCAGCTCCAACCGGGTCCTTTAAATTAGACGTCTTGTCTTTGTTATAGACCCTCAGTGTTATGGACGAAAACCCATAGCTTACTACACCGTTAGATCGCGCCAGTGCGTCCACGGAGTCCTTGCAGACTACGAAGGTAGCGCTTCGGTACTCACCTTTGGGATCATCCAGTCCTTTGATGCTTAATATAAAGAAACAAGGAAAAGGGTTTTTCCACTCTTTGGCTATTTTTTGTTTATAAAATATTATTATAACTATTAATAAAAATAGTGCTAGTTCATAAAACTCAAAAAAAAAAAAAACTTTAATTACTCAAAAAAAAAAAAAAAATCTAAAAAAATGAACAAAGCTACTAGTGATTTCACGCAATTCTTTCCCGCTATAGATTTAAGTTCATCGAAGAGTTTTCTGGTCTCACTCTGACAGTATGACGCCATGTGCTTCTCGACCTCCCCTAGTTCGTCTACCCTGGCGATTCCAATATAGCGGAATTTCACGAACATCTTTCCTGAGCATGTGACTGATCCAACTATATTTTAATACGTATATCAGCTGCAACGCCATTTTGAGCACATAGGTATATGCCACATTCTCTCATTACTTATTGCTTGCGGCCACATGGTTTTACGAATAATGACGCAAAACGCATTGTGATTGATCCTTATAGTAACGCATGCGCTGAATTTCGTTTTTTTTTTTTTTTGGTGAATAATAGTAGATCGCGATATTCCGTTGCTTTTAATTAGGCGTCTAAAATATTCGATCTGATCCGATATTTTCGGTACCGCTGTTTTTTTTTTTTTTTTTTTTTGATTTTGTGTCGGAAGAGACTAGCTAATACAGCACTCAAACAACTTAAGTCCATTGTACTGCACTCGGGTTCCCTTTTAATTTGCTTTAAATCTAACCGGCCTCCGAAGAAATC
The DNA here is from genome assembly GCA_037575425.1 of Anastrepha fraterculus. Taxonomy (NCBI): domain Eukaryota; kingdom Metazoa; phylum Arthropoda; class Insecta; order Diptera; family Tephritidae; genus Anastrepha; species Anastrepha fraterculus. The sequence goes on from JAYXIM010040174.1 coordinate 55,865, forward strand.
GAAGTAGATCTTGTGGTGCCAAGGAGTCAAGGTGATCGCTTCGAGCGAAGGGCGGGCTGACGCACAGGAAGTGGTCCAGCGTCGCATGCTTGGCCAATAGAAGGTGGGCGCTGCTTAGCGAATCGCTCATGTTGGCATTTGCTCTAATTGTTATTTATGGTCAGGTCAGCTTCCTTAGATTACACAATCAGGATATTTTAATATTGTCGCATATTCTCTTACCTGTGATTCAGAAAATGTTGGTGGTTAAAAGTTCAACTGGTGACCACAGAGGCTTACTCTGAAGTCCACAAGCATGTTCCCCGAAACTTGCCTTCGCATACTCTTAAATTATTGGGATCTTTTGGTGGAACCAATCTTCATATATAATAATTGGCGCTTACATCCGTTTTGGGTGTTTGGCCGAGCTCGTGCTCCTAATTGTGGCGTGAGTCTTCAAGTTCTGTTACAAGTGGAGAGACCTACAGTTTTAAGCCGACTGCGAGCGGCAGGTATTTTTTATGAGGAGCTTTTTCATGGCAGAAGTGCACTCGGAGATTTGCCATTGCCTGCTGAGGGACGACCGCATTTACAAAAAACTTTCCCTTCATTTGTTTTTTTGTAAATTATTAAAGGCGACTGTAGCTTTGCCCTCAACTTGTGAGAGCAGCACTCTGAGACGAACATTTATAAGCCTTACAGTTTGGACTCGCTTTCCCAAGCTCCGCCTTAAACTCTTTACTTGCTTTCTTATCTGCTCCTGCATGCATGCATCGAAACCCCACTGTGTCTGAAAATCCAGTAAAGATTGCAGTGGTGCGGCCAAAAGTATTGTAAGGGCCTTTGACATCTTTGAAGTCATATCGAGCAATGATCCGAGAGTAATGTCCACAGCTTGACTGTCTACAGTGAATGCGAGCTTGGAAGAGTGAGGTCTATCGCGCTTACCAACCTTTGTCACCATAACAAGTGCACAGATCTCAGTCTGACAAACACTGGAAATCTGAAAGTATATATAAACGTTTCTGTTTGTATATTCACGTTAGAATCCTTCTTAAAGATTGACTGCTTAGTTATAGCCCAATATCGGATTCTCAGCTGCTTCTGTCGGGCAGCTCAACGTCATGTTTGTCTTTCAACAGAACTCTGTGTGAGATTTGCACTTTAATTCTAAACCAGTGTTGGCTGCTGAGCTTTCCGAATATGTGCCTATATATGAAATGTTCAGTAGTACCTCTAACCCCGGCGTAGGCTCTAATTTAAGAAACATATTATCCGATATAAGATGTGATTCATTATCCACCCCTGCGATCGAGTTGTAACAAAAATTATGTCATACTGCAATTAGATTAAATTCGGAGGATGCCTGATTGATTCAACATTCCTGAAAAGTGAGGTAAGGAATAACTTTTGACAAAACAACAATATTGTTTTCCTTAAACTTTCGACTTTTTAAATCTACGTGAGTTCTAATCTACTTTGCGCTCTATCTCTTTTACGTAGCTGCGATTAATTCACATTTTCTATTACGATTTGAGATAAGAAATTGAAAACTTTTATTTCAGTCCCCTAACTGAAGTTCAATCCGAGGCTTTGTGTATGTTTTCATTGGGGGGAGGTTTTTAAGTGGCGGGTCCCAAACCCAGCGCACAACCAGCTATCCTGGAATGTTTCGCCTTCTCACTTTAGCTCACTCCCGAACGGCTGCTCGGAAGCTACCCAGAGGATACTTGGACTAATCCCGGGAGTTGTAAGCTGCTTGAACGATATGCAGAAGAATCGTCCTGGTCACTCCCAAGTGAATGGCGATCAGTAACTTTCCCCACTTGCGTGAACTTCTACATATGGAACCATCTTCCGATGAGCTGTATGAGCTTTACGGCGACATAGACATAGCGCAGCGAATAAAGATCCAGCGGTTACTTTGGCTGGGTCATGTCGTCCGAATGGACACAAATGCTCCGGCACTGAAAGTATTCGATGCGGTACTTGCTGATGGTAGTAGAGGAAGAGGAAGGCCTCCTTTGCGTTGGAAAGATCAGGTGGAGAAGGACTTGGCTTCACTTGGTGTGTCCAATTGGCGCCGGTTAGCACGAGAAAGAAACGACTGGCGCGCTGTGTTAAACTCGGCCAAAATCGCGTAAGCGGTAATCGCGCCAGTTAAGAAGAACAACTGAAGTTAAATGGGTCATCTTCATCAGGATATTATCCCCATTAAATACATAATAAACGCAGAATCCAATAACTTTTTCATACAGCCATATCAGCAATCTAAAGCGCCATGAAATTTAATGTTATTTTCATTCATTTTGAAACATTTTTGAAAGTTCGAACTTAATAAAAAAGTGTAGCCTCCCGTTGTGCACGTGCACATTTTCGCACCTTTTTTTCTCCAGCAGATGCTTTCCAATGAAGAGTTTATTATATTCATAATTTCACACACAGTTCATGCTTTAAAGAATTTTTCAAACAATTTTTTCTCTCACAAAGCAACCCAACGCACGAAGTGGAAAATCAAAAAAAAAGGGGGAAAAATTGGGCGAAAAATAATAATAAACGCGAAATCGAAAAGCAACAAGAATACAGCGACAAACATATCCAAAATAAGATAGGGCGTATGAGGAGCTAGGAGATGTGACAAAGAGCCAACGCATGTATGAAAAACAGCAAAAACTCTACAGGGAATTTGATGCCATCAAAGAACTTATTCATGGCCACACGCTGAGCTTCGCTGCTTTTCAACACTTATTAAGATGGCAAACACCTGAAAAGTATTTGTGGCACTTGCGCATATAAACCGGTGTACATACATACACACACACTCATATATACGTAAATAAATATATGAACATCTGTGGCGGCGTGTATGTTCAGCTGCGTGCATGGCAGCAAAGGGTGCCATTGTTGTCTTATTAATATTGCTGTGACTGCTGAAAGATCTTTTGTGGCATGAGATGAAATCATTCTGCGAAAGAAAAGAAAAACAACAACAAAAATATGTGCCAAAACGAAAACAAGAAAGTTAGTAGCTGAAGAAAAAAAAAAAGAAAATACAACAGCTACTGAAAATACAAAAGGTAAAAGGCGTAAAGCAGAATACAAATTTTTTTCCACAGATCACAAAAATGGTGTAAGCAGTTCCCAAGCAACGTTGGCTTACTAGCAGATTCCTTAAGCGATGATTCGAGAACCATAAACGAGAACGTCAAACTGACAAAGTGTCGGGTGTTGAAAATGGTTTGAAATCCTTCGGTTACCTCTGCTGGTTGCCTGCCACCTGTAATGCTTTTGCTGACGATTGACGTTAAAGCAGAATATTTCGTTTGGTATTTTGTTATTCTTCTTTCTCGGCTTTCCTGTGCATGAGTATGCCTGTCGGTTGCACATGTGACGGAACTCAAGGATATGCGTGAGAAGGCAGATAACAGAAGATGATAGTACAACTTTGGGGTGAAAAAAAAATAGGAAGGCCACTTTGGCAGATGGAAGGAGCGAAAAAAAGCATGTGATGCAGTGTGGTACTAGCGTGAAAAAGGGCATAAAAACTATTTTTAAGGAGCTGCTGTGAAAAGAAATATAACTGGAAGAAACTATTTTTAACAATTTTTTTTATTTCGTTATTTTTAAAATTTATTTGAAAAGAAATAAAAATGCTAATTTATTTAAAAATTGTGTCTTTGTCATTTGTCACTTGTCACTATTACCTATCACTTATCATATGACACTTATCACTTATAGCTAATAACTGCTATTCATCACTTATTACTTATGATTTGCCACTATAAATACCAGTTATCAGTTATTACTTGCCATTTGTCCTTGGTCACTTGTCACTTATAACCTATCACTTATAATATATCACAATTTACAACTGCTAAAGCGTTTTTCAGTAAGAGCGCTTCAACTTTTTTTTTGAATAAAACACAAACGGTTTGACTTTTTAACTAATTTTTTTATTATCGAGTTTGAACATATACATTTAAGTATGAAATTAGATTTCTTTTGCATGACCACCGCGTGCACGTTTTACGAAGTCCAATCGTTGAACCCAATTTTCGACCACTCTTTTGCATAAATCGGCCGAAATTCCAGCAATTTCGCGTTCAATATTGGCTCTGAGCTCACAAATCGTCGTCGGCTTGTTACTGTAGACCAATGACTTCACATAACCCCAAAGAAAATAGTCTAGAGTCGTCAAATCACATGACCGCGGCGGCCATTCGACCGGTCCATTTCTGGAAATAATGCGCTCATCGAACTTACTCTTCAACAAATCAATTGTAGCGTGTGCTGTGTGGCTTGTGGCCCCGTCCTGTTGAAACCACATGTCGTCTAAGTCAATACCATTCAATTGCGGCCAAAAATAATCGTTTATCATGTCGCGGTATCGATTTCCATTCACAGTAACGTGGCGATCGTTCTCGTTAACGAAAAAATATGGGCCAATTACGCCGCCGGCATGTAAACCGCACCAAACAGTGATTTTTTCGGGATGCAACGGTGCCTCATGAATCACGTGTGGATTGCTTTCTGCCCAGTAACGCATATTTTGCTTGTTGACAAAGCCATTGAGCCAAAAGTGAGCTTCATCACTGAAGATGATTTTTTGGAAAAAATGCTCTTAAAGTAGCAGCAACAGAACGATTATTTTCATAAAAAATTTGTACAATTTGCAATCGTTGCTCAAGTGTGTAGCGTTCCATGATGAAATGTATACTAATGAAGTTTACAAATGACAAGCGAAAAATAAAAAATATTGCGTCGTTCGCCCTCCCGATCGGAAAAAAGTTGAAGCGCACCTATTGAAAAACGCTTTATTTATTAGTTATCACTTAACCCTTGAACTATCAGCTATCAGACATCACTTGTCATATCTCACTTGTCCCTGTCACTTATGGATTATCACTGATCACTTACTATCACTGGAAAGCTCTTCTTAGACACATTTTCCAGGAGGTCTTAAAAGTCGTTTCTACAGATTTGGATATTATTTTTAATTGAAATTTATGTTAGTTGAAGTGGAAAGTTCTGAGTGTTTTATCGCATTTCTTTGGCAAGCAAGGTTACATGGTTAGCTTTATTCGATTTATGTATATACAAATTTTGCTTCCGCACTCATTTTCCGTTCTGGTGTAAAAAAATAAGCGTTCACACTTCAAAACTCCATGGACCAAACACTTTTTGTGGGCTCACTAAAGTGTACGAAGACTCCCACTTGTAGGTGGTGCGGCTCTAAATTCATTGGTGATATGGATTAAAAAGTTTGAGTAGGCAGTCTATTTCATTAGAACTCTCCAATTATAGGCTTGTGCTTGTGCATAATACTGGGTTGCCCATATTCGACGTACCCATGTGTTTTTTTTTTAGTCAAAGAAAAACACAATTTTTTTGATATTGACATTAATAATCATTTTATTTGGTTGAAGTAGATTTATTGACATTACTTTTTGAATATGATATCTCAATATCAAATGGCCGCCTTGAGCCTGTACGGCGTTTTGTGCCCGTTTTGTAGCATTTTCCATAGTTTTAGCTAACATTTAGGCTGGAACAGCGGCTATTTCCTCGTACACCATATGCAGCGCAACTGAATAATAATAATAATGAGAATAATACTGCCGGTCCGACGTGACAATTTCTGTGATATTGTCGATTTCTTCGAAGATTGCCCAAGCAGAGCGCGTCTCATCTTCCATGTCAATATTGCAAAAAGTGAATTGCTGTAACAACCTGCAGTGTCTTTCGATGCTGTACTCGTATAAGGTTTATAAACAGCAATTTCATAATTGGCCATTTTGATCAAGGAGCACCGCACTTAAAAATAATACATATGTTCGAATCTTCTTTTTTCTTCCAAGTATTTTAGAATGCTGTTATATCCAACTGTCTACACCAAACCCGAAACTGTAAGTGTCTTATTTCGAGATAAATAAGAAAGCTACTTAATGAGGCAGATTCTCTCCTACTCCTGAAAATAATACAAACTCTGAGTTAGCGGGAATAATATGAGACACGCGCAAGCCAAAGCACTGTAAGAAATAGCCGTGTGAGGCTCAACTGCAAACGACACCCCGCGTTGCTATGTGAGTAATAAAAGTTTCATTCTCAACATACTTTGTTTTGCGTTTAAATTTCTTGCTGACAACGGAACTACACGGAAGTGCTAAGTGCACTACCAGCTAATGGAAGTCTGATAATCTGCTGGATACAGGTAATTATTTAATTTAAAAAAAGTAATGTCTCAGCCTCTTGTCTGTGAAAAATATCTTCATATAAAGTTGCTGTATTAGCAGCTAAAGCTTCTCCATTTTAAACGAAATTTTAGCTCAGATAACTTGAATTTCATATTTTCAACTCACACAGCTTTTCCAAAATTCTACTAATCGAGCAAAACTTTTGAATCACCTGCTGGCTTCTTGCCTATACGGACACGTGTATAGATTTAGTTCGGTATGTGTACGCGCTGCAAAAAAAAATGATAGCTCTGACTGACGCATACAAGCCAAGAGGCAGAGAAACGTGTAATAGATTTGAACATCGCTTCTGTCGCCAACTTACGTCCTTGACTGATGCTGAGTAAAAGGATTGTAAGGAGCAAAAGTAGCATCGCCAATGTTAGCAAGTAGACATAAACATAAATATGTGCACAAATATCATACATACAAGATAGGAGACACAAAGTAAACACTTGCAAAATTTAGGACTTATTTTCTTTCTTTTACTCACAGCTGTGCAAGAATAATTTGGCACGAGGAAAATCTTACAGCTCCTTTGCGACGATGCTGATACACGCGGGAAAAACAAAAAGGGGAAATTTGCACGGGAAGAATACAAATCAATGCAATTTTTTAGGTGGTTAAAGGGATTCAAATTCGACAAACAATTGGATTTTATTAGAGAGACACATCAATCCTTAACACGTCCTATTTAGATTAAAGACTCACATGGCATGGTATATAGCAGTGCTGCTGAATAGGTGGTTGACAACTATACCGAATATCTACTATTAGGCCGAAATAGGTGCGTGGTTCATGCTGAGCTTATAGTGCTTGAAATTAGGAGACAATGAGAATACAAAGAATTTAATTCAATTCATTCATTATCAAATTACATCGTGTGACAAAAAATCACAATTTTCTTTATACAGAAGAATTTGTGTATGCACTTCAACTTCAGTTTTTAAACGACTTTCAATTTTCAAAGGATATATGAAAACAGAGGTATCCACTGCGTATACTTGACTTCATAGGAGGAGGGTGCAACTATTTTTTTTACGTTTTTATTAAGCAGTTAAGAAACAACATACACTTTTTCACGAATAATTGATTAGAAAATGTCAAGGGCAATTAAGAATACATTTTTAAAGGACATATTTTACTATATATTATTTGGCTTCGTTTGAAATCCATCTTAAGGCCTTTAAAAGATTTAAAAAATTTATGAACAAGTAAAAAACTGAGTAAGCAGCCGTAGAGTAAGCAATTGAATTTGGGTATAATAAAGCGTAGTTTGAACTGGCACAAAATACGTGTTGATTTCTGGAAATTCTGAAGAAGTTAGTGTTTTCTTCCATAAAAAAATTACTGGATGGATTATAAAACTATATGAATTATGACCGATGACATTTTTTCTGAAACCTTCAAATATCAGGTAAAATTTTCAATCTAATTTGGGCTTTTCCAAATAAAAAAGGGGATTACGGGGTCTTGAACCTGTTCTTAGATGTTTTTCAGAATTTCCGGTCAATTGGCCTGCTATGATTAGAAAAGGATCAGTTTTTCAGCTTATGTTTATTATGTGGAAAGTTAAGCGTGCAAGTGCCAATGCGAATTGATTCGATCTTGTATGAAGAGCATAAAAAACCTATTGAGATTGTCTGAAAAGTGAAAGAATTGAATAGTGAATACTCATATATCTAAGATATAACAACAGTAAGCACAAAATATACATATCTTTGGAATCTGTCACGTGGACTATGATTTTTTTTCAAATTAACCAGTTTTTTTTTGGAAAATGGGCCAAAAGTCGGATTTGACATAGGGACAAAAGCAACAAATTGCAGTTCTTTTGAAAGGAAAGAACCTGAGCTATGCAGACATGTCAAGAACCGTTGGAATATACAAGGCGTCTGTGGTAAATATTGCCAAAAAGTGGAAAAATACCAACAACGTTTTAGCGGTAACTTCAAACAATCGCCAAATTGTCGCCGAGAATGCATCACATCAAACCAGGCAGAATAGGAAAATCGTCCAAACAGTTTTCTGAAAAAGAAATGCTTCAAGTTGGGTGATTTTAAAAGAGGTTCAGGAATCTGGAGTAAATATTTCGGAAAGAACGTTACGACGACGCTTATACAAAAATGGACTTTAGTGCAGACAACCAGCAAAAAAGCCAAAATTGACACCCTGTATGCGAAATCGGCGAAAACTTTGGGCACAACTTCATAGAGACTTCGACGTGGAGTTTTAGAAAAAAGTAAGTTAAAAAAAAACCTTTTTTTCCTTTGTCAAATAGCAGTAAGAAGATGTGAATATTCACACTCTTTTGTGGTTTTCTTTTTCTTCTTACAGATCATCTTCAGCGATGAATGTCGATTGCAAGCGGTCACAAAAACAGAAAATTTTGTGCGCTGAAGAGCCGGAGAACATCCACCCAGTGTTATGGTTTGGGGCTGTATAACGTCAGAGAGACCAGGCCGCTACATTTTGTTGAGGGAACAATGCGCTCTGTCCAGTACGTGGAGGTGCTGGAAAACGTTTTGCTGCCCTATTTAGAAACCCTGAAGTGTCCGAGATGGTAGGAGGATGTTTCCATGTGTAGAAGTCCACGCAAGTGGGGAAAGTCACTGATCGCCATTCACTTGGGAATGGCCAGGACGATTCTTCTGCATATGGTTCAAGCAGCTCACAACGGCCGGGATTAGCCCACGTATCCTCTGGGTAGCTTCCGAACACCCGTTCGGGAGTGAGCTAAAGTGAGAAGGCGAAACATTCCAGGATAGCTGGTTGTGCGTTGGGTTTGGGACCCGCCACTTAAAAATCGCCCCCAATGAAAAGTTTTAAAAAGCCTCGGATGAGACCTCCCTATATTGATGACGACCCCTGCAAACGAACTAAGGATTATGATTTAAGGGCATGCACCTGGAATGTCCGGTCCCTTAATGGGGAAGGTGCCTCTGCCCGGCTGGTTGATGTCCTCGTGAGAGTAAAGGCTGACATCACTGCCATCCAAGAGATGCGATGTACGGGGCAAGGAAAGAAAACCATAGGACCTTGCGACGTCTACTACAGCTGCCATGTAAAGGAGCGCAAATTTGGTGTCGGATTTGTTGTGGGAGAGAGACTTCGTCGCCAAGTACTGTCGTTCACTCCGGTGGACGAGCGTCTCGCAACAATCCGCATCAAAGCCCGTTTTTTCAACATATCGCTAATTTGCGCCCACGCCCCGATGGAAGAGAAGGACGACGCGACCAAAGATTCCTTCTATGAGCGCTTGGAACGTTCCTATGAGCGCTGCCCCCGCCACGACATAAAAATCGTGCTTGGCGACTTCAACGCCAGGGTGGGCAAGGAGGGAATTTTTGGTCCAACAGTCGGAAAATTCAGCCTGCACAACGAAACATCCGGTAACGGACAGAGGCTGATCGACTTCGCCGGGGCCCGAAACATGGTAGTCTGCAGCACCAGATTCCAGCATAAGAAGATTCACCAAGCCACCTGGCTGTCTCCTGATCGAAAAACGCGAAACCAGATCGATCATGTTGTGATAGATGGAAGACACGCTTCTAGTGTATTAGATGTACGTACGATCCGAGGACCCAACATCGACTCGGATCATTACCTTGTTGCAGCCAAGCTACGCACCCGCCTCTGTGCAGCAAAAAACGTACATCTACCTACGCAAAGAATGTTCGACATCGAAAAGCTGCAATCACAACAGACAGCCAGAAGATTCGCCACTCGACTCTCACTCCTGCTCTCGGAGAGCACTGCCCAACAACCCGGCATGCGCGAGCAATGGAGCAACATTTCTCGTTCCCTACGTACCGCCGCCGAAGAAGAAATCGGATTCCGGCGAGCCCGAAAAAACAACTGGTACGACGAGGAATGTCATGCTGCCGCAGAAAGAAAGGATGCCGCCTATAGAGCCACGCTGCGATCGGGCGCAACGCGAGCCATGTGGGATCGCTACAGAGAGCTAAAAAAGGAAGAGAGACGTATTATCCGAAAGAAGAAACGAGAGGCCGAAATACGTGAGTGCGAAGAGCTTGAGATGCTGGCCAACAGGAACAACGCCCGAAAATTCTACCAGAAAGTTCGGCGGCTTACAGAAGGTTTCAAGACCGGGGCGTTTTCCTGTAAGAACAAAGACGGCGAACTGGTGACTGACGTACAGAGCAATCTTAAATTATGGAGGGAACACTTCTCGAACCTATTAAACAGTGACAGCTGCGCATGTCACCGAGAAAGTGAAGATCCCGATACCCAAATCGTTGACGACGGAATTGTAGTCCCGCTACCCGATCATGACGAGGTGAGAATAGCGATAATGCGGCTAAAGAACAACAAAGCCGCGGGCGCCGATGGACTGCCAGCTGAGCTATTCAAACATGGCGGCGAGGAGTTGGTAAGGTGCATGCATCACCTCCTATGCAAAATATGGTCGGATGAAAGCATGCCTGCCGATTGGAATTTAAGTGTGCTCTGCCCAATCCATAAGAAGGGCGATCCTGTAATTTGTGCCAATTACCGCGGGATTAGTCTTCTAAATATCGCCTATAAGGTTCTAGCGAGCGTATTGTGTGAAAGGCTGAAGCCCACCGTCAACCAACTGATTGGACCTTATCAGTGTGGCTTCAGACCAGGAAAGTCTACCATCGACCAAATATTCACAATACGCCAAATCTTGGAAAAGACCCATGAAAGGAGAATCGACACACACCATCTTTTCGTCGACTTCAAAGCTGCATTCGACAGTACGGAAAGGAGTTACCTGTATGCCGCGATGTCTGAATTTGGTATCCCTGCAAAACTAATACGGCTATGTAAGATGACGTTACTCAACACCAGCAGCGCCGTCAGAATTGGGAAGGACCTCTCCGAGCCGTTTGATACCAAACGAGGTTTCAGACAGGGTGACTCGCTGTCGTGTGACTTCTTTAACTTGATGTTGGAGAGCATCGTACGAGCCGCAGAACTTAATCGCTCAGGCACAATATTTTATAAGAGCGTACAATTGTTGGCGTATGCCGATGATATCGATATCATCGGCCTTAACAACCGCGCTGTTAGTTCTGCCTTCTCCAAACTGGATAAAGAGGCAAAGCGAATGGGTCTGGTGGTGAACGAGGACAAAACGAAGTACCTCCTGTCTTCAAACAAACAGTCGGCGCACTCGCGTATCGGCACCCACGTCACTGTAGACAGTTATAATTTCGAGGTTGTAAAAGACTTCGTCTATTTAGGAACCAGCATTAACACCGATAACAATGTCAGCCTTGAAATCCAACGTAGAATCTCTCTTGCCAACAAGTGCTACTTTGGACTAAGTAGGCAACTGAGCAGTAAAGTCCTCTCTCGACGAACAAAACTAACACTCTACAAGACTCTCATCATGCCCGTCCTAACGTATGGCGCAGAGGCTTGGACGATGACAACATCGGATGAAGCGACGCTTGGAGTGTTCGAGAGAAAGATTCTGCGTAAGATTTTTAGACCTTTGCACGTTGGCAACGGCGAATATCGCAGACGATGGAACGATGAGCTGTATGAGCTTTACGACGACATAGACATAGCGCAGCGAATAAAGATCCAGCGGCTACGTTGGCTGGGTCATGTCGTCCGAATGGATACAAACGCTCCGGCTTTGAAAGTATTCGATGCGGTACCAGCTGGTGGTAGCAGAGGAAGAGGGCGGCCTCCTCTGCGTTGGAAAGATCAGGTGGAGAAGGACTTGGCTTCACTTGGTGTGTCCAACTGGCGCCGGTTAGCACGAGAAAGAAACGACTGGCGCGCTTTGCTAAACTCGGCCAAAATCGCGTAAGCGGTTATAGCGCCAATTAAGAAGAAGAAGAAGAAGTGTCCGAGAGAAGAATACGCCTTAATGCAAGATGGAGCTCCATGTCACACATCCAGGATGAGCATGAATTATCTGAATTCAATGGAAATAATGCTTTTGCCATAGCTTGGCAATTGACCGGACCTTAACCCCATCGAAAATTGTTGGGCATACCTCAAATCGGCAGCATTCCAGCGAAATAATGCCACAATACAGCAGCTTAAAGAAGGCATCGAAGATGTGTAGTATGGCCAAAATTTTAAGATGAAGATAACACAGTGCGTAGCCAGTATGCCTTAACAGCAAGGGGAGGAGCCACGAAATATTAGTTTAAAATAAATGTTTTTAATGCAAAAATGTTAAGAAGCTTTTAATAAAAACAAATATGTAAACTTTTTTAAATGCTTTAAAATCGTTTGCTTTTTATTCGACCTCAAATCCATAAATATGAAATTTTTGTCATCAGTCATAATTTAATGGCCAGGTACTGTACCTTCCTTATAAATTTCATATGGGAATTATATGATTTCATAATTTCTTAAACCATTTCATTGTTAGAAAGCAGAGATCTTGATACGATTAAAAAAATAGGTTTACACTAATCCTGTAGCACTTAACACTACTCAGTCGGTGGAACATTTTTAATATGAAAAAAGTTAGATTTTGTTGTACAGTTTTCATATTTTGTGTTTTCATGTTCACAGTGGGTCGGGAATAAGCCATCAAGCGTCAGTGCCTGCTATGCTTCTCACGAAATCTATAGTTAAATACAGCCCAGGTCGACAGGTGGTACCCACGAGTATGAGTAACATCGATGCGTTTGGCGCGACATTCTGCCAGAGTTAGCGATATGTGGCAGATTTAAATTCTAACCCAAATTTCTTCTGAATCGACAGTGGGTATTGAAGTATGCACACATGCACACATGTATGTATCCATATATGGGTATGTATGCGTGCGTGCACTTTTTCGTCGTTGCCCTAAGCTATGTTTAAGCTCTTGGCAATTGGATGCCAATCCTAGTAGTGCGCTATCGAAACAACAAAACACAAAAAAAAAAACACAAAAGAAAAAAGAAAAAACTCGCACAATGTGACTGTTTCGAATGCGCGCATTTGGTGCGGATTTAAAATCAGATTTATCAGCAAAACATTTGTAGCAGCGAACACAAAAGTTTTACAAAAACTGCAACACACACACATATATATACAGAGGTATGTACAAATTTGTATGTTTGTGCGCGAGGAGATAAGGTTACATTTCCAAGTCAAGCGATAGTTTTGCGTGAAGCTACATTTCGGGGGCGAAACGTGTGAATAATAGCAACAAACGCTTGACGTAGCTCAATCATGCTAAGGAAATCAAGGAAAATAAAAATACACACAAATAAGCGACAGCATAAAAGAAGGAAAGCAGTCAGCTGAATGTAAACAAAAACTTAAAAAAAACTTAGACAGAAGCTGGCGAATAACCCAATGGAGCACAAAAGGAAAAAAAAACCAAAAATAAAAATAAATAACAATAAAAAATAAAAACTTAACCAGTAGTCAAGCAAAGTTGACAACAAATGTTGCCAATGCCGATAATCCAAAAATAGTTGCATTTCCCAATGGTGCGTGGCGGGTGAAGCGGGAGAGGTGGGCTTGGGAAAAATTGAAAGAGATATTGCAAAAATAGGCAAATAGTATTCGACACTTTAACAATGCAGCGCGCCATTCTATTCTATACAATATTGAATGTTAACGCTGTTGTTGTTGTTGTTGGAGGAACTGTTTGTGAGTGTATTAGCACAAATTCGTAGTGGATCCATGCAAACAAGAGCGCTGGTCGCAGCTGTTGTCAATGCAACGGTTTAACGAAAGTCTTTGTAGAGGTGAAAATAAAAAATGATTTGGTCACATTTTCTGTGCGCAGTGAGAAGTAAAGTAAAAGTAAAAGAAAGTGAATAAAATAAAAAAGTAGATTCATCCATTAACTGAAGAATTTTATAAATGCCCTCGCATAGTTGCAAGAGGGCAATGTAAGCAAGCAAGTAAAGGATAAAGGCTGAAAATAAGTTCTGTAAATGTTAAGCTGTCAGCACCACGCTTGTCAATCGATGTACAAGTACAGTTGTGGCCAAATATTATACTAGTTGTTGGTACAAATATTGCATTTCAGCTTTCTCAGCAGGGCAGCAGGGTGCCTGCGTTGACATGGATTTCTCCATAGCTTTCGACAGAGTCTCTCACCTCGTTTTATTATCTTCGCATTTTTCGGCTTTAACAAAAATAATATAAAACGGGAAACCAAAAAATGGATCCAAACAAAAATCAGGAAACACTGGAACGGTACAAGCGGCCTTAATCACTCCAAAAAGTGTTTGTGAGTTTCAATGCCAACAGAGCAAAATCTGCTCGAACCCTAAATAAAAAATGGTCTAAGATTACTCTGTGGAGCACTTACGGGTCACTTTGCCTGTAATAAACACTTTCATGCAATAGGATTATCTAGTACAAGATTATGCAGGTTCTGAAGAGGAGATTATGGAACACTTAATCAATATGGAAGAGGAGTCTATGGAACACTTAATCAATATGGAAGAGGAGTCTATGGAACACCTAATCACCAACTGTGAGGCATTAGGCCACAGGAAACACAGAATCCTGGGCTCGTACCTACTAGAGAAGGAAGACCTAAAATTGCTGTCTCCTAAGCAGCTGGTTCGATTTCTCGGTATACTAAATAATTAGAATTAAGTAGATAATTAGGAGCGCACAACAGATCGATCTGGTCGCAGTGCATAAATGCCTTAGCCTACCCCGTACCACCATTACCATTACTATTATCTTCGCTTAGATTTAAATTTAGATTTAGATTTATTGGAGACTTGCACTTCGACCTCATAGTTTTTTGAGCCCTCTACACAGTACCTCATCCACACCCAGTTCCCTTGTTCAACTTAAGATGAGGCTGGGTTGGATTGGGCATATATGTTTTTTTTCTGGTTGAATCTGGCCGAGATATCTCAACTTTCTTTGCACTATAGTACCAGATGAGGGAGAAGATGTAAGAGAAGATGTACTGGAGTCTACTGCGATGGGTCCCAGAAACGATAAGAGCCAAGGGATCATATCCCGATCATGTGTAGATTGCCTAGTGATGTGGATGAAAAAGCAGAACTGAAGAGCGAGTTATTTATTTTCAAAAGCGATAACAGAGTAAAGCGTAAGTACTTTTTGATAAAAAATAATAATTTCAGGGAGTCAATCTACTCAACTTTCTGGTCGGATAATAATTTTTTTCCGCTGTTTTCTATGCTTTACAATTAGTTTAATATATGGTCTTGAAAAAAAAACCACCAAAATATAAGACATTTTCATTATTTTTCCTTTAATATGTCTTACTGATAACTTAGCTATCGTGCTATCTCTATAAGCTTTATCGACTTTGAAAAATCCCTCACAAAACCATTTGCCGTTCGGAGTCGGCTTAAGGGGTTAGGGGTAGTCAGAATTTACAAAAATTGGATTTGTTTTCCATTTTCTTAAAGTATATTATCTTAAAAATATTGTGTGAAAATTTGAAGTGAATCCGAGAAATACTTTTTGAGTTATTCAACAATTAACAAAGGGCTCTCGGGCGCTCCGGAGCATATCAGTACACAACAAATAGCAAGAAAATTACGAAAACCATTAAGAATAAGCTCCACGTAATTGAGTTAGCTAAATAAGAGCTTTATAATCACACCGTTCAAAATCATGTTTATATTTAAGAAATCCAATGTCTTTTCACCAAAATGTTCAGAACGAAAATTTGTATAGACAGGACAGGTGCCAATGACGTGCTTAATATTTTCTGGGACATCCAAGTTACAAACTGGACAACTGAAAAAGTGCTAGAAAATAGTTTTATAAAAGGCCTTGCCTTTAGATTAAGGAGTCCTCGCCCTGCACGAAAGATCAAACTTATAGGATAAGCAGGCATCTATTTCAATGACGATGATGTTAGTAAGTGACAGATCAGGATATAAATCGGGAGATGTAAATTTTTTGGCTGTGTTTAAGAATACCGAGAACTCGTTGATATTTAGTTTTTCTATAAACTGCGGAAACTGCTTGTTGGCATACCTCAAGGAAGCAGCACAAAAAAGGCTCCATATTCAAAGTTTGCGATAAATCTTTCCATTTTTTAACCCTGTGTATACCAAAGCAGTGGCGTACGCTGATTATTTGGTGTTAATGGCGTCAGGACTGTGCCCCAATACGATCAGTGGGATCCTCCAAAGGGCGGTAGGCGAGCTTAGCTCTTAGGCCGTAGGCTGTGGCTTACGTTTAAAGCCGCGTAAAACAGAACTTGTGCTTTTCACCACCAGATATAAGGTACCAACTTTTACCCTACCAATTATTAACGGACAAACTCTTTCACTTTCACCTAGTGCAAAGTACTTAGGGGTGATTCTGAGCTCTAAGCTTAGCTGGAAATTAAACGTCCATGAACGGGTAAGGAAGGCGGAAATTGCTTTATATGCCTGTAAACGTATGCTTGAAAGAAGATGGGGTATTCAACCTAAGCATACAATATGGTTGTATCTATAATGCGGTTATACGACCTATTTTATCGCATGGCTCGGTAGTTTGGTGGAAAGCTTTAGGAAGAAATTACAATACCAAATTACTTCGCAGAATACAAAGATCAGCCTGTGCAATAACGGTCGGTGCAATCAGATCATGTCCTAGGGAGGCTCACAAGAGTCTTCTTAAGAAGACGGCAACCTTGAGTGAGTTTCGGTTGTATGAAGCGGATCGCTGGAAAGAAAAACCTTATGGGCATGCAAGCCTATTGTTCCGACAAATGCAGTTAACCTCAGAGAAGACTGACTGCATCGTCCCGACAGTAACATTCAATAGGAATTTTGCCAATCTCTTTCCATCTAAGGGATTCTCACTAAACAACTTTGATCCTACAGTCTATACAGATGGCAGTAAATTGAATTGTGGAGTTGAAGCTGGTATATGTTCTCATAGACTTGGAATTGAAAAATTTGGCGTCTCCCTAATACCAACAGTGTCTTACAGGCGGTAGTACTGGCAATTGGGGAAGCTTGTAGGCTACTAATCTCTTTCGGATAACCAAGCTGCAATCCAGGCATTGGGTTCGGCTACGGCAATCTCTAAAGTTGTGGAACAAAGTAGGAATAGACTTTCCACATTGAGTTACCACCATCAAGTTACCTTAATCTGCGTCCCGGAATATCGGAACATTGATGGTAACGAAAAAGCAGATGAAAAAGCAGAAGGTAATTTATATATTTTAGCTTTAACTTCAAATGCTTGTTGTAAGACAGTTTGTAGTTAATCAAAGATATTTACTATCATTGACAGTCCCTATATTTTCATTGCCAAACTTCAAACCGTATGCAGCAGGCATTGTGGTGGACTCCCTAAGTACCATACATTATATTTCAACAAATTGATTTGAAGGCTCCATTGAAAGCTATAATCTCGTATTGCATCGACCATATCCTGTAGATCGGCCAGAGACTTGACAAGAAGCACTAAGTCGTCAGCGTACATTAAAAGCTTAATGCAACTATTAGCCACATATGTTCCACCGGTAAAAATTCGTGCAAGTAATTTAGGTAGGTGGTTAGGTAGGGTGGCTGTCGAAATGACATACTTAGATCTTTCGTAGATCTATTGTGACACCACTGAAGCTTATACTTACGCTCTGGGTTCCTATTCAAACCATCCTTTAGCTTCAATAAACGAGCGCTTTGTTCGCTACGTCTGTTAAAAATGGCGTATCAAGAGCGTGGAACTTCTTTATAGCTAAGATTTCACACTCACATAAAATGTGTCTGACTGTTTCCGCTTTTTCTGTGTTAAGACAGCTTCTATAGAAATCGGAGTACGGGAGTCCTAACCTTCTAGCGTGGCTGCCTATTAAGAAATGACCAGTTATGGGGTATCATTTTTCTTATAGCTTCTCTGTTCAATCTTAAAAAGCCGTTCGATCGACCGCTGTTCCATTTCGGCTATGCCTGCTTAGTTCGTATATTGTGAGGTTTTGCCAACTTATGTTTGCCTTGTTGATGGTTTCCCTATGTATAAGTAGTTTAAAAGGGGCTATAGGTATAGGTATCAGGTTCTTATCCACTTGGAGATCAAGCGTTGTAGCGGTTCGAGTACAAGTTCATCTGCCTTGCAGTTCCCTGCTGTATTCCTGTAGCCTGGCACCCAAATAAGTTGTACTTTGTAGTATTTAGATAAGTCATTCTATGACTGTTTTTAACGAGTGTGTTTTAAATTCTGGCGCTTGCTGCTTGACTGTCCAAGTATATGAAGTCTTCATTTGTGGATAAAACTCTCGTTTTTACTACCATAAGTCCCTCTTTTATGGCTTTGACTTCCGCATGAAATACAGTACACTGGAATGACCAGGTAGGCCAAATGATTGGCTAACTCTGAGTTTATCGGAGTAAACCCCTTCGCTTCAAGTAAGTTAAGTAAACGTAAAACAAAATCGGTCTTAAGGGGGCAGATGCCTTGAAAATTTCGAAGAAAAGAATTTTGTTTTTTCGTAAAATGTTAATATAATCCTTTAAGAATATGTCAAAAAAATTTTATAACGTAAATTTAAGTATTTCTTATATTATAGATCGTCAACCGTGACGACTCTATTCTTTGCGTTCGAGCGCTGGGAGAGGTATAGTTATATTACGTTGTATTCAAACTTTAGACGAGTTCTTCTCAAAACTATATTTTTCGAATTGGCGTACACGATAACTCGAATAGTTATTGACCGATCTCCCTGAAATTTTGCACACATCGTTTTCATGATATTGTTGTTGTTGTTGAGGTGGTTGAGCATTTCCACTGAAATACTCCTAATTAGTGACCAGCAGCGTTTTACTACCACTATCTCGTGTGATGATTTATTCATTTTTTTTTTTTTTTGTCTCTAAGTCAGATCCATTTAGTGAGGTGCAAGTATAACAGCAAATCCTTTATCTCGATGTCTTAGATCTCCTTAATTTGCTGAGGGAAAGGCTTACCAAAGGGGCGTAGTCGATAGGATAGCTTTTGCAGATAGGATTGAAGGGTAGTTTGAGTCTAGCTGCATGATCCCCTACTTTCCAATGACCTGTAAGGTTTCAGTGATGCATGAAATGTTTGGCCGAGAACATCATAGCAGGTCATTCGCCCTTTGGATTTTGTATGACGACCATGTGTTTTTGTTGTAATACATGTAGGTATATATTTGCTTCCATCTTCTTTCGGCTAAAGCGTGATAGTGTGAAGCAATGGATGCTTTTAATGTGTTCAGTGGGGTGGAGACTGCCACCGCCTCTGCTATGTCTAGTGTCGAGCCTTTTCTTGCTAGCTCATCCGATATCTCATTGCCCCGTATGTTCCTATGACCGCGAACCCATATCAGAGTAATTTCAATACACGCTGTTTTTTGTATCTTGTTCGCCTTAGTTTTGTTGCATTTCTTTTCTGTTGCAGGCCACCAAACTAGTGCGGCATATGTTAGATTGGCCTTACAATGCCTGTATAGGACCAATTGGATAATTTTGGTTGGATACCTCATTTTTTACCCAACATTCTCTTACACGTGTAAAGTGCTATATTCGCTTTCTTTACCCATCCTTTACTCTACGTTAGACTTCCAGCTGAATTTGGGGTCTAGGATAACAGCTAGGTAATATCCTGTTGGGTTAGCGTGAGACTGACGCCGTTTAGTTTTGGAGTTTGGTACCTTGGTTTTCCTGGTGAATAACATCAGTTCAGTTTTTCTCGGGTTTACACTTAAACCACAGTCCGTGGCCCAATTGCTGAGTAATACCAGAGCTCCTTCCATAATCTCAATGATTGTTTTTGGAAACATTTCTGAAACCTTAAGCACTATGTCGACCGCCTACGCCACTACTTTACTTCCCTTTCGGTTGAATTTGGTAAGGATGTTGTTAGCGACTAGTAACCACAGCAGAGGGGATATGACTCCTCCCTGAGGCGTTCCCCTGTTGACAGAGCGTTTTATCGTGCTGCTGCCTACCTCACCGATGATTATTCTAGTTTTAAGCATGTTCTCTATCCATTCGTTGAGAGCTATGTCTATGCCTAACATGTTAACCCTTTCGGTACATCTTTTTATTGCGCCATCCAAAAAATCCAAATTTTTGTCTGAGTATTTATTTTAGGACCAATAACAATACAAATAAATTTTTTGTTTTTTTTTGTTTGTTAAGTGCTTTTTTTTTAATGTTGCCATATGGCAACAAATGTTTTGTATGGTAAAGAAAAACAGTTTATTTTTGGTTTTTGCATAAAGGTTCGTACATTTATTAAAATTTGGTTTGACATCAAAATTTCAATTTATTTATAAATCGAGATTTCTAAACTAAAGTTCCAACCAAAACAAAATATTTAAAATAAAAAAATTCATTCAATACTATAAATATACACGTACATACATATTAAAAAGTGAACAAGGATATAAACTAAAAACATAAAATATTAGCATAAAAAGTATTATAGAAAACTATAGCTATAAAAATTACTTAAAATAATACAAAGGAAAGAAGTATCTTACCAAGAATTTAGTCGCTGCAGTGATAATCCTTAAAGCAATCGCGATCTCCGTTAGGTAGGCACAAGTGAACCGAACACTTTGAACATTTGTATCTGGAAAATCCTGAACATCCTTTTAATTTGCATCTGTTTTTTTCTCAGTGTACTCCACCCAATGTTGATTTCCATCATATCGGACAGACACTGATGGTGCTGTTTCATATCTCTTTCGAGAAGTTGATGGGCTGTCGATGTTTTCATTGAAAGAGACTTTTGGCCGTCCACGTTTGCGAGAAAATGCGTCCTTATTTGCTTGCGCTAGCAGACCATCAGCAATGTCGTTGCGGAACTCAAGCAGATCCATGTGATTCTGCTTTTGACCTTTATTATTACCCTCATGATCCTTCCTGTACTCCAGCCATGAGTTGCATATGGCCAGGTCAACAAAGTGGTCAAATATTTTAAGAGTCCATTTTCTTGACCTTATCGATATTCTATACAATGAAAGAAGGAAGTCTATTTTATCAACTCCTCCCATATTCTTGTTGTACACAGCCACAATGTAGGGCTGAGTTATTTCAACTTTCGTCTTTTTTTCAACTAAAAATCTTTGCACATTTTTAAGCGGCTCTTCACCATATATTGATGAAATCAATTGGACAACACCTCCATCAAGCCATCTTATGACATAAAGATTGTCCTCCCTTTCGATGCGGTAATCAAAACTACCTATACCTTCCTTTTATAGTTCCTATTCAGATTCCAAATGCACTTTACTACACCTATTTCCTCTAATTGTACCCGTTGCCCAAATACCTTTTTTCTGTAAGTACAGTATCAAATTAAGTGTAGAAAAATAGTTGTCAAAAAATAGCTTGAAGTTTTTATTTTCGGGAATAGTTCTTGTGAGATGAACTACAATATCGGAGCAAAACCCTAGTTTTGGTCCAGAAATAACGGTATTTTTTCCTTGATATATTTCAAAGTCATACAACATGCCATTTGAACTACATAGACAAAATAATTTAATTCCCCATTTTATTGGCTTTTTAGGCATGTATTGTCTAAGGGCAGTCTTTCCTTTGAAAGGTACCATCATTTCATCCACACAAAGATTCTCTTCTTTGGGGATAGTATACAACTTTTTAGTAAAGATATTTATTAATGGACGAATCCTGAAAAGTTTGTCATTGCCTGGACCACTTGTTGTGAACTTCAAGTTGTTTCGCAAGGAATGGAATCTATTCTTTGTCATATTTTGACGAAATGCCGGAATATCTGTGGGCGCTGTCCAGTACATAGACAATCTGGGATAACCAATTGTCCCAATCATAACCTCCAAAGCAAGAAACTTAAAAAATTCTTCTTTCGTTAAGTTAAATGATCGACCGTCTTTTAAAAGAGAGGCTTGGTTTGTCGCCTGCACTACTTCTTCAAAAAATTCTACAGTAAAGTATTCCAAAAAGTACTGCACTGGAAGTTTTACAGCGTTACTTGAATAACACTCAGAAAACTCAGCTTGAGGAGGAGCCCACGAAGTCTTTTTCCATCGAAATTCATTAATTTGTTTTGGTTGATAGTTCGAAGTACCAGCTTCTGAGCTAGAGCCATTTTCATCCAAAACTAGTTCGTCATTACATTCCCCGTTGATATTTGTAATGCTTATATCATACGGACCTTGACGACTAAGCTCCTCCATCACAAAAGTTTCATTATTGTCAAATGCCTCAAATAAATCCTCTAATATTTCTTCCGATTCCGAATTCTCAAGGTCTGAGAGATCTGAGTCCTCGAAATTCTCCAAAATCTTTTCTATAACACTGTCGTTAATTTTTCTTGCCATATTTGAAAATAATATTCCGCAAACAAAAACACGTCTCTCTGCTACCAGTTTCAATCGCAAATAAACTTCTTCTGCAATCTAATGCAAGTTAGCACCTTACGAGAAATTTGTTGCCATATGGCAACAAGCTTAGTTTTAAAAATTAGTACAGCTCTTAAAGCTGCGAGCGAAAAAATATTTATATGCCAAATGACAGATTGAACATTTTTCTATATACTTTTTTCAAAAATTGTTGAAAACATTTGCCCAAAATGCCTCAAAAATCTAAAAAGCAAAATACAAATTTCAGAGTGAAGTGCTATATGCCAGAAGGCTTTCTTTAAAAATGTTGTATTACCGATACATAATGGGCGGTTATTATTTATTTTATTTCTGTTTACCCATTAAACTTCAATTTTTGAAAATATGTAACAAAAAAGTTGATATTATTTACAAGAGAGTGTTGACGGCCTTTTAAAGTTTACTGTTGCCATATGGCAACAATATCGCGAAAGGGTTAAGAGCCTCAATTATGGATCTTGTGGTGACATTATTGAAGGCCCCCTCTATGTCGAGAAAAGCGACTAGTGAGTATTGCTTGTATTCTATGCTCCTCTCAATCGCATTTGCAACCTCATGAAGAGATGTCTCAGTGGATTTTCCTTTGAGATAGGCATGTTGAAATGGTGAAATCGTTGTATATGTAATCTTCTCCCTGAGATATAAATCCAACAATCGCTCGAGAGTTTTGAGGATAGGCTGATGGGTCTGAAATCTTTCGCTGTATCATGACCGCGTCTACCAGCTTTGGAGATCACCATAACCCTCCTCCAGCTTTTTGGTACATGCCCTAGCATAAGGCTTTTTCTGAAGAAGATATTTATGATATTACTTCCTATGTGTTTCAAATTTTTAAAAATTTTTCAAAAAATTATTTTTTCGAATCAAAAATAGTAGGAAAATTCATCCCAAAACTCATTTTTTTTAAGCATTTTATTTAGCAAATTTCAAATCACGAAGATTTTGGACAACGCACCAAAAAAAACATCATTTGGAAAAAAAAATCTACAATTAAATGAAGATCAACTCCAATTTTATGGCAACAATGAAATAGACGGTGAGTTATTAAGTTTAGAGACTCCATACCAGTTTTTTTGTTACTTTTTTACTGATGAACTTATTATGAACATTGTGGAGCAGACAAATTTGTACAGTGTACAAAAGAATCCAGAGAAAATATGCTCCGTCCGATATAAAAAAGTACATTGCCATTGTAGTGTACATGTCTATTGTACATGCGCCGAGTATTCGATCTTATTGGAGTGATAAACTGGGCATTTCTTTTGTAAAAGACATAATGCCAGTGAACGCCTTTGAAAAATTGCGGCGGAATATACACTTCAATGATAATTCTTCTTTTATACCACGTGGGCAAGAAGGGCATGCTCGGTTATACAAAATAAGGCCCCTAATCAATCATCTTCTTTCCAAATTTAGAAGCATACCATTGGAAAAGCAACTGGCCATCGACGAACAAATGTGCTCAACAAAAGTGAAACACTTCATGAAGCAATATATGCCAATGAAACCCCATAAATGGGGTCTCAAATTGTTTGTTTTGGCAGGAATTTCTGGATTTGCCTACAATTTTGAAATATACACTGGTGCTGAAAACAATATGCCCAGACCGCATGACGAACCAGATCTTCGGGCAACATCAAACATTGTTTTGCGTTTGTCTCGTATTATTCCAAGACAACAAAATTATCGCATATAACATGATAATTTTTATACAGCCATTCCACTTGATGGTGTATTTAGCCAAAAAATGCATTTTCTCGCTTGGAACTGTTCGTAGAAACAGAATTCCAAATTGTAAATTACCAACAGAAACCGCAATGAAAAAAGAAGAACGCGGAAAAGGCCATGAATATATGACGACTATAGATGGAGTCGATATAACTTCAGTTGTTTGGAAGGATAATAAATATGTTAACCTAATATCTTCTTTTGCAGGAACATCTCCTGAAATATTAGTAAAACGATTTGATCGGAAAGCTGGCAAAGTAGTTGATGTAAAATGCCCCAATATTATTCAGGAATATAATCGTCTATGGGAGGCGTGGACCTCTTAGATAGTTTAATGGGTCGGTATAAAATTGCAATTAAAAGTAGAAAGTGGTACTTACGAATATTTTATCACTTGATTGACATGACAATGGTCAATGCATGGTTGACCTACAAACGCGTACTGAAGCAGAAGAACAAAACGGAATCTGATCTTTTAAACCAAGCTGATTTTCGTCTTGAAGTAGGTCGTTGTCTCAGCCAAGTGAAAGTGGGAACAAAACGTGGCAGACCAAGTAGCATAGAACCAGCAATTCAAATGAAGAAGAAAAGAGGTCCTGCTCAACATGTTCCTCCCAAGGATATTCGCAGAGATGAAACTGGACACTGGCCCGAGCACACGGAAACTAAAATACGCTGCAAATATCCTGAATGTAAGGGCTTCAGTCGCGTTAAATGTGAAAAATGTAGCATTGCTCTGTGCTTTAACAACAAAAATAATTGTTTTAAACTTTTTCATATAAATTAATATATCATTTACCTGTTTTTTGAACAATTTAAATTGAATAAAATAATTTTTTCTCCTTGCATTTTCGATTTGTTTCACTCCTGACAATTTTCACTATATCGCTCTAATAACACATGATGTAGCCATTTGGCAACAAACCCTTATCCTTAAGAAAAAAGGACAATTTTGAGCACAAACATTTTTTTTATTATTTTTTCATGACTTTATAAGCAGTTATTAATTTTAATGAAAATCAGTGAACGGCGATATTGTTTACAGGTATCTATCCCCTTAACAGACAAACTTGTCTAACTCCTTGACTCAGCTTTACACAGCCTATGTAAGCTTACAAATTTATGTTATCACTTTGATGTTAAGTTTGAGTGCATTAGCGAACATGCGAAACGGTCATACATAGTGGCTAATACATCTAAATCAGTGATTCCCAAAGTGGTCTATATCGACCCCTGGGGGTCTAGGTCAACCTGCAAGGGGTCTGCGTCAGCGAAAAAAAAATTTGGGGGTCCATGAAATGAAAATGGGGGTCCACGATAGTGGATCTCAACACATACACTGATAGTACCTATTTACTTACATTATACTATCTTATAATATCAAAATATATATACATTACTTATAACACACCTTGCTTAAGTACTTTTTCTGTATGCCGACGCTTCGCATTTTGCCGAAACGAATGGTGCGCATGATACAGCCGAAAGAGTCGTCACTAAAAAAGCACTTAAGCGCGGTTAGTTTTTAGGATAGATATAGTGTAAGTGTAAGTGAAGTGTGAATAAAGTGAATAATCAAAAAATTAAAAGTGTTTCCTTTAAAAAATAACTTATATCAGACAAATTATTGTGAGTCAGTGTTATTTTGTTTGAGAGTGCTGGAGAAAAGTAAGTACATTATTTTTAATTAAATGTTAGTTTTGTGTTCGTATTCAATCATGCAAAATTACACGAGTAGGTACTCTTCAATAGTTTCTTTTTAAAAGTTTTAGCAATCGGCATTACAATTACAGTGCAATTTCCTAAATTCGAGCTAATTGTTGCAAGAAGATGTTCGAATTATGGAATGTTTTTGGAAAAATCAAAAAAATATTTTTAATATGCAGCTGCTGGATTTTCTGTCTTATTTAAATAATTTAATTTTGCCCACAGATGACTGATGCCATATCCGAATCTAAAAAGAAATGTAGACAGTACAGTGTTGATTATTTGAAATTTGGCTTCATTCCATCATTGCCGGCCAAACAATTGCCTATGTGCCTTTTATGCAACAAAGTTTTGAGCAATGACGCTATGAAACCATCTAAACTGCAAGATCATCTAAGAAGATGCCACCCTGATAAAACACAGAAAGATTTGAAATACTTTCAAACACTCAAAGATGAACTTCAGAAGAGACCTACACTGGACAGAATGTTCGTTTCGACGTCACAGAGAAATGATGATGGTTTGCGGGCGTCTTACAATATCTCGTTACTTATAGCAAAATCCGGAAAACCGCATACTATCGGAGAGAAGTTAATTTTGCCTGCCGTTGAAGAGGTTTTAAAAACTGTTTTACACAAACCTGCATATGATACCATTAAACAAATTCCCTTAAGCAACAATACTGTTGAAAAACGTATTGATGAAATGAGTTCTGATATTGAAAGCTTCTTATGTAGTTATTTGCAAACGACCCACTTCTCTCTGCAACTGGACGAGTCAACATTACCTGATAATACAGCATTATTATTGGCATATGTTCGTTTTATTATGAATCAAGAAATCTACGAAGAACTACTCTTCGCAAGAACTTTGAAAACCGACACTAAGGGTGAATCAATATTTCATGTTTTGAAGGATTACTGCATTGAAAAAGCAATTCCTTTATCAAATATAATATCAGTAGCTACAGATGGAGCACCTGCCATGGTTGGACGTTATCGTGGATTTTTAAGCTATTTAAAACAAAATGTGCCAGGGGTGTTAGCAATACATTGCGTCATCCATCGACAACATTTAGTTGATACAAATTTGAGTGTTAGATTGCATGAATCACTTCATTTTGTCATTGATGCAGTAAATCGAATCCGAAGCAACGCGTTGAATACGCGGTTATTTGCGCAGTTGTGAGAAGAAAATGACGAACACTTTCATCAATTACTCCTTCACACTGAAGTACGCTGGCTGTCGAAAGGCTTATGTTTGACAAGATTTTTTGCACTTTTTGAGACCATTTTAGAATTTTTGGATACTAAAGATAAAAATTTGAAAGAAAATTTCAAGAAGAGGAAAACACACATCGCCTATTTAACAGATTTGTTTACAAAATTTAATATGGTTAATTTGCAATTACAAGGCGACAGTTTAAATTTGATTAAAACAAAGTCCATCTTATCAGCGTTTCTTGCCAGAGTTAAACTAATGAAGCAAAATATTGGACGGGGCGAATTTTCTCAGTTCCCCAATTTGTCACAAACAAGCCGTCAGGAAGACGACGTTTCAACTTTCGTTCAACATTTAAATGCCCTCTATTCAGATTTTGAGTCTAGGTTTGAGGATATTTTGACTATGGTAATACCACCGTGGATAATTAAATCATATGGTGACATAGAAGAAACGAATGTCATAATACAAGAGGAACTGACTGAACTAAGTTCAAACGAAGAACTTAAGGTTCAGTTTAAAAACGGATATCAGCAATTCTGGCTGCAAAACAACATACCTGTTACTTATCTCTTATTATGGAATATAGCGAGGAAATTTTTAATTTCCTTTCCATCGTCATAGCTAGTGGAAAGGGGGTTCAGCGCTGTTACCAATCTCCTAACGAAAAAAAGAAACAGACTGGACATCATTAGCCGTGGAGATTTAAGATTAACCCTTACACAATTGACGCCAAATGTTGATAACTTATTATTAAAGCATCAGGTTCATCCTTCTCACTAAAAATATTGAATTTTGAGTAGTTTTAATTTAAATTCAATTAATATTCAATTAATAAATGTATAAATTATCATGTGTTTTTACTTTAAGTTTTTAACACTAAACTTCACTACAGTTAGAAATTTACAGGAAATCAATATCAGGTAAGTAGGGGGTCTACCCAACACGGAAAAACATGGCAAGAGGTCTACGACACAAAAAAGTTTGGGGAACTCTGATCTAAATGTTATTGAGAACGCCTAAAGAGAGGTTCTAAATTTTGCAGAAATTCCAAGTATTTTCAATAATTTCTTTCCACATGTACCTCTGTATACACATTTCTGGTTTACTATTTGAGCAACATTTGCAAAACTCTGACTTGATGCTTAAGGTTAGAGGCCGTACTCGGATTCAAAATTTAAATGAATTTTGCTTATTGTGTAATTTGTCCATTGATTAGTGTGTGTTAAATTGTATTAACTTTTTTGTTTTTTTGCTAAACTAAAATTGTGTTTATTTCTCTCTTTGTTATAATATGAAAGTAAATGCCGTTACCCTAGATAAAAGTTTTGATAAATACTCAAGGTAATCCTTATCTGACTTTTGCTTTGCACTTTACAAACGGTTTCTATTTTACGAGTATTATTTTGCTCCAGATAATGTTTAGCTATTCCTCGCTTTTACTTTTTATTTTCCTTTTTTTGACCTTGATGCTGTGGATTTCCTTGCAATATTCAGGAAAGTATTTATATAATGAAGCCTTCATACCCCTCATACCTTAGCACGAGCTGAAAAGTTAAATAATATATTAAACATTTATCTGACGGCAAGAGTTTTGAAAAGTGCAAAACTAGCTGCAGCCAGGTCATACAACAACACTAAATTGCTTATTTACTAGCTGTGGCAAGTGCTTAAGTACATAAAAATACACTCGAATTTATTTACATGTATTTTGTTGCCCGTTTACGTATTTTTTGTGCATGCAAGTGTGTGTGTGTATGGCTAAAAAGAGTTAAAATACCACACCCAATCATGCTAAATTCTTAGACACACACACTCACATATATTCACATGCATACATTTGTATTTCATGCGCACGGGCTTGGCTTGCAACTCGCCACACCGGATGTCTATCGACAGTTAAGGAAATGGACTTAAGCCATGATTTATAGTTTACGGATTTTCCATTTAACTTTATTAGTTTTCTGTGAAATGTTCAACTGTGTAAAGTTCCATTGTGCGCCTTGTGCATGTTTGTAGTGTGTTTAGGTGGGGTGTTGTATTTGTATGGGAATGTTTTATTTGAATAGGGTACAAAAATTTCTAACAAATAATCATTCGTTTACAGTTGGTAAGTATGCGTAGCGTTTTGTATTTGCTAACAAGAATTAAGGCAGTTCAACAACGCTTACATTTTCTATACTCCATCCCCTTCTCACAAATTCCTGCGCCTGGGCTACTAAGTTGCATAGTAATCAAGCAATTTTCGACTAGGTTATTGGTAAGCTTTTGCAATTTTCACAGCAACGATTGGTACTTTGCGGTCGTTGGGCATCTGCTACTTAACAGCTACTAATACACAAATACATATACACATTTACATGTATTTAAATATGTATGCTGGAAGGTTTACTTGCATTGAGGGCATAGCTCCGAGCGCAATTTATTTGTGCGATTTTTAACTTTAAGAGTAAGCGATTTATTTGATTTTCCTACTGCTGACTAGGCTCTGTGCTTGTACTCGTGGTTCGTGTTTTGTAAGTAATGCATGTAATTTTTAAACGCGCACATACCCACACACATACCCACACTCATACATACATGTTTCCTATATACGCATACGTATTTGCGCATACGAGTAATAGCAGAATTATTCAAGCTCACATCCTCAATGGCCGGCAGGGCGATACTGCGCTCGCCTGTTCGTTGCTTTGTACATATTTGCTTTGGAAAGTAGAGCAGAGCAGTACTTAATTTATTGGAAATCATGTGGAGGTCATAATTTTTTATCAGCAGTAAGTTTTATTGGTAAAAACATTATTGAGTAAAAATTGATTTCAGTTTGCTTGCGAGGATAATGTTGCAGCTGCTGAAATTGAATTAGTTGAAGTGGAAAGAGGTGAAATGGAATGGAATGAAAATGAATGAAAAGCAGGAAAATGAACAGAAATGGAACAGAATGAAGTAAAGTGGAATTCAGCGGAATAAAGAGCATTAAAGTGCAGTACAAATGAAGCAAATTTCATATAATGGAAAGAATAGAAGCCAAAAGAACTAAAATGAAGTGAAGTGGAATAGAATGAATTAAAACGGAATGCAATAAAGCAAAAGATGACTAATAAACTGACATAGAGTGGAATGAAACAGCGCGAAGATATGTGGAATGCAGTGGAGATAAAATGGAGTGGATTTGAGCAGAGTGGAGTAAAGTGGAATGCAGGGAAACGAAAAAGACAAATAATCTGAAGTCTACTCGATAGTAGAACAGAATGGAGTAAAGAGGAATGTATAAAATGCATTAGAGTAAGGTGGAATGAAAATAAAAACTCTTAATACAAATGAAGTAAAGTGGGAGGCAATGGAACGAAGAGAAGAACAATGAACTCACAATATGTGTAATAAGATGGAATAGATTAAAGAAGAATATAATGGAGCCAAAGAAGACAAATAGGCTAAAATAGAATGGTATGGAATGGAGTGGGGTGAAGTGGAACGCAATAGACAAATAAACTAAAGTGGAATGGAATAGAATAGAAAATAGTTAAATGAAATGTAAAAGAGTTAAGATGAAATGGAGTATCCGAACGGAATGCAATAAATTGGAAAGCAGTGCAACGAAGAAATGCAAATAAACTCAAATGAAGAGAAATGAAATAGAATTGAATAAAGTAGAATGAAGTCGAACGAAAAAAGACAAATAAACTGAAGGGGAGTGAAATGGAAGAGAAAGGAATAAAATGAAGTGGAAGTTTCCGTTCCGTAATGAAGTGGAATGCAGTGGAACGAAAAACGACAAATAAATTGAGGTGGAGTGGAATATGTGAGAACTGTGTAAAGTGGAATGCAGTGGAACGAAGTAGAGTAAAGTAAAATGCAAATATAAAATTTAAATAGGAATGAAGTAAAGTGAAAGGCAATGGAAAGTAAAGGGTAACAATGAACTGTCTGATGGGATCGAATGGCATAAAGAAGAATACAATGAAGCCAAAAAGTTAAATCAGTTAAAATCAAATGGGAGGAAGCGGAATGAGGTGAAGTGGAACGTAGTCGAACGATATAGACCAATAAACTCAAGTCGAGTGAAATAGAATAGAATGGTGGAATGCAATGAGACGAAGTGTAGTAAAGTAAAATGAAATAGAGTAAAGTGGAATGCGAAGGAAAAGTACAAGAAAGCGAAGGCTCACAGATAGAGACGTAAGGAGACGAGCCTATAGCATGAAGTTACGCCTACAGGCATGCTGTACCCAGGCGTGAGTGAATAAAGAGTTTTCCAATAACAGGTGTTATTTTGAATAGCCCGCTATTTCGGAAGGTGCCACTTTTGAAGCTCACATTTCTTGATATTTCACAAGTAGCAACTATGAAACTAATAAAAATGGAGCGATTGACGCTTAAACAACGCATTGAAATTATTAAAATTCACTATAAAGAAATACAAAAATTGGTGAAAAAATTCGAGCTGTTGGGACAAGTTAGTGATGTGAAGAATAAAACGCGTGCACGCGGCTCAAGAGCAGCCGAAAATATTGGTGTTGGAGCCGAAAGTGTTGAAGAAAACCAAGGTTTGTCCATTCCTCGTCGTTCTTTGGAATTAACCATTCCCCAAACGTCATTACACCGTATTTTGCATAAAGATTTGGGTCTTAAGGCTTATGAAGTTCAGTTAACACAAGAACTCAAGCCGGCCAATCATCAACAACGTCGTGTCTTTGCTGATTGGGTCGTTGAAATGCATGAAAATGATCCGGGATTCCAGCGAAACATCATCTTGAGTGATGAGGCCCATTTCCACTTCGGTGGCTTCGTCAACAAACAAAATTGTCCGATCTGGGACTCAGAAAACCCAAGAGTTATTGTTGAAAAGCCTTTCATACTCAACGTGTGACTGATTGGCGCGGTTTATGGTACGGCGGAGTCATTGGACCTTACTTTTTCGAAAATGAAGCTGGTGCAACAGTTAGGGTGAATGGATTGCGCCATCGGGAGATGATTAACGATTTTTTACGGCCAGAATTGGATGGTTTGGTGGATTGATCTGGACTACGTTTATTTTCAACAAAACGGCGCTACGTGTCACACAAGCAACGAAGCCATTGATCTTTTACGGGAATAATACCTCCATTAGAACTGGTCTGTTTCCAAAGTAATGCAGAAAGTAGTCCCTGGAAGGGATTCTCCCCACAAGAAGAGGAGAGATGGTTTTAGTGGCCACACCACGCGAAGCAGTGAACGACGGTCGCGAAGTCATTTTGAACCATACCTCACTCAAAAAAAAAAAAAAACACCATGCAAGGCAAAGAAATAGAATGAAAAAATATTGTAAATCACCAAGCGTTGGGAAATTAAAAAAAAAAAAAACTATATTGTGCGGCTTTCTATGATCGCACAAAGAGGGGACCTCAAGTTTGATGCTCTCTACGAAAGACAAATGGCTTTGTGACAAAATGAATGTACCATAATTCGGTGCCTGACAGAATGCTTATTCTATCATTTGATTAGAGTTTACAGTAAACATCAAAACTGGTATAACCGAGTACTTTTTTCTTGCACTCCC
Source organism: Anastrepha fraterculus (assembly GCA_037575425.1). NCBI lineage: Eukaryota > Metazoa > Arthropoda > Insecta > Diptera > Tephritidae > Anastrepha > Anastrepha fraterculus. The sequence continues at coordinate 88,551 of JAYXIM010040174.1, forward strand.
CTTCTGCTTTGACGAAAAAAAGCGTTTTGACTTCAATACAAATATTTATAATTTTTCTGACGACCTTGGAGTATTTTCGCAGCTTTAGTCATCAAATTATTATACACACACATACACATATATAAACATATATATTTAAATATAATACTCGCATTACTTTGCCTAACAAATAGTCCTTCCGTGTTAGCAATAGAACTAAATCACTATGAGCCGCTCTTATCACAAAGGTGGTACAGTTGTTGATCATAAATTAAGATGAAAATAAATGCTCGAAAATTTACTAGAACGTATTGAAATCTCTGAAGTATCCACCACAGTGACCCACCTTAGTTGGCACTAACTTTGCGTGGAATTATCCTTCAATACATAATTTTATTATTCCCCTTAATAAATAAGAGAACACGTAAAGTTTGATGGAATAAGTGCAATAGTAAGTCCATAGGTAGCTTTGAATGCTGCGTGCAGAAAAGCCGGGCTCATTTTCGTCAGCCGCAGTAATATCGAATTATAAGCTAGATTTACTTTGGGATTTGTGGGTATTTACGTCGTAGCGAATTATTACGGCCAAAATACAATAACTGATTTTCCCTTCACTCATTCTTCGCATAACAAGCAACGCAGACATAGCCAAGTGACAATCCTTTTGCGGATTTGTGGACGTGGCCTATGACGAGCCGGGTCCTAGGCAGTCACTCACTAGCCAACTAATAATAAGAACCGCCATCAAAACCACAAATGACAAAGGCCGCCAGCACTACTGGCCTTTGTTGTGGAATTTCATTTTTCCATTCATTTTTTTTTTTGGCTAAGCTTAATAATATTAAAATGCCTTTTTGGCGATAAAAGCAATATGAGACTGAATGGGTTTGGCAAATACCATTACGCGCGCACGTGCGTTTATATTTCTGTTCGCGTGATGGGTTTTGTGTTTGTCAAAGTATTATATTAGTGGCATAACAGAAAACGAAAAATTAATAATTTGGCATTACTTACAGAACACATTGAGTTTAAGTTGTTGTTCTTTTATATTTCCTTTACTTGAAATTTTTTGTTTTTGTGCGGCTCATTTGCTTTATTTTTTTAACTGGCCATTCCACTAACAAACTTTGTTGCTCTTGGGTGTTGGCTGTTGCCCATTGCCCATAATTCGTATTGGGTATTTTGTGTTAAGTGCACTTCGGCTTGTATTTACAAGAAACGCGTGTTTTTATCTGCCTTTTTGATTATCCTCTCATCTAGCATATACACCCACGTATAAGAAGTGTGCATGTGAGTGTGCTTGGGTACGTAATTTCTTGGTTGGCACGAACGCCTCATAACCTCTCTAAATATACTGGGCTTGCGAAACACTTTTTTATGTATCAGCATACCTGACTTACGCCTACTTACCACTCTGTTTGGGTGTGTTTATGTGCGCTGTGTGTCGCTTGCCGGCCAAATGGAATTTTCATGCATTATAGGCATAAATCGAAAGATTATAGACGTGAAAGGAAATGCAGTAAATTCCTGATAAGGGACTAATGCTCGACACCCAATCCAAAGGTTGTAATAATCCGTGAGAGTAATACGAGGCATTTTTTATTATTTATCAATATATGCACACACACACACATATAGGTATGCAAGGATGGACATACATTCAAGTGCACATATAAATGTAGGTATGTCATACCTAATACGTCGATTTTTTACTTGTATGCCCACCGAATTTCTGAATTTGCCTGAACGTTTGCGACAAATGTTGCCAAATTTTGATGGCAAATATTGCATGTGTATGTATGGATGTGTGTGTGTATGTATGTGTAGCAGAGGTTTAAAAAGGCTAAGGTAAGTATGCATAAATGGAAGAAGAAATTGTATTAGATGGAAAGTAGTTAATTTCAATACACAGAAATAAAATGAAAAAAATTTAAATAAAAAAAAAACGCATTATAATTACAAAAGAAATACAAAAGAAAATTGCAAAAACGGAATAAAACCAATTAAAATATAACAGTTGGTAAGTTATAGTGAAGTAAAAATAAAACGGAATAAACTAAAAAAAAAATTACAAAATGAAAAAAAAAAAATGTTGAGATAAAAAAATACTCAATAAATTTTAAGTTAAAAAAAAGCAACGGAACAAAATATAACCTTCTTCTTCTATAATAAAAAAATTGAATCGCAAAATGTGTTGGTAAGCGCATAACACAACACCGCATAGACCAATCTTAACAATTCTTTTTTTTAAATGTTCTTTGAAGTCCAATGATGGTTTGTACGACGATAAAAATTCGAATAATTTCCGTGAAAACCCTAAAACAGCCCTTTTCTTTTTCCCATACAAATATTGCGCGTTCGTGTGTGTGCGTGTTCGCGTTGGAGGATCTACTGCGTTCACACAAAAGTGATAATATCGTGAACCCGACCAAATTGAAAAGTCAAAAAATTTAAAGTTAAAGAATGATTTCATTCACACATCTATACTAATATTATAAAGAGGAAAACTTTGTTTGTTTGTTTGTTTGTAACGAATAGGCTCAAAAACTACTGGACCGATTTTAAAAATTCTTTCACCATTCGAAAACTACATTATCCAAGAGTACCATGGATTACATTTTATTTTGGAAAAAAATAGGGTTCCGTAAGATATTTGGATTTTTCGGACACAAACTGAAAAAAATCTTTTATATAAAATAAAGTCAACTTTTTGTGTGTGTTCGCTAACCGGCCGTGTCTGCACCGAATTAAACCAAACTTACACACAATGTTAAGAAGGTATTGAAGATGGTTTCCGTATAGTTTGGATACCTATTGGTGGATAGGGCTCAGGATATAGGTCAAAACGTGGACCCGGGTAACCTTCGGATGTGTATGTACAATATGGGTATTAAATGGAAGCTGTTGGTGAATGCTTTAGTTCACAGTATTTTTCATGCCGCTCCGTGACTAGGGTCTCGAGATAGAGACCAAAACGTGGACCCTAGAATGTGTTTGTACAATATGGATATCAAATTGAAGCTGTTGGTGAATGCTTTAGTACAGAGTATTTTTCATGCCGCTCCGTGACTGGGGTCTCGAGATATAGGTCAAAACGTGGACCCGAGTAACCTTTGGTTGTGTATGTACAATATGGGTATCAAATGAAAGCTGTTGATAAGTGCTTTAATACGGGGTAATTTTCATATCTATTGATGACTAGGGTCTCGAAATATATGCCAAAACGTGGACCCGCCGTGTCTTTGAATCGAATTAAACCAAACTTACACACATTGTTAAGGAGGTATTGAAGATGGTTTACGTAAAGTTTGAATACCTATTGGTAGATAGGGTCTCGAGATATAGGTCAAAACGTGGACCCAGGTAACCTTCGGACGTGTATGTACAATATGGGTATCAAATGGAAGCTGTTGGTGAATGCTTTAGTTCAGAGTATTTTTCATGCCGCTCCGTGACTAGGGTTTGGAAATACTCTTGTTAAATAATAAAATAATTAAAAAAAACTTTACGATTCGTGAACCCTTAAGTCGTGTGATTTTTGTTGTAGTATAAGATTTATTTCTATAAAAACAAAAATTAAAAAAAATAGTTGTTAAATCTTGGCATTATGTCGCGCTGCTAGTAATAAATAAAAATAGGTAAGTAAATTCTAAATAAATAATCATGCAGGGCTGAACAAATCCAAACATATTTTAAGAAGAACAAAAGACAAACATTATTAATTAATCTAGAAAACCCATGTTTCTCACATGGTCAATTGTATGTTGCCTGTTCCCGTGCTGGAAAACCATCTGATTTGTTTGTATATTCAGCAGGTAATCAAACAAAAAACATTGTATAAAGCACTACAATACAATTTTTTTTATTTTTTTTTATTATGAATAAATTTTATTTGCAATCTATCAGTTGACAAGCAGCAAATTTTTTAAATATAAGAATTATGACAGGATTAATTGCGCTCCATTGAGACCAATCAATATATTTTAAAACAGTTGTATTCGCTACAAATCAATTATGTTTCCTCAAATCTGTTTGGGAGATCCAAAATATGAATTTTTTTAAGGCGTTTGACATCCATGCTATTGTGTAGAAGATTTCTTGCTAGTAAGTTTTCATTGTACGATAGTCTGTCTAGGCAACTTCGAGAGGATTTGGTGATTTCATTTCTACCATAAGGTACATTTAAGTCTTTGTGAATTTCGAAGTTAGTTATATACCAAGGAGCACCAACAGTGCTTCGTAAAGTCATAGCCTGGTATCATTGCAGGATTTCAATGTTTGAGTTACTCGCTGTTCCCCAAAGCTGTATTGCATATGTCCATACTGGCTTTAAGATAGCTTTGTAGAGCAGTACTTTATTTTCGAGACTAAGTTGTGATCGCGAGCCTAAGAGCCAGTACATTTTTTTCGTTTTAAACTTGAGTTGTTTCTGTTTCTCTTTAATGTGGGTTTTCCAGGTCACTCTTCGGTCCAAATGTACTCCGAGGTATTTGACAGCTTCACTTTCAGGTATGGTAGAGCCATTCAAAAATACGGGAGGACAATTCCCGGTTCTCAAAGTAAACGTTATCTGAACAGATTTCTGAGTGTTAACCTCCATCTTCCAATTCATTAGCCATTTTTCAACCATATTCAGTTGTTGTTTTAGGTGAAGTGATGCGTCATTACGGTTACAGTTTGTGGCAATAAAAGCTGTATCATCAGCATATGTTGCAGCATCTATGTTATTGTTAATCGGTAGGTCAGCGGTAAATATTGTGTATAGAACGGGGCCTAATACGCTCCCTTGAGGAACTCCAGCATTAATTGAGTACAACTCTGAAGATTCATCTTTTTCATGGACATAGAACGTACGATCACTAAGATATGACTTTATAATTAAATAGTAAGGAGCTGGATGGCAATTTTTTATTTTATAGAGTAACCCTGGGTGCCAAACTTTATCGAATGCTTGCTTGATATCTAAAAATACCGCAGTGCAAAACTGTTTATATTCAAAAGCATTCTTGATAATTTGAACAATTATCTCTATGCTTTGTCATTGAAGCACCCACTTTATAAATATTTTTCACCTTTAGGTTCCCACTATCCCTTTAGATTATTTTTCAATTAGGTTTGAGCCTAAAGTTCCCCTCTTAGTTTGAAGCCCTCTGGCAAACATTCCAGTCGGGGTTTTTAGTGGGTCTCAAAAGGGTGGCCAAAGTTCGTGGAAGCGAAGATACTTAGGTCACCCGAGCTGACCCTTTTCCTTACTTCTCCTGAACAGAACCGTCACCATGATGATAGGGCGGTGTGTGAGGGTCAGCAGAGTAAAAACGTCTTAAGGTCGAAATATAAACTGCCAAATCGAAGTCTGTCGGGTCCGCTAGTTATATAAAAAAATGAATGTTTGTCTGTATGTCATCGATGAACTCAAAAACTACTGGGCCGATTATTATAAAAATTGGCATATATATATATGTATTTTTCCACGGAGAAGGTTTGTAGAATATGCTCATTGATGCCACTCGCCACCAGGTGGCGCTGCAGAGTAGCAACTTCTGTCTCGTTCAACCGATTGTCATAAAAATTAGTATAACCATGTATTTTTACACAGAGGAAACAAATATGACGTGTTCATAGATGGAAGCGCTTGATCGTACACTGCGAGATTTGAGAGAAAACAGACGGATTTTCGGTGGCGCACTCATTTTATTGCCTGGTCATTTTCGACAAATACTGCCCATTATACCACGTTGAACACCCGCTGATGAACTTAATGCATGTCTTAAATCATCAGTTCTATGGCGTCATTTACAGAAATTGACTTTGAAAACTAACATGCGTGTACAACTACAACGGGATGCATCGGCTGTAAATTTTGCAAAACAATTATTGGTTATTGGAAGTGGGCGAATGGAAATTGATGAATCTACACAATGTATCACCCTGCCAGCAAACTTCTGTAAGATCATAGAAAGCATCGATGAATTGGTGCAAAAAGTTTTCCCAAACATTGCACAAAACTACAAAAACCATCAGTGGCTCAGTACGCGTGCCATATTAGCAACCAACAACAGCGATGCCAATACCATCAACTTCACCATTCAGCATGGAATACCCAGTGAAACGACCACGTATAAGTCCATCGATACTCTGGAGAATCAAGACGAGGTTGTCAACTATCCAACTGAATTCTTGAATTCGCTTGATTTGTCAGGCACGCCGCCGCACGTTCTTACATTGAAAATTGGCTTACCCATCATTCTTCTTCGAAACATAAATCCACCACGACTTTGTAACGGAACCAGACTCTCAGTCAAGAAAATGATTAACAATGTTATAGAGGCAACGTATCCCAATGATCTCCCCAATGATGCAATTTTTTATTCGGCTACGGTGGCCGTATGCATATATAAGTGGTGAAGGGAAACAAATTAAATAAAAACAGTTTTGAAATAAGAAAAATATTTAAATAAATTTAAAAAAAATTGTGTCTGGTAATAAAGTAAAATAAAGTGGTACAAAGAAAATAAAACTAAAAAAATTTAATTAAATGAAAAATTCAAAATAGAAAAGAAGGGAACATGAAATAAAATAATAATAAATTAAATAAAAATAAAAAGAAATTAAAAAAAGTGCAATCTACTAAACTAAATACAAATCAAATAGAGCAAAACAACATAAAACTTTTACTCTATAAATACAAAAAAAAATTATAAAAAATAATAAGTATTTGATTTTAAAATAAAACCTTTAAAAATATAATATAAAAAAGAAATGGTAAAATATAACGAAGCTAAACAAAATAAAACTCAATAAAACCAAATAACACAAAATGAAAATTTCAAAATACAAAAGTAAGAAAATTTAAATGAAAAGGCAAAGACGGGAAGGAAAATACAAAAAATTACAAGGAAAATTAATAACATAAAACCCAATTAAAATACAAAGAAACCTAATTAAATTAAATTTTTTTTTCCAATTTATTACATCTGTCAAGTTTCGACACTTAGTAATTTGTATAACAATTATGAAAATATAACCGTAACATTAAATCATTATTTAAAGTACATTTCATTTTACAGCAAAAGAGGAATAATGTATGTAAGAATTATATGACATAGGACGGTTAAATACACATAGAAATTATATGACATAAAACGTAGAACAGGTTGATATTTATTTTAGTGATGAAGTATCTGCTTGGGCTGTCGGAGTTATTCGTTTTAGTCTTCGTTTTTGCAGTTCTGAATGTGGAATTTTTAGCATATCTTCATTTCTGTGTGTTAGTAGTCTGTGAATATGATTTGTGCTGCATTCTTGTTTGACGTCTTTGATAAATTTAGTTTTGAGGTCCCATTATATATCGTCATTGGTATCATTGGTTATGTACCAGCCTGCGTTTGTGACAGCCTTTAGGATTTTTGATTGTAGTCTTTGCATTATTTTAAGGTTTGATTTGCCTGCTGTTCCCCATAGTTCGATGCCATATTTCCGGATCGGAGTTATAAGAGTTTTGTAGGTTAACAATTTATTACCAAATGAAATACGCGAGTCATTTCGTAGTAGGCAGTGAAGTTGTCTGAATCTGTTTTTAACTTCATTTCTCTTTTGAAGTAGGTATATGCTCCTTCCGGGTCAGTTTTGCATCAATTATTATGCCTAAATATTTGGCTTTTGTATCATATTTAATGACTTTATTATTTATAGTCAATACTTGTGGATCTCACACTTTCTGTTTTTGTATATTACTTGGATAGTTTTATCTGTGTTAATTTCGATTCCCCATGTATTGAACCAGGCCAGCGTTGTGTTAAGTAGCTGTTGTAGTTTATTTGTGGCAACATTTATGTTTTTATTAGTGGTCATTAAGGGGGCCTCTTATCGGTTGGCTTCAAAAAACCGATTTTTTTACTGCAATCGATAGATATATTATAGGAGAAAATGCCCTAAAAATTTTATAGTGGACTTCAAAGTGATTTCGGAGTTACCGTCCCTCGTCAGGCGAGCTCGTCTACCTTCTGAAAACTTTGAAACACGTTTTCTTTAAACCATGTTTTTGAAAATGGCGTGTAAGATTTAAAAAAAAACGACGAAAATTATCGGTTCAAACCGATAATCTATATAAAGATAATTAAAATGTGCAAACAACTAACTAACAAAATACAAAAAAAAAAATAATTTTTTAATGTTATTTAACACCTTTTTTGAAAAAAAAAAATAGCGAGTAGTCTATTATATGCGGAAAAGCCTTCTGAATAAGACAGTATTTTTCTTTTGTGTTTCAGGTGAAAACTACGACCGCAATCTTAGAAGCCGTTTTATTAGCGCGCATCGAGAAGCTGTGCGAGATCCCTCATATGTCCACCATTTTGTTTTTTTATTTATGTTAAAAAAATGTTTATTACTCTTCAATCATGCCTTCAACTAAATGCAAAAGATTATTTCTGTGTGTCGCTTTTTTCGCCTCGATAAAAAATTAAGAAAAAACACCTTAGTTTGAAGGCACTGACAAGAGGCTCCCCTTAAAACGGTGTCATCAACAAAGGTTGCAATCATGCTATCGTCACTTGGGCAGGGTATATCGTGTGTATAGAGAATGTATAAGAGTGGCCCCAAAACGCTTCCTTATGGAACACCTGCTTCCATACGTAGTACATCAGAGCATTCGTCTTCATATTTAACGTAAAAATATCTTTCATCAAGGTAACTCCGCAAAAGTAGATAATAGTCAGTTGGAAGTATATTTTTTAATTTGTGCAATAGTCCGGGATGCCATAGACTGTCAAAGGCCTTAGCCACGTCAAGATAGACTGCTATGCAATAATTTTTGTTGTCAATTTACTTTTGTATTTTGTTTGTTACTCTGTGCATCGTTGAATGTTTTTGTCGAAAGCCAAATTGATGAGAGGGAATGTTGTCTTTAGATTGTATAAGCGGATCAAGGCGGTCATAAATCAGTTGTTCAAATAGCTTCGACAAAATAGGCAAGAGACTTATCGGCCTGTATGATGAAGGCTTGTTAGCATCTCAAGCCAAATTTTGGCAGACCAATTATTTCTGAAACTTTCCAAGGCAAAGGGAAATATTTGAGTCTTATTGGCGAGTTAAACATATTCCTTAGGTACTTAATTCCATTGTCGGGTAGATTCTTTATAATTTGTCCATTAACTCTGTCGTAGCCTGGAGATTTTTTATTGTTTATATTCTTAATTTTTGTCAGTATTTCATGTATGATCTCTTTTCTGATTTTTCCATATTTGAATTCGAATGTTTCAGGTAAATTATTTTGATGCATATTTTTTGGATTGTAGAAGGTATTTTTGAAGTGTTTCGCAAGCGTGCAAGCTTTATCCAAATGCGTTTTAGCCCACGTATTATTTTCGGTAAGAAGTGCTTGTTGGTGAAGTGCTGTTTTGTTAATGTTCTTCGTCGCTTAGCACAGTGAGAATTTGTCATTTTTTGTTGGGTCTAAGCTTGCCATATAAGATTGTAGCTTTTTATTTTCAAGTTCCTTTAACATCTATTTAATATCTTTAGTCATTTTGTTGAATTAAAAGGAACAATAAATAAAGCAAACTAAATAAAATAAATTCAGATAAAATTAAAAAAAAAATCCATATATATTTTTATATAATTGGCGCGCACACCCTTTTTGGGTGTTTAGCTGAGCTCCTCCTCCTATTTGTGGCGTGCGTCTTGATGTTGTACCACAAATGGAGGGACCTACAGTTTCAAGTTGACCTCGAACGGCAGATATTTTTTAATTAAAAAAATACACATACGAGAAAAAGTTAAAAATTAATTTAAAAAATGATAAATATTAAATAAACTAATATATGAAAATTATTTAAAAATTAAAAGTACTATTAAATAAGCTCAAATAAAATAAATTACAATAAAATAAAATTAAACAAAATAAAATAAGAAAAAACAGAAAATAAAACTCTATAGACTCAATTAAAATGAAAAGATTTGAAATATTTAAAAAACTCAAACTATAAAATAAGGGAAAATTAAATAGAACTAAATTAAAAAATGCAAATTTCCTAAGGAAAGTACGAAAAAAATAATAGACCCGGCGAGCGTAAGGTTAATATTTATTACATTGAGCGTAAGCTGGGTGTAACAAACCCATATATTGAGCTAGATATTTTAATGTGTTCATAATATTTTTATATGTTTTTATTTACTAGTACAATTATGTAATAACCCAAGAACTGATTGGGAAGGAAAAATAAAGCAAACAAATATTTTTAAATCTTTATTTATGAAATTAACAAAAATATTTTCTTTCATTTAAACAAAGTGTAACACTTAGTATTATAATTTTATAAAAAAAAGAAACTAAAAAAAAACAAAACGAATAGCTTTTACTTCTAGCTTATAAAATTAGGAAACATATGAGATCAAAACTTTTACTATATAGTTATTCAGAGTTCTCGTAATCATCTTCAGTTTGAGCGCAATCTTGACACGTGAAAACAGCATGTTCCATACATAAATAGCGATTGCATTTATAACAAGTGTGTTTAGTCTTGCGATCTTTTTTAGTAGGGCATATTTGACATCTCCTGATAGGCTTAGGAACTTTATTTGGAGGTCGTTGTGAGTGTGAGGGTTCATCCACTTGGTCCAGAATTCGTTTGCGAAGCTCTCGGGGTAAATGCTGATTTTCCTTTCTGTTTTGTAAATGTTCTGAAACCAATCCAATACCCAGGTCTCTAAGAAAATTTCGGCGTGACAAATTGCTACTATTATTGGACTTGTAAACTATTATGCTATTTATACCAGCCATGTTCAAAACTGCATAGAAAATCACCATTGGCCAGCGCTTTGTATTTCGCGAAACATCGTAGTTGGTGCGCAGCTCATCTACAACATCAACGCCTCCCTTGGTCTGATTATAAAAAATAATCATTTCTGGTTTTTGTGTGCCATTAGTATCAGCAACAACGCTATCGTCGTGATGTAATGTTGACATCAACAAAACAACCTTGTTTTTTTTGGCACATGGGACAATAAAGATATATCCTTTTGAAATCCAAACACTGTGCTGGGGATCTCTCGGTTACGCGTTTGGAGCATCTGACTTGGAATCTCGGGCTTATTTTTTCGAACAGTGCCTGTGCTTGTCAAACGATGTTCTTTCAATAAGTGTAACATCAACGGATAACTGGTAAACCAGTTATCAAAGGTGACATTGCGATTGGTTTTGGAAATTGGAGCCACAAGTCTGTCCACAACATCATAAGCTTTGTTACTGAGAGCGTAAGGGCCTGTTGGTTGTTTTCCTGGGTAAATTTCAAGATTGATGACGTAAAACGACTTTGCATCAACCAAGGCATATATTTTCAAGCCATATTTGTTTGGCTTATTGGGCATATACTGGCGAAAACTGCAACGGCCTCGAAACGATGGAAGTTGTTCATCTATAGTTGTATACTCAGATGGTGTATAAACAATTTGGCAATTTGCTACGAACTTCTCGAAAAAAGAACGAATGGCAGCCAAATTATCAGTAGCTTTTCTTTCGCTCCGAGTATTCTTATCATCAAACCGTAAACAGTTTTGAATAAATTGAAATCTCTTCAAAGTCATCGTTGTCCTAAAAATCTCAACCCCTGATCCATCACTTATCCACAGATCCTTCAAATTCAGCTTATTTGCTTTGAACTGTCCTGCAAGATACAAGAGACCGATAAAAGCCTTTAATTCTGACGATGACAAGTCTGCCATGATATATTTCTTTACGTGACTATTTTCACAAGCAGTTCTCTTCAGATTTATTTGACTATTTGTATGTAACAATATTTCTTGCAAAATCTCATCAGTAAGAAAGAGTTTCCAACATTCAACAGCTGTCTTTGCATTTTTGCCAATATCTTTTACGCCCTGCCTTTCCCTTATAATGTTTTCTGATCTCGTACGCACGTTAGACCTTTCTGGTACACTAAACCACTTTGTACCATTCTTTCCAGTAAAATATGGTCTGTTAACATTGCTTTCACGTTCTTCAGATCCCTCAGCTTCGTTTTCTTCCTCATTCGGTAATCCTACCTCTTGTTCCGAATCACTTTCAGAGCTTCTTTGGCCAACATTATCAATTTCGAAGTCACTACCAGAATCATCACAAGAATCATCCTGATCAGCTGCTTCGAAAACCCTCAATAATCTTCTTTGGGTTTCTTCGTATGACATATTAATTATTTAGCTGAAAAAAAAAAATAAAAACTAAAATATAACGAATATAAAACAAAAAGTATTTACTCGAATTTGTAACACGAAGCGTAAGGTGGGTGAAACTTACCCGGCCGCAACTTTGAAAACATCTAAACACCTCGCCAGTCGGCGGTCAACTGCGGCATGAAACACAACGAATGCCTACCTCCCCCGCGCAGCTACTCAGACGCACAACTTATTTTGACGTACGGAATAGAAAATATCAAACGGTTTATTACAGGCTGGGTGAATTTCACCCAACCTTACGCTCGCCGGGTTAAGTAAATCAAAAGTAAAATGGATAAAATTTTATAGACTTAAATAAAAATAAAATAAGAAAAACAGCGCAACATATTCAAAGGATGCAAATAAAAAAGTAAAACTAAAGAAAAAAGTGTTCTCATCAGAGACTTTTTTCTTTTTTTCATTAGGGGGAATTTTACCAGCTATCCTGGGTTACTTCGCTTTCTCACATAATCTCGCTCTCAAACGGGTGTTTGGAAGCTAGCCAGAGGATACTTGGGCTAATCCCGGAAGTTGTGAGCTGCTTGAGCTATATGCAGAAGAATTGTTCTGGCCACTCACAAGTAAATGGCAATCTGTGACTTTCCCCACTTGCGTCTACATATGGAAACATCCTCCATTAGCATTCACACCGATAACAATGTCAGCCTTGAAATTCAACGGAGGATCTCTCTTGCCAACAAGAGCTACTTTGGTTAGTCCAAAGTTAGTAGGCATTTGAGTAGTAAAGTCCTTTTTCGGCGAACAAAACTAACACTTTATAAGGCTCTCATCATGCCCGTCCTAACGTATGGCGCAGAAGCTTGGACGATGACAACATCCGATGAAGCGACGCTTGGAGTGTTTGAGAGAAAGATTCTGCGCAAGATTTTTGGACCTTTGCGAATATCGCAGGCGATGAGCTGAGCGTTACGATGACATAGACGTAGAGCAGCGAATAAATATCCAGCGACTACGTTGGATGGGTCATGTCGCCTGCTTCTGCCCCAGCTCTGAAAGTATTCAAAGGAGGGCCTCCTCTGCGTTGGAAAAAGCAGGTGGAGAAGGACTTGGTGTTCACCTGGCGAGAAAGAAACGGCTGGTGCGCTTTGTTAAATTCGACCAAAATCGTGAAACCATTTATCGCGGAAATTAAGAAGAAGAAGAAATTAAAAAGTATAGAAATACGAAGAAAACAAGAATAAAAAAACTAAAAAATAAAAAATTTTATAGCAATATAAAACAAAATTAATCAAAAGTAAATAAAATGAAATTTGCATATTAAATTAAATAAAACACCAAAAATTTATATATCGAAGAAAGTAAATAAATGAACGTACGTATTCCCATTAAAATAATAAAAGCGCTCTTTGTACAAAATTAACAAAAAACAAAATTACAAATTAAAAAAAAAGTTGTCCCACAAGCTTTAACAGTTTTAATGAGAATCTACTGTACACATCTTCTTTACAAAGCTGCAGGACGTGCGGTTTTATAGACTACTTCGGTTAAAGTCAAGTCCCCATAAATTTTTCACTGATTACTTCGAAATTTTGACACAGATTTAGGAAGCTTTAAACCAAAATTCTGTGTTTTAAAAATAGGTAACATTTAAAATTTATTTTATTTCCGCCAGAAAAGGGAAGTTGTTGAAAACGAACACGTTTTTTGCGCTACTTCAAACTTGTGCCAAAATCAAATGGGCTGCATACTCGAAGATTTTGAAGAATTCTGGTTTAAAAGTTTAAAAAATAGATGAAAACTTTTTAATTTATTTTATTTTTGGAAACTTGCATTATGTATAACATTTTTGTATTTAAATGAACTATTTAAAAAATATTTGAATTTAAATGAGAAACAAATAAATTGTTAAAATTTGCCAATAAGACCCTGTTCTATAATTTCTTTATGCAGTGCAGCTACGTTAGAAGTGGCCACACTATGTCGGCCCCTATTTCTGTTCCTATTACCATTATAATAAACTTGTATTAAGCTGCTTTGTTATGTTGTTATATGTGTGCGCATGTATGCGAGTGCAAATGTACGATTGGCAACATAACATGACAGCCAACGTCAGCAACACATCAGCGCCACCTAACCGCACTTTCATTTGCTTAAACTGGTGAAGCTGTCGGTTTGCAAACAGGCAAGTCAATGACAAAAGCAGCAACAACACTTAAGGCCAGCAAGTGGACATACAGTTGCACAGCTACCAACAGCAATGGTCAGACAAGGGAACTAAGCAGCCAACCGCAGCGGTCCAAGGGGCCTAGAAACAAAACTTGACCGCCAGCAGCTAAAAACCAACAACTATGAAGCAAGTAAACTATCAACAAATTCACCAACACACACATTTCTACGCCACCAATCTGCCTCTCTTCCAATCTCTTGCACTCAGCCGACTCCTACACAAGCAATGCTGTGGATATTCATGTTGTTGTTGTTGTTGGTTGCTTGTTTTCGTGGCATAATTTGCACACCTTTCATGTACCATCCGTGCAGGTGTTGCTTGTTAAAGTTGGTATTAATGTTGATGTTGGTGTGAGTGGCTGGCATTGGTGTCGCAGTTGTTGCTCATGTAATGCTCGTTGCTTTTGCTGTTGCTGTTGCTGCTGCTGCTTTTGTGCTTGTTTGTTTGCAGTAGTAGTGGTTGCTAAATTTTTGGGGTCACCATGTCAATTGGGCATTGTTCACACAGTCATGCAACTGCTGCTGCTGGTGTGTGTGTGCGTACGCCTGCACTACGTGCATGTGCATATGCACCGAGAAGTGCAGCAAAATGCAAGCGAACGAATGCCTAAGTGCTCCTCTGTTGCTGTTGTCAGTCGAAACTAACAACGTTCCATTTTGTAGCTGTGGCAGTAGGAATGAATTTAACTGCTGAGTTTGCATTGTAAATGCTTCAAAATTAAATTCCTATTATTCGTTGGTATTTTCAGGGATACAGGAGAGTTTTTAGTATTTTTTAGTTCCTTCAATGAATAACTAATTTGTTTTAAATATTTCTTTAATTAGATGCAAACGAAATATGTGCTAAGTTAAAGTAATGCTGCTGAAAGCAAATTTTATGTTTTGAAAAATTTCAGAATTATGCTCTTTCGACAGAGAATAGTCATATAACTGGCAGGTCGGTAGGTGCGGAGCTTAGTATAATGATTTCTCCAGCAGCTGAAAGGTGGAAGAAGAGGTGGAATTCTCCAGTACACAGCTCTACAGATAATTCATTTCCATTTTCAGGGTCATGATTTTTTCCAGGCTCTAAACAGTTTCGACACAGTCTCATGACGAGGGTTGATTGAAGCCGGCAAAAGGTCGATTGTTTTAAGCAACTTTTTAGAAGAGGCCTCCCATCTATTAAATATTTGTATTGATGTAATTAAAAAACACTTATTTATTATACAACAAAAACAAATATTCCGATATGTGTATGATTTTGAATTAAATGCATTAGGCTGTGAGATCATTTTCTGTATACTGAAGTAAATAAAATAAATAAATTAATAAATAAATAAATATAAAGCTTTAATCGAAAAATAATTATTTTGCTAGAGTTGCTAACAATATTTTATTCTACAGATGACAAACAAAAAATTTTGAAAAACTCTTCTGTAAATAAGTTTTAAATTGGCGTTGCCACTTAATTTTTAAAGTAAACTTTTTTTTTTAATATGCAACTGAGTTAAATATTAGAATATGGCTCTCAAACGAAAGTTGTTAAAGAAACCTTTAATCAGAAAATTTATTCAAATGGCATTACCCCGATTTTGAGTTGAAAATAGAAATGGAAATACTTAAGCGAACTACATAAAATAATTAAATATTTGATCACTGGTCTTAAATACAATTTTTTTTAAACATTATTGTTTTAATAAAAGTTTTTTTTTTAAACCACTAATGTTTTCTAGAAAAAAACTCGTATACGAAAATTTGTTTAAATGGCATTGCCACCTATTTTTCTATGAAAAAAAATGAATTACAGAACAAATATAAATATCAGGAAACAACTATAAAAAAAAGCGTTTATAAATATTCGATACAAAAATAGGTTCGAATAGCGTTGCCAGCTTGCTGTTCATGAAAATATGTAAAGTAACTAAAAAAGAGAATGTCGCATTAGAACATGTGTATAAAACCAAACCTGCTCAAGAGAAAGAAACCAATAAAAAATATACCTATTTATTTGTGCATGGCGTTGCCATCTTATTTGAAAGAATCAATATATGCAAGATCAAAATTAATTTAAAAATATAAATTCTAAAAGTATCAAACGAAACATGTGTAAAAGCACGGAGAAAACTTTGCCCCAAAACTATTTTAGTATGGCGTTGCCACCTAGTGCTTAATGGAAAACAAAAATCATATACATAACTGAATTAAACATTATAAAATGGATATCAAACAAAAAGTGTTTAAGTGAAACTTAATTCAAAGATATTTTAAAATGGCGATGCCACCTTATTTTTAAAGGAAATATATATGAAAGAGCAAAATTTATTTAAATGTTTATTTAAGGGTATCAAATCAATTATGTTCAAACGAAAATTTAAATCTTTAACTGAAAACTATATTTGTTTGGAGTTGCCACATAACTTTTAATGAAAAAAACTACAAACCATACACATAACAGAATTTAAGATTAGACTGAGGACATTAAAAGAAAAGTGTATAAGTGAAAGTGAACTAATTTCAAATGGTGATGCCAGATAAGTTTAAAAGCTATAAAAAAAAAAAAAAGAAGTTCAAATGAAAATAGAAAACTTTAATTAATAAATATTTGTGTATGGAGTTGCCACCTAGTATTTAATGCAAAAATTGTGATTAATTACCCAGCTGATTTTAGTACCCGTTGATTTCATTACAAGTATAATGTGATTGTCAAAGAAAATGCGATTGCAAAAGTTTGAAATGCGTTGCCACTAAATTCTGAGTTCAGGTATTATTAGAAATGTCTCCTAATCTGCAACATAGCTAATAAATATGTATGTATAGTAGGTCGGGTCGATTTGTAGGGAGGCAAAGAAATCGCCCATTGCTCTGTGAAAATCCTATTCTAGGGATCAAAATAAGAAACTTTGCCGAAGGAACCATACCTCTAAAACGAATTCTGATGTCCCCCAATTTTGGTCGAACTTTTCAGTTTCTTTTCTCATGTAAAGGCCAAAAATGGTGATATTTTGAAGTGATTGTATGGGGAACCCCCCAGGGGAGTTCCAGGGGGTGTGCCACTGGCATGGGTGGATCGGTCGGTCATACATTTGGACTCGATTGGAGCACTCTAAATGGATCAAAGTGGGATTTTTCGTTCGACCCAAATTGGGGGACATCAGAATTCGTTTTAGAGGTATGGTTCCTTCGGCAAAGTTTCTAATTTTGATCCCTAGAATACGATTTTCACAAAGCAATGGGCGATTTTTAAATCGAACCGCTTTAATGTATAGGTAGGTAGGTATTGTGGTTGTCAGTTGACACACCTAGGCGTGCTGTAGGCCCATTGTGATGCCACCAGGACTGTCGCTCTCTTCACTCAACTTTGTCCTCGTTTTACCAACCTGTGGCTTTAGTATATCTAACAAGGCTTGTTATATTTATATTAGCTACTTCTGCCGAGTTATTCAGGGAACTCTTTTCTAAAATATTGAACCTTTTTCTATCCGAAGCCATGCACCCGCATAGAAAGTGTTCTATAGGCTCTTCTCCTTCAATGTCCTTGCAGTTTCTCCAATAATCGTTATAGAGTGCTCCCAGTATTCTACGATCAGACAATGCCATGTTAGGAGCCCAAGAACATTTATCATGTTCTTCCTGTGCAGTTTTAACAGTCGCTTGATGCGGCGCATGTTCTATTCAGGGACTGAGTACATAGCCTGTTGGCAGCTCTGATAGTGTGTTTAGGTATAAGAATGTTCGCTTCTGGTTGGTTGCTATGCTCATTCTGATTGGATCGGTAATGTGGTGCCCAATATCGTTAGAGTATCTGCTTTGCAATTGCCTTTTATGTCTCTATGACCCGGCACCCATTGCAGGTTTATTAAAAAGTACTGTGATAGTTCAGTCAGAACATCGATATATACTTTTACTGTCTTCGAGTTAATATTAAGTGATTGTAAAGCTTTCAGGGGCGATTGGCTATCTGAATATACATATGTTTATATCTCTTGTGGTGAGAACACTCTTATTTAGGGCTAGCAGGCCTTCCCTGTTAGCCAGAATTTCTGCTTGAAATACACTGCAGTGATCAGGTAGCCGGAATGAGATGTTGGCATTCATTTCCTCAGAGTGAAGGCCTCCTCTTACTTGTTCACTTAGCTTGAAGCCATCAATATATATAGATACTGATTCCACTTATATTATCCGTTACCCTATTGTCCCAATCTTCTCTCGTTGGGAAAGTTGTGGTAAAGGATGTGATTACATGGAGATCTACTGAGTTACAAAAATCTGTCGTTTGATGTAAGAAGGGGTATTCGTCTAGTATTCTTGCGTGACAACTCCTGTTAGTTAGAATATTCTCTTAACCTAAGTGCTGATTTCGCCGCCAGCTGTAGGCCTCAATCGGTAATAAGTGCAGCCTGACAGTCATCGCTGCCATGGGCGTAGTCTTTAGTGCGCCGCTTATGCATCCCATTTGAATACTTTCTAAGCGTTTTACTGTTGTTATTTTCTCAAGTGTTGGCCACCAAACTAAGACGCCGTATATCGTGATAGGCCTTACCACAGCTGTATATATCCACTGTACTATTTTTGGGGTTAGGGGCCTAAGAGAGAGTTTTCCTCTTATTAATATTGCAACATCATCTGCGTAGGCCACTACCCTCTTTCCACTAGATTCTTTAACATGTGTATATAAATAATCAATATTTTTTTTTTTAACTTATCATAAAAGAACCACTTTGCCACCATTTGATTTTACACAAGCATTCCAACGATTAGACCGTTCAGCGATTGCAGCACGCACGGTTTCTATGGGTATTGACGTCGCTGCTCGAACCAAAAATTGTTTGAGACTCTCCAAATTTTTGTGTGACCACAAACTGCAGTCCTATGGATTCAGATCTGGACATCCAGACGGCCAATCTTCTGCGGCTATGATCCCAGGAATATTATTTTTTAGCCATTGCTGGGTGGTATTTGCCTTATGGGTTGGAGCGGAATCTTGCTGGAGGATCCAACGTTCCCTCGCAGACATCCTGCTGTTACACTTTTGTCCCGGTCTTAACCCCTTTTCCGTAGCAATGAAGAGATATAACGCCTTTACAAGACATTCCGCTCCAAACCATTACGGAGGCTGGATGGTGGCCGGCCGCACTGAAGCTTTAAAACAACATTTTTTGAGTCTTTAGAAGTTTTAGAATTGATTTTGTTATTTTGCTTATTAAAACTTCTTCAACAGTGAAAATTTGTTCACCTGTGAAAAGAGTATTTTCATGGCCGTTGAACGCGTGCTTCCGATGCAGCTGCTTGCATCTGACGAGTCTAATTTTCTTCAAGCGCGACGGAAGATTTTCATGTGGATATCATCATCGCTAAATAGTTTTGACATGGATCTTGTGGATACATACATTTCTCTGGATATGTTTTCCTGCTTTCTAAGGGGATTTCTGCGAATTCTTTCTCGAACGGTTTTTGTGGCTACATTCGTTCGAACCACGCGAGGATGACCACTTCTTTTTCTGTCTGGCACTTCAGACTTTTGGGAAAAACGATTGATCGTGCGGTAAATTAACACTCGTAAATCTCACTTGCACTTTTACCACACTTTTGTAATGCAATCACTGCAAAGCGATTTTTCTTAGCTCGCCACTGCCTTCTTAACCCATCTTCGGCCGCTACAAGAATTCGACATAATTTTTCCATTTCCTTTTTAGTCAGTGCTTATGGGATCATAATCAAGAAAAATTAAAAAAAAAAAAAATTCTGACCATCGGTGTTTTAGATATGGACTGGTCGAAAAATCGACCGCTGGCCAAAAACCGTCAAATATATTAAAACAAAAATACAACATTTATGAAAAAAATTTAGCACACGAAGTCAATTTATTTCAAATGCAAATATTTTTTTGTTGTTTTATTGATAGAAAAGTCAGCTTACACATTTTTATGATAATCATCAAAACATTTAGTATGTAAATGAATATTGCATTTTTTGCAGGTAAAAATAGTATGTTTATTGTACCCTTTCATTGATCCGTGGAAGGTTCGATGGACCCTCATCTCCATGTTCGTTTTCATACTCGTCCTCGTCCTTGACGTAATTCAATAATTCTGTTGTGACTTTGGAACGAAAATCAATTTGTGACAGTGGTTTTATCTTTTCAATTTTTGCCATCATACAATGAAGTTTCCATGTATTGACCATTGCGTTACCAAGAGCATTTGTCCATATTGGCCACCACCATTTTTTTCCTCTCATAGATATTCTATAATTTGCCACCGCGTTATCATGGAGATCCACACCACCCATGACATGATTATACTCTTGAATAACTTTTGGCTGCGGGATAGTGATAGTTTGTTTTTTCTTCCGACAATATCTTTTAGTGCTAATAATCGGATTGACTGTGGAGTTATTAGTTATAACATTGACTACAGCATTATCATTCCACCGAACAGTAAATATTTCTTGAAATAGTTGGTCAAATGTTCCACGTATTTCTTTTTTTAAGTTTCTCAAAGGAGAATCGCCCGTTCTGTTTTCGAGTATAGTACCAGTTGCAAAAATCGACGTTCGTTCAGAAGGCACATTAGATGGTATGAAGAGAAAACATTATCAAAGAAAATGATGTGGCACTCAAAGTCAGATACGTTGGCAAGCAAGTCTTAGACTATTTGTGCGCCTAGACCAAATGTTTTATCGTGCTCCCCCCTGCAATGAACTAGAAAATAAGTACCCACTTTCAGAGCATAAGCACCATGTTTTAAACCCCAACCGGATTGGCTTTCCCTTGATAAACATTTTGCAGGAGTGGCGTCCAAAGTATGAGATCATATGTTCGTCTATAGAGAGATTATGGCTAAAGACTCCAAACTGCATAAACTTTTTGTTGAGAGCGTCAGTAATAGGACGAGCCTTCGCAAAACGGTCTGCTGCGTTTAAATTCGTGTTGTCAGCGAGATGGAAAAACTGCTTAATTTGTTTAAGCCGATTACGACTCATAGCTTTCTTCACAATTGGAACCCCCATGTCCGGTCGAACAGACCAGTAGTGGTCAATGTGTGGCAAAGTATGGTACCCCGATAGGTACAATATTCCAATAAACCTACGTATTTCGATTGGCGTGATGTTAATTGGAGCATTGTGTTGGTTTGCATACTCATTTGTGAAAGTGGTAATATTTGTGATAATATTATTATCAAAAAACAATGTAAAGAGATCATAGGGGGATTTTGAGCCTACAAAATGGTGTAATTATATATACGTATACAAAAAGGATTGATTGCTTACCAATTTCAGAAAACATTTCTTCCAATTTGATTGCTTCCACATTTATTGGGTCCTTGTGTATTGAAAATCTCTACTAGTGCTGAACTAGAATTTTGGTTCACTAGTAGTGATTTTCCCTGCAGGGGTAGTACCTTTCCTATACCACAAAGATACTCACTTCCATCTCTTTCAATAAGAAAAAAATATTGCTAGATTTTGTTCTATCCTACATGACAGTTCCTGGCCAGCGGTCGATTTCTCGACCACTAAAGTTTACGTCCATGAAACAGTAAAAATTATTGCAATATCGATATGTTACTTTTTTGATTCTCTTAATTTCATCTTTTCTCTTCACAATAAATTAGTAACTATTATTTGGTTTTTTGTTTTTCATTATTTTTTCATCTGCACAAAAAACACGTAAAAATAGTGATAATTTCATTCTTTTACAAAAATCTGCCCTGAACTTTTTTTCTTAAAAAATTATGTTCTAGAAATTAAATAAATTCCAAATTTAAAACTTGTGAAGACTGATCAATAAATTTACATTTAGTTTCTGAGATATTGGAGTCCGAAGTTGGTGGTCGAAAAATCGACCAGCAGCCGAAAATGGGTTAAAGAGCAAAAGATGCCACGAAATTGAGTATAATTTATGAGTAAACAAAAGCAAAATGAACGAACTTTTTTTCTGCGAACTTATTCTCGCCGAGTTTATGATAACACTATGCATATAGGTATATTTGTTTTTGGTTTTAATATACTCTTCACATACGCTTTCGAATGTTGACTGTTTGTATCTAATTTTACTTGTCGACCCGCCCTAATGCACTCAGTTCTGGTTAATATTTTTACCAATAGTTGAACAAAATTTTGCATTAAGCAGCGGAAGCCACATCATAGCCATAATCGGCAACAATTTCCTTGTTACATTATAATAAAAACAAAAACGAGAAGGCAAAAGGGACAGATAGTGAAAAAATGTCAAGCAGCGCAACTGGAGGCAAAAGTCATTGTCAAATTACTTGCAAGTGGCACCCAGCAGATAAAAAGTCACGCCAAACGATCTGTATACATATAAATTTGTATGGGAGCATAAGTTTTGGACAATGCATACACACGCCCACACATCTATACAAATATATGTATATAAGTATGTGTGTGTGTGTGCTTAGGTTTGCCATTTACAATGTTGGCTCAGTTTGTTGGTTTGGGTTTTGAGTAAACGGCCAAAGGGTCGCCCAACCGAACTCAGCTAAATAAATGTATGCCTGTATGCATGTATGTATGTAGATAGGAAATGTATCGAGCTGGTGCTTACGAATGCCACTCGCAAACGACAGTCCATTGATAGGGGAAGTGGTGCAGTGTAACGGAAAAAGGTTGTGTAGCAGTTTCATTATGATTATTTGCGCTTCCCGCCAATTTTACTAAAACGCTCCATTGCTACTGGCCACTTTCCACAAACGCGCACTCACACACACACACACACATATCTACGTATACACATACATACACATGGAAAAGCCAACACACTTTCCAATTCAGTTGCCATAATAATGAAAACCTTTTACAGTTTGTGGAAAAGTTAAAATGATTGTTATGCAATTGTTGCCAAGAAAATTTTGGTTTGTTTACTTTGTAGTTCTGGTGGTATGAGGATGAGGTGCGGTGAAGTGCAATGCAGTTGGCAGTTCTAAATGTTGGCAAATTGAACTGCTGTTAGTCACTCATACACACACATATACATAAGTATTTGCACATTTATTTACTTTCACACGCTCACACCCCTTACATATACACACACATGCGCATACATACAGAGAGATATTTGTATATTGTATTTATCCATTTGTTCTTTCGGTAATTTAAGTCTGACAATTCTGGAATATGAATTTTATGCATTTATGTATATTAGGGTGGCCGAAGAATTCTAAAAAAAAAAATATTTTTCTTGATGTTGCCTCCTAAATTTGTTCTATGGCCAAAGAAATGAGGCGCGTAAATTTTTTTTTTTTAATTTTTAACCAATAAATTCCCATATGAAAAATGACTTTCCAGTAAATTCAGTGAATTCAGATATTATTGCATTTTCTCTCTTTCCCTTCTCTAATTTCGCTATGGCGTAGTCAAGGACTTTGTCTGCCTAGGATCCAGCACTAACACCAACAATAACGACAGCCAAGACATACTGCGAAGAATAACTCTAGCACACTGGTGCTACTTTGGCCTGGGTAGGCAATTGAAGAGCAGAGCTTTCTCTCGATGCACGAAAAAAAACTCTATCAATCACTCATCCTCCCGGCCTTACTTCATGGTACTAAGTCCTGGACATTGACGAGCATCGATGAGCGGGTATTAGAAGCTTACGAGAGAAAAATTCTTCGCAAGATCTATGGTTCGATTTGCGTGTACGATGCATATCGAATATGGTGGAACCGCGAGCTGTATGTCGACATCGACGTAGGGAAGCGCATCGAAATTCAGCGGCTGCTCTGGCTAGGTCATGTTCAAACTAAGGCTACAGTAAAGAAGGTGCTCTTTTCGAAATGCACTGGGGGAACTCGCAAGAAAGAACGCCCTCATCTACGTTGAAAAGACCAAATCGACTATGACCTGGCCGCCCTTGGTGTTTCTAACTGGCGTTAACGCGCAATGCGGAGACAATTGGCGCAACATTTCGGTAGCGGTCAAGACCAGTTTTAGGTTGCAGTTGCCCGCTAAGTAAGTAAGTAATTTCGCTACTTTTGAAAAAATTAAATGATATATTAAAAAAAGTATTTCAGCAATTTTTGATAGCGATTCTGAAAACCCTAACCATTTAAAAATATTATAGGAACTGAAAACGAAAACATGTATCACTTTTTTTACTCCACTGATTTCTATACATAGAAACTAGACCAATTCACGGATACACCATCTCTCTCACACAACAAATCCGGAAGGTCCAATGCTTTTCTTGCCTTGCCCCATCCATCGCGCTCTTGAATGGCAGTGATGTCAGCCTTTACTCTCACGAGGGCATCAACCAGCCGGGCAGAGGTACCTTCCCCATTGAAAGACCGGACATGCCAGGTGCAATCCCGCAAATTGTAGGCCTTAGTTCGTTTGCAGTGGTCGTCATCAGTATAGGAAGTTCCCATCCGAGGCTTTGTACATCTTTTCATTGAGGGGGGATTTTTAAGTAGCGGGTCCTAAACCCAGCGAACAACCAACTATCCTGGGATGCTTCGCCTTCTCACGTTAGCTCACTCGCAAACGGTTTTTCGGAAGCTACCCAGAGGATATTTGGGCTAATTCTAGAAGTTGTGAGCTGCTTGAACCATATGCAGAAGAATTGTCCTAGCCACTTCCAAGTGAATGGCAATCAGTACTTTTCCGCACTTGCGTTGACTTCTACATATGGAACCATCCTCCATGAGAAAAATTACTTTTCCGTAAATTTGGTGTAAAAGGTTGACAGTGCAATATTATTTAATTTCCTTTCACAAATTTTCGAACAGATACACCCTACGCTTTATTAAAAAAAAAAAAAGAAAAAAATATTTTAACTATTTTTGATAGATATCAGTGACCCCAAATATTTATAAAAAAATTTAGATACTACAAACAAAAATATTTATAATTTTTTCGTTCAATGACTCCTGCGACCAACCTCCGGCGACTCCAACTCACCTTCTTCTTGAATGTGACGCTATAGCGCGGAGCAGTTTGAAACATCTCAATCATATGCAGCCAGAAGAAAGGCATATACGCTCAGTCCAACTCAGCTCCATCTTAAGTTTACTAAAGGAAATGGGTTTGGACGAGGTGCTATGATGAGTAGGCTCATGTTGATGTAGTAGATAGAATGGTTTAAGTACCACTGTGGCACTCACCCAAGTAGCGCTAAAGCGCCGTTTCGATAACATTTTGAGACCTCTAACGGGTAGATATCCACAGTCAACCAGAGCTTTTGATGTAATGGATAAGATTGATGAGATTCGTGTGTCACTCATCCAATGACCGGTAAACACAGCTACGGGTTTGGAAATTGAATGGCGAGGAGTGCTCAGAACTATTTGCGTTCTGCGTCTATTGTACTGAGCACAAAAGGTTTTCGAAATAACACACGAAGAAATGTTCTGTTCTGCTAAGCTAAAATCGATTGAAATTGAAATCACTAAACGTAAGTGGAACTAATCTGGCCACTCCTTACGCAGATCAAACAACGACATCGCCAGAAATGCAGTGGAGTGGAACCCGCAGGGCAGCCGCCGTAGAGGAAGACCGTCAAACACATGGAGACGAATGATAGAGATGGAGATGTGGAAGACGATTAAAACATGGAACGAAATTAAATTACTGGCGCAAAATCGGGACCAGTGGAAACAATTTGTTGAGGTTTTATGTTTCAAATAGGAATAAAAGGAGCAAATATATAATTCACGTTTAACAACAGTCAGTGGCTGCCGATATCCTGATGACCGGGTAAGAGACTCCTGAGACCAATTCTTGGCAAGCTCATCCACAACTTAATTTCGCTCATGTTCCTAAGTTCTGGAACCCAGGTAAGAGAAATGTTACTTGCACAGCCAAGAGATTTGATCTCCTACGTACAGGAGTTGACTAGCTTGGATGGCATCGTCAGTGCTTTGATCACAGCTTGACTGTGACGAGTAGTGGGCACAAGAGAAGAAGTGTAAATCTCAATTTTATTCATGAATTCATTCATTAATTTTTTTGCTAAAAAGCTTTTAATAAAAAAATATAGGATTATGTGTTTTTTAAATGCTCTTCAAATTGTTTAAAAAAAATTATTATTGACATTTAATAGAATTTTTAAAGGGTGGTTAAATTTCAAGAGCCGCTGTTGAATGTGAACCACAACTAAATTAATGTCTTTTTCTGCATTTCATTTGACATTTTTTAATCTCAAACTAACTCAATTTGAATCAAGGAAAGATACACAATCGAGCAACGCGTTAAAGTTATTCAGGCTTATTATGAAAACGGGCATTCAAATCCAAATGCGTATCGCGCACTTCGTGATTTTTTCGGTCAATTTAATCGTCCAAATGTGCGTACAATCGGAAAAATTGTGCAAAAATTTGAGCAAACCGGGTGTATATAGCAGGAGGTGTGAACATACCACTGCATGCTCGTACAGCTCGTACTGCAGAAAATATTGCTGCTGTTCGTGCTAGTGTGGTTGAAGAGCCGTTCACCTCAACTCGTCGTCATGCCCAACAATTGCACCTCTCACGCTCGTCGTTGATGAACATTATGCATAAAGACTTGCCTTTACACGCTTACAATGTGCAGTAGACTCAAGAACTAAAGCCTCTTGACCATTTCAAGCGTCGTCAGTGGTCAGAATGGTGGCAATTTTCGAAGAAAATCATCTTCAGTGATGAGGCACACTTTCACCTCAGTGGATTCGTCAATAAGCAGAATTTCCACATTTGGGCGAATGATAATCCACGAGTGATTGCCGAAAAACCAATGCACCCACAAAGAGTGACTGTTTGGTGCGGGTTATGGGCCGGCGGCATCATTGGGTTGTATTTTTTCCAAAATGAGGCCGGTCAGGCAGTTACTGTGAATGGTGTTCGCTATCGTGAGATGATAACGAACTTTTTATGGCCCGAATTGGAAGATATGGATGTGGACGAAATGTGGTTTCAACAGGACGGTGCCACTTGTCACACAGCTAACGAAACAATGCCTCTTTTGCGCGAACAATTTGATGGCCGAATAATCTCACGTCGCGGTGATGTCAATTGGCCGCCAAGATCATGTGATTACTTCTTTCTTTGGGGTTATTTGAAAGAAAAGGTGTACCATTGGACCATCGGATGGAGGGGTGTCGCCCCGGCCGCGGCGGCCATTTGTCCAATATTTTGTTTTGTGCGTAATTGAGCTGTACCAATATTATCATAGTAAAGAGAAATAACAAAAATTTCCTAAAAAAATTGTATTTTATTCAAAATCAATACCGGCCCTTGAAACGTAACCACCCTTTATATTACCAAAAAAATTTTAGTTCTGGACCCTTTGACATTTAATATTAAAATAAATCCTAAGGTAGTATTTTGTGGAACATTTGTGAACAGAAATTAGAAGAGAAGATTAAATAATATCGATGTGCAAACACTTTTTCCATGATAATTCAATGGCAATTTTCAAAGCATTGGCACTACGGGTAAATATTTAATAAAAAATACTAAAATTGTAATCTAATTTTTTTAGCCGTAGAACAAATCTAGGCGGTGGCATCAAAAATAAATTTTTATTAGGATTAGTTTTTCTAATTTTTAGTGTTTTATAATTTTTATGTTTTAACAACTTTTAGTTTTTTATAATTTTTAATTCTTTTTATAAATTTTTATTAATTATTTTTGGTCATCCTAATGTTTATACATACATACATACATAGGCATGCAAGTATTTGTATATGCATTATAGCAAAATTCCACTTTGTGTTATGCAAGCTTTTAAAATATTTACTTGCTCGTTTAGTTTTACAACTTAAAAAGTTAAATGTCGGCAATCGAGTTGTGTAGACAATTTCCTGGATTTGTCATTAGTGCCTGAAAGTCGGTTGATAACACAAAGTTTATTGCACTTCTGTGTAAAGGAAGCTGGCATTTTGCATATTATATTTTTATTATACGTTGCACATTTCGTGTACATTGACTGACAATTAAGCATTAAGCCGCCTGATAAATCCTTCAGAGTAATATGCATTTCGGTTGCAAGTATATTTGCAGTTGCCACACAATAACATTTGAAGAGCAAGTCTTTATATGCACGCAAGTGCTGGCAAAATTTGACGCAGTCAAAGCTACTCAAACGCTCAGCGTGGCCTTGCGAACTTAAGTGGTGGTATGCAAGTTTTTGGTGTAGAAATTATCTTTCAATATTTCATTCACATAAAGAATGCAAGAAAAATTGAATGCGTCAGACCGTCAAGGAAAAAAATTATTAAATATCAAGGCCGATTTTCAGCTACTTGAAACTTGCACTTTGTAAGACTAAAATTGAATGGGCCATAAAAGTGCATACCCAAATTTTTTATAAAGATTACGAAAAATAAGTTTGAAATCTTGGTGCATTTTTTTTTTAATTTTTAAAATTTTGTACATAGTTTGAAATTGTTATTTTATATAGTAACTGCTGTAATATGAAATATCTGCTCCTTTCTTAACATGATAGTTCTGGGTGGATCACTGCTTCCTCAACTATCTTTCTCCAGATTTCTCGATCCGCTGTCAATCGCCACCAGTTTTGTATGTCCATCTCTTTGGGGATATCGATAACCGAATCTATCCACCTTTTCTATGGTCTTCTCTTAGTTCGCCTCGCCTACGGTTGCTTCCAGCAGGAAGCATAATTGATTTGCTTGCTAGGACGCAATAAGTGGCTGAATTGGGCTCACGAAACACAAAAAAGAATCTCTCTTCAATTCATTTGAAAATCTGCTTTCCTTTCCTTCAAGAAAGCAAAAAAATATTTTTTTAGGTAACTTTAGTGCAGCTAGGACTAAAATGTGCGAAAGCTAAGTCTTTCCACTGACTAAGTTAATTTGTAAGATGACACCTTTCGACTGAATTTTATCTATGTACGCCAATATTAATCCTCAGCCAATATGAAACCTCCTTCGTCTGCCAAGACTTTTTGCTTTGCACTTTGCCTGCGCAATCAAGAGTTTGCTAAAGTTTTATTTAAAGCTTGTGAGTTTTCAAAAAACAAAAGACACAAGCAATCATTTCAGATTTTGAAAATTGTTAAGAGATTAAAAATAAACAAATAATTGGCGCGTACACTTCTGTTAGGTGCTTGGCCGAGCTCCTCCTCCTATTTGTGGTGTGCGTGTTGATGTTGTTCCACAAATGGAGGGACCTACAGTTTCAAGCCGACTCCGAACGGCAGATATTTTTATGAGGTGCTTTTTCATGGCAGAAATACACTCGGAGGTTTGCCATTGCCTGCCGAGGGGCGACCGCTATTAGAAAAATGTTTTTATTAATTTTGTTTTCACCGAGATTCGAACCAACGATCTCAAGAGATTAGTTAATTTTAAAAAGGCTGATAACTTCAAGAGTTGTAGCAGCTTTACATACAATTTTAAAGACATAATTAAAACGCCATTTTTAAAAAAGACATCACTGTAGGTCGGTTACATCGTAGCCTGTCACATAAAGCAAATTTGTACGTCGCAGCCATTAGTGCCTTAATACAAACCAAATGTCGTGCGCTCGTTATATGGAGAAAATTATAGTGGAAAAAAGAATAAAAAGTCACCGAGATTTTTCGGCAACTTCAATGAAGCTATAAACATGGTGGGGTGATACATGACTACCATTTAGAGGTGCTCAAATTCAAAACCCCGTGTATGAACTACCAAATGATAGAGAACACATTTTTCTGATAGCGATCGACCCTAGGCAGACATTGACAAGCCTCTGAGTGTATTTCTGCCATGAAAAAGCTACTTATAACAAACCATCTGCCATTTGTAGGGGATGTAAAACTATAGGCCCTTCTATTTGTGGTAAAACAGCAAGACGAAGCCACAAACAAGAGGAAGAGCTCGACCCAACACCCAAAAAAGAATGTAGGTGCTAATTATATATAAATAAGTTCTAGCGTTTTACTAGTTTCCAAAACGCAAATATTCAAAGCCTCTGATTGGTGTTACTACTGTGGTGTAACCAGTCTAAATGGCTAAAACACCTTTAATTTGGCTAGTTGGTCGCATATCTTGGATAGCCTTTATGAAGCTGCAACTCCGCCGTATCTATTCGGGATAGTTAGAAGTTATAGAAGTTATTTTTCTGATTGAGAACTTAGATATGACAGCAGTGCTGGAGGAAAAGTGTCAGAGTTACTGCTGCCGTGCTTCAGGGATCGATTATAGGACCTGTTTTATGGAACACCATGCGTAAACACCACGTACGATAAAGGATTCTGGTGGTTCTGATAACAAGCTGCAAAAAAGTTGAGGATATGAAGATCAGAATGGGAGAGCAAACTGTACTTGAACACTCACAATACGCACTGAAATACCTAGGCGCCATGATCGATTGCAGACTAAAGTTTAAGCCTGACATTGAGGGGCACACTCTTGGACCTTTTCTAACATAGATAGGTTGCGAATACAGCTACCTCAGTTCTCCTGCAAGCAGCTCCAGTTTGGCAAATGCGGTCAAACTGAAGGGAAATAAAAGAAAGCAACAGTCGGTATATAGGCTCAGTGCCCTAAGGGCATGTAGCGATGACAGAACCATATTGGATGAGGCGGTGTTTGTCATGGCTGACATGAAACCAGCGGATATTTTCGCGAGCGAGATGAAACGAGTTTAAGACAGATGTGCTGAAATAAATAAAAAAGCGGTGAGAGAAGAGGAACAACTTGTTTCACTAACAAGGTGGCAAGACCGATGGAGCACCTCCAATAAAGGGCGATGTAACTATAAACTGGTTGCTGATTTGCGACCAAGGCTTAATCGGAGTTACGTGACATAGTTCCAGACTCTAGACGTGGATTCCTTGGAAAATACTCATATAGGTGTGTGCACGACGATAGCTCTTACTACGCTGTGTGCGGCAATGTTGAATAGGACGCCGAACATGTCAGTTTCCACTGTCAGACATGATCTATTTAGGCCAGTGTCACAACGCCTTATGTTTTGATAATTTCACAGATTTATATGAAAAGAAGTTTTTGTTTTTATTTACAATCAAAAGGCTTTCAAAGCACAAGCCTGCTTATGCCCATTCGTTTATTAGTTACTAAAGAAATTTCGAGTTAGCCGATAAAAAAAATTTTAAAATAATGCACGTGACCAGCATTAAAACAAAAAAAAAAAATAAAATAAAAACGTTGGGGTCATTTATCACTTCTAGTGGTCTATAGAAATGTTCTTCTTTGGTCTTGAAAGAGTATGTGTATAAATAGCCTTGCAACTGAACTACAGGTGAAATGTATTCAATCAACCGGATATGTGGCTGGTTCCTCAATAGAGGAGCCACGTACAACATTGATTAAATTGGCAAGTCAAGCGCATTGCGCATACCCACCGCACACTAACAGCAAAACCAACTATACAAATGCCATAAATTGCACGGCCCACAGTGCACTGCTGAGCAACACTTTATATGAGCGGCAAGTGGCAAACAATCAAAGTGAGATATATAAGGAGCTGTACACATTTTGATAATACCAAATTGCTGCGGGAATAACAAGCGAGTGCATCAAGCAGTGGCGAACGGAGTACTTGCAACAGTAGCACCAATGCCAAACGACATGTGCTTACCGATGATGCATGTGGCATGTGGCCAAAGGTGAAAACTCAAAGTCAGCAGCAGCGTAGATAGTCATCGCAGCAAGTGGCAAGTGGTAAGCGATATGGCGAATGGCGCGAAAGGGTCCGGTGGTGCGGATGCTGGTTGAAGTAAAATCAGTTGAAAACTTTGAAAAGCTTGCAAGTAAGCTTGGCTGACATTGATGTCAGGCAGCTGGTTAACTTGCAGCGATTGTAATGCCACCAGCAACACGTACAAACGCACACAAGCTTAGAATATTTTCGCAACTTGGCTACATACATATGTGCAGCGTCAGTTGTTTGTTGTGCAGCATATTGACGAGTATCGAAGAAGGCAAAGAGGAAGATGCAGCAGTAGCCGCTTAAGCAGAGGAAGAAGAGCAGCCAAACAACACTAGCGTCAGCTATGCCACAGCGTAAACAACCAAACACTAACACAAACGACGAGCGCTAAGCACTGCCTTCCCGCAGAGTTAGTCAAAGCCACACACAAAACACTGGCGCCTGCAGCAGCACTACTACTTACATAGTTGCGTATGTATGCGCGCTTATTCTTCGGTCGCGACGTCACGAAACCAGAGTGTGGCAATGCGCGGCATGGCAGTCAAGCGGCGAATGAATCATCAATCTTCTAAGACAGCTGCAATGTCAGCTGATATAATCTCTGGAGCTGCTTGAATTCTAAATATTGGCGGAAAATGTTAAGGCAGCGTGCGCGGTGTCAGCAACATGAAGTACACATTAATTTTGGACGAAAAATTTTTTGCACACACCTACACTTACACAGCATACAACCCACAGGCACGAATATACTTGCGTCTTTGTATGGGAAATGAACAAACTAAGCGCATCCAATGGCACAGAAAATGCACTCAACCCCATTCCCAAGCTGTTGTGGCTTTGAGCGTCGGTTGTGCGCTCACCAGCTATCTGCAAGCCCTACAGGGAAAATATGAAGTGATGTGTGTTTCAATATAGGAAGTGAGATCTGTTTCCACCGCACGAAAGTCTTTAAGAAGAAATGTGAAGGCAAGCAGACCCCTTGACCGCAACGAATGTTCGTGTTTTTTCCGAATTCAATAAATTTAATAAGATATTCCCACCTAGTCTTATCAACAGTTTACGCCTAACTACGGTTAAATATTTACGAGGGCGGTTCAAAAAGTACCCGTGTTTGATAACAGAGGGCATTCCTGAGAGAAGTTGATGTTGGCATCGTATGCTGCCATCTATCAAACAACAGCAAAACAAATTTCAGACTGATTGATAGGTTAGTTTAGATTTGGCAGCTATTCGAGTAAGACGTTTTGTGGGATTTTCGCTAAGATGGAAAATGTGCATTATCATTCGGTAACTCGCTTTTTGTTTTTGGATTGAAAAAATGCAAAATGGAGTTAAAAGCAAAGTTGAATGCTGTCTATGGGGACGCTTCGCCATCTCCAACCACATTTAGATATTGGTTCAACGAATTTAAGCGTGGGTGAATATCCGTTTTCGATGAGGGGCGACCAGGATGCCCGACAGACGGGGTGATCGAGGAAATCATTCAAAAAGTCCACGACATGATTATCGTTGATCGACGAACGAAAGTGCGCGAAGTAACAGAGATCATAGGAGTGTCGACCGGAACGGCTATTAATATTTTGCGTGATAAGTCGGCGATGAAACATTGTCGGTCCGATGGATGCCGCGATTGCTTATGGTGGACAACAAGCGGATGCGACTGTTAACTTCACTTGAAGCACAGTGCTTGAAGCAATTTAAGCGAGATCCGTAGGAATTTTTGCGTCGAGTTGTCGCCGTTGATGAACTGGACTCATCATTACAAACCAGAATGGTTAGCGCAATGAAAACAATAGATTTCTCCCGGTGATTATGCTCCAAAGAAGGTGAAGGCAGTCCCATTGGCCGGAAAGTTCATGACGATGACTTTGTGGGCTACGAACGGCGTCATTCTCATGGGTTTTTTTAGAAAAAGAAAGAACGATAACTGCACTACCACAGTGAGTTATTGGACCGCTTTAACAAAAAATTGAAAAAGAGACGTTCCCATTTGGCGAAAAAGAAGCTGCTATTACACCACTAGAACGCACCAGCCCATTCATCCGGAGTTTTCGCCGCCAAACTGGATGAATTGCCTAATGAATTGCTGTCGCACCTCCCGTATACACCCGATCTGGCTCTCTGCGACTTTTCCTTATTCCCTGAACAAATGGCTCGCGGGGAAAAAAATGTAGTTCAAACGAGAAAGCTATCGCCGAGGCAAAGGCGTATTTTGGAGAGTTCGACAAAGCCTATTTTTTAGAGGGCTTAAAAATGGCTGGAGCGTTGAGAGAAGTGTATCTTTCTAAAAGTAGACTAAACGAAAATAATTTTTTTTTTGAAAAGATGCTGTCTTCATTTTTAACACGGGTACTCGTAAGTGCTTAGAGAATTGTCAAATCACTATTAGAGAGTTTGCTTAGGATGTCGGCATATTGGTTAGATCATGCCATGCAATTTTTTCGGAAATTTTTGGACATGAAACGTGTGACGAGTTCGTTCCAAAATTGCTGAATTATGACCAAAAACAACGTCACATGATCATCGCTCAGTAATTATTGAATGTCAAGGTTTTGCTCTTTTTTCTTCGATTACTATGGCGTAGTGCATCAGGAGTTCTTATCATACAGGGTTTGATTGAAAAGTAATGAGCCTTTCCGTATCGACTGGTGGGGGAAAATGATCGTTGGACCTTCCTCTTCCTCTAGAAACCGGTCCTAGTTCGCTGGCAACAGCGGTGTGTGTTAGGATTTTGCAGTAGCGAAAATGCAGCGACCGTTGGAGCAACTCTCGAGGCATCGTCCACAAGGAGTTTGTACTTCCAGGAAGCTCTGTAAACGCGTCATTTTACAAAGAAGTGCTTCTTCGGCTGAAAAACCGCGTCGCCCGGGATCGGCCCGACCTCATCAACAATTGGACCCTTCATCACGACAATACGCTGGCGCATACCGTCTTCCTCTGCACCTCTGCATTGGCCAAGATGGCGGTTCCGGTGCTTCCCCACCCTCCCTACAGCTCAGACCTGTCCCAGCCGGCCTTGTTCGCGCGCCTGAAAAGAAAGCTAAAGGGGAGGCGTTTCGACTCTATCGAGGCGATCCCAAAAACTGTGACAGCCGAATTGAACGCGATTCCGGCAGATGAGTTAAAAAAAATGTTTCCTGCAGTGGAAGGACCGCTGCCAGCGGTGTATTAATGCTGCAGGGTCGTATTTTGAAGAATATTAGTTGTATAAGCCAAAAGGTTTAATAAAAATGCTTAAAAAAAATAAGGCTCATTACTTTTCAATCAAACCCTGTACGGTCGTACGGTAAAAAAGGAGTATTACCTTCAAGTTGTGCGCCGTTTGCGTGAAGCAATACGAAAAATGCATCAGTTTTGCATCACGGTAATGGACCTGCTCACTCATCTTTGCTTGAGAGCGCTTTCACCATATTTGGCTCCTGCGAATTTTTCCTCTTCCCAAAATTGAAGAGACTGCGGAAATAAAAACCGAATCGCTGAGAAAGCTCAAGGACATGCCGAAAAGTGCATATCAGAACTGCTTCGAGGATTGGAAAAAACGCTGCCGCAAGTGTATTATACATATCTGAGAGGGACTAATTTGAGGGATATAAAATAGAAATTGCTGAGGTTTACCTTATTTTTTGAACTCACCTCGTCCACCATAGCTCAAAGTTGAACTTCAAAGCCACAAAATAAGATAAAACGGAAATTGTGTAAGGGTTCATTTCGTTAGTCTGTGGTTAATGGTTAATAGTTGAAAGAATGGTTTTGGTAAAATTTTAGTAAATGCAAGCTGAAGTACACTTTTTTCATAATTGAAGCTAAAAAAACAAAAAAAAAAAAAACAAAACGTACGCAAAGTAAAGTAATTCACATCTTTCTAATGTAGTAATACTAAGTAACTCCACCTCAAATGGCAAGAAACCCAGCGAAGCCAATTGATTCTACTACAACTTTGTGTAAAATTCATGAATTCTTTCTAAAAAAGAAAATAAGAGAACCAGTTCGATATTTGCTTTTAATTCATTCCAAATCCACTAAAATCACACCACTTCGGTACGAGCGAATGTTCCTACACGGTACGTATACGCCATGAATGCTCATGGTGGTCTCACTGCAGTCGCTATTGTCACCTCAGATAGACACTTTTGAGCTGCTTGCAATGTGAGTTGCAGCAAGACATTTGGCACTATTGAAACTCGCTGTCGCAACGCTTAATTCTCAGATTTGAAAATTTATAAGGATTGTACACAACTTCATCACAGCTCCATCACAACTACTTGTCGTGCTGCCTTGGTTTAATTTCAGCTGAGGTGAGCAGCAAAGTGTCCATATTTCACGATTTCGTGCTGTTCATTTAAGCTGTGAAATCAAATTATTTGCTGCATACGTGCGTACGACAATTGAGGTGGTTACTTTCAAAGGAGCAGAAAATTAGAATTATTTCTTTTTTCTTTTGATGAATGAGGTACTCGTGCTGTTCTAGTGAAAAAGAGGTTATTTCAAATAGTTGGAAGAAATATATTAAAATGGGAAGAGATTTATGAAGTCACGAATTCAGTGTAAGTCTAATGACACTCGACCTTATTCTCCATACATGGATGTCCAGTCAAGGTAGTTTTCTTGCATGTCGATCTGATGAAGTTCAAGCTAACGAGTCTTTTGCCTCGTGGTTTAGCTTCTGAGACTTTGACAACTTTAGTAGTAGCAGCTGGCCAGCGATAGTGAGCCCCGAACCGAGTTGAATTGCTTGCCTGGCAAGAGGCAGATCCTTTGATTCGACAAGTGTGTAAGTGTTTGTGCCTGTAAGTAGCTCACAATCCCTCTAAACAAAAATCCCTAATTTAAAAAAAAAAACATTACAAAAGATTAAAAAAAATTTGGTTAACGGAGCTTAACGAATGCACTACCGATAAAAAGGCATAGCCACTCGATTTGATACTCCAATCTGAATGTAATTTTTCGATACGTAGACACCTGTCTCGTCGGATCGGACATTACAAGCCCATAGCATCTTCTGGCGATGAGGCAACATTTCCCGAATTTACTGACTGCCGATGGGAAAATGAACCCGGTAATACTACTTTGAAGACGACTGGGTGGATATTCCCGCACCTATCTTTGATGAGGTCACTATCACTATTCGACTGAAGAACAACAAGGCAACCGGAGCAGATGAACTGCCAGCAGAACTGTTCAAGGCCGGCTGCAATGCGCTGATTGGATGCATGCATCAACTTGTGAGTAAAATATGGCTAGGAGAAATCATGCTCAATGATTGGAATCTCAGTGTCCATTTTCTTGAATTGAAAAAAGGCGACTGTACTATACCGCCAACTACCGGGGAATCAGACTTATCGCCATCTCATATAAGATTCTGTCGTATTGTGCGAAATATTATACTAAAACCCTATGCCAGCTCACTGATTGGACGTTATCAGTGTAGTTTTAGACCTGGAAACGCCACCATAGATCAGATATTCACACTACGCCAAATCCTGGAAAATAACTATGAAAAAGATAACGACATAACCCATCATCGCATTGTCGATTATAAGGCTACTTTCGATAGCCCGATAAGGAATTGTCTATACGCGACAATTTCTGAGTTCAGTATTCCCGCAAAACGGATTCGACTTTGCAAAATGATAGTGAGCAACACGTCTAGCCCTGTCAAGGTAGGAAAATACCTCTTCGCACCTTTCAATACCGAGCGAGGTTTCAGATAAGGCGATCGACTATCGTTCGACCTCTTTAACTTTCGCATGGATGGGGTACTGCAGAGAGCAGGTGTTCATCGAAATGACACTATTTTCGCCAAAAGTGTTCAGCTCCTTGCGTATGCTGACCACATTGACATCATAGGGCACTGCAAGCGAGATGTTACCGCGGCCTTTCCCGCTATCGGAAGAGAGTCAACTAGAGTGGAAAGACGTAGACGGAGACTATGTCTTCGATGGAGGAACCAAACCAATGGAACCCTATCATCGCTTGGTGTAACAAATTGGAGAAGGCGCGCATAAAGCAGAAACGCCTGGCGAGACATTTTGTAGTCGACCTTAATCCGGTAACGAGTTGTCATCCTCGATCAGTTCATATAAGTAAGTAAGTAGGCATCTGCAACGGCACCATCTTCGGTGAGGAATCCGTCTGTGTTTTCATATACCGGTTTATCTTCGAAAACGCATCGCAAGACTTTTTTATACCCAATTTAGTCTTGAAGTGTTTGAAAAAACTGAACATCGGCATCATCGCGGCCCATGGCATTGAGATGTCAGGGGTAAATTCAGCAAGAACACCACTTTTTCTACGGTTTTAATGAACGAAATGGCAGATAATTCTAAATTTTTTTTTGCTCACGAGAGTGCATTTTTTTCGTACAATTTTTTTTTTTTTTTTACATGAAAGAAAACACCCAACACTGTCAGGGGGAAAAAATCTTCAAAAATCAATGCGATTTTTGCCCTACTACAAACTTGCATTTTGTTCCACCAAAATTTAAGGCGCTATAAATTTGCATGCTTGAAATTTTTCTAAAAATTTTGATTAAAAAATTAAAAATTGTGAGCAATTTTTTTTTTTAATTTGCATAAAATTTGAAATTTAAATTTATATTGTTAAAAGAGAATTAACTATATTTTCATAAAAAAATTATTGAAGTTATATTCAGTTCATTTATAATTTGCGCTTACACCCTTTTTTGGTGTTTCGCTGAGCTCCTCCTCCTATTTGTGGCGTCCGCCTTGATTTTGTTCCACAAATGGAAGGACCTACAGTTTCAAGCCGACTCCAAGCGGCAGATAATTTTGTTTTTCTATGAGGAGCTTTTTCATGGAAAAAATACACTCCGAGGTTTGCCATTGCCTGCCGAGGTGCGACCGCTACTAGAAATAACTTTTTCTTTATTTGGGTGTTTCACCGAGATTTGAATCTACGTTCTCTCTGAATTCCGAATGGTAGTCACAAACTAACCCATTCGGCTACGGCGGCCTAACTTATCAATAGGCAGTAGTTACTCGTATTTAGGCCCTGTGCTGCAGTCATTTAACGCACTGTAATCCTTTTGTGCTGGTCATAGTACATTTTTCATGCACATTTATTTTATTTTATTTTACTTATATTTTTCCTCCATCAATTGAGTATTTGTGCATATACAAATATAATATAACAGTTATAATTATGTATGCGCAAGGTTGCACATATGTACATATGGACTTGCCACATTTATAGATAAGGTGACGAGGTCAATTGACGCAAAAGCCATTTGTCAAGAGAGCTTTGCATATCTTGTGCGCCAACGCAAAAAAAAAATTGAGACAGGAAAATGTATAAAAACTTTCCTTAGTACATACATTTATTATGTATTCATTCTCATTATAAGAGAAAAATGCCAATACAAACTAATGGAGTCCATATAAAAGCTACACCATCGGAGTTGGTATTCCATTCAGTACAAGTGGATAGTCTCTACATTTACTTGCCGCACACAAGCATACATAAACATTCAGTGTTTCCTCCTTTACACCCATTCTTATCGCTTTGACATGCCGTGCTCCACTAACACTTAATCTTTCTCTATCAACCATTCGCTGTGCTGTCAAAGAAACACATTTATCATCTGGGCTGTTGGCATAGCAGCAACGAGTCAACGAACACTTTGCCTCAATTCCATACACTTCCGTTGCACTCTCGTTGGTATGCCTGCATCTTGTGTGTGTATATACGTTAGTGCTGTGTGCGTGATTCTGTAAATTTGCTGCAGTATGTTTGTCTATGCGGTAGCGCCTTGGCGTATGCTATGGTTTCTGTGATTATGACCACATTATCCCAATTTGCCTACACCCATTACCCAGATAACTCGAGCCCAGCCTGAATTGCAGCACCTGCCGCTGCTGCGTGGAGACACACTTCACAATGCTGCTATTGAGTGGTGCCGCACATTGCTTTGGTTAACTTGTGGCATGCTTTGATGTGTAAATTGCGCTATTGCAACTGCGTTAACCATAGACTACAACCGCTGTTGGTCCAACAATAATGGTTAAAACGATCCATATCTTGTGCACATATACTGCTGCATCTGCATATATTCACTTGTGTGTGTGTATGTGTGTTACTGGCGCTTAACATTTCTTTAGTGTTTTGCTGTTTGAAGTCCAAGTTGAAGTGCGATTGATGTTGGAAGGACAGCTACACGATTTTTTGTTTCTTTTGCAGTAAACTTCAGCGAAAACACACAAACAACATCTAAGTGTTGCAGTGACAAAGTTATGCATGTACAGTTATGAAATATTTACAAGAGAAATACGCTTTGTGGGTATTTAGAGCAAATGCTGCTGCCTCGGCACTTGCGTACCTATGCGCGGCTATCGTTGAAGGTGAGAATTCGTTGGGATTTTTGTCAAGTTGCTGGTAGAAAATATGGGAAAGCTGTTAAGTATCGTTTAGACATTTTCAGTGTCATTAAAATGTGATTTTTTCCTTAATGAGGTCAGGCAAGTTCAATGCTTTGGAGGAATTCAATGAGTTTGCTGACGGATTTTCGAGTTTTTAAGTGGCGCAGATGTTTATTATGTTTTTGTGTTAAATTTCGATGCACAGGAAAATTATTATAGCTTTACATGGCGCAATAAAGTTTCATTTTTTCGTAGATACCGATGAAAACTATGTCGGTAAAAGTAAAGGGTTTGTTAAAAAATTCAAATTTCGTTTGCTGCATGAACTCAATTTTCTACAGTTTTTTGCTGTGTTAGCACAAATGCTCTCAAAATATGTTGATATCCTCAAATGTTGGCTTTTTAGTTTATTTTTGACTTATTTGAAGTTCTGACCTATTTAAAGTGGGCACACCTTTTGAAGTACGTGGCAATTTTTTGCTGTTGAACAAATTTACAAAATAATTTGTAGTTTTTTTAACAAAAATATCACCTCAGCCGCAGCTTTCAACGCGCTTGGTCCCTTATGACTTGTTTCCTGTTAGCATCATCATCATCATATCATCACAATTTTGGGTGAACCATTGCTTCCGTTATAATTCGTCTCTGCGTCGCTCCGTCTTCAGCTTTCCGTTTGATATCAGATATGCACTTAGCTTCAAAGTCGCCTTCAATGACATCTCTGCATTTATTCTCAGACGACCGCTCCTCCTATCGCTTTGAGGATTTGTTTCGAAGATCTTTCTTTCAGTTCTATCGTTTCTCATTCGCAAAATGCGACCATACCTTCGAGTTCTTTGCGCTTTAACGTATCTCATATCATTTGCCCTTTTGATAAGGGCATCTAACTCGTCATTGCACCGAATGCAGTAGGTACCATCTTCAAGTTGTATATATACAAGGTCATATATCTTTCTGAGCACCCAGACTTAGCAACCGTATCTGAGTTAGGTTTTGTATATTCGTAGCGTCAGGTTCCTGGAAAGTAGTCTCGACTTCATCAGTTTTGTATGCGGGAAGTGAAATTTATTTGCAGCTTATATTCTGTCTTGTGTGGTATTTGGTGTCCTTCTAAACATACTCAGCATAACTCCAAGGTACTTAAATTCATTAACTTGTTCAAATCTATAGTTGCCGATTTTAATGTATTTATACAATTATACTTTCCTCCCATCCCGGAGAGGCAGTTCTTCTTGTAACCATATTTGCAATACCAGCTGATGTATCCGTTTGTGGAGCTCAAATCCAGCGTATTTTAGCAATTCCCCGTTGAGTGCATCGCTGTGGCTGCTCATTCGTTTTTAAGCCCACTCATTGCGTCTACGGTTCCTTGGCATTTTGAAAAGAGGGCGGTTCTATTCTGTTTTCAGCCGTATATACTTTACAGTTGAGTGGTTTGTGGGCATTACTGTTTAACAATTCCTTAAAGTGATCTTTCTTGCTTGGCTTTGCAGACGCTAGCTCTGACATCCTTTTGATATATACAATTCAAAGGCCTCCCGAAGATCGCAGCATCCATGTCCGAGCGAGTGGCTGCAAAAGGCGTTATTCAGGTTAGCGCTTCTAATCTTTTGCTATTGATTATCTGCCCATCTTACCCGTGGAGCCCACCAGATCGATCCTCCTGAGGGTGTAACTTATGGATGTACTCCACGTTTTCCGTACCACAGATATAAAAACATGAATTTAAATCCGCAAGAAATACAGTCTCCAAGTGGTACTGGTAATCAGCGAAACTTCGCCGAGATTTGATTCCACAAGGCGGCGCAACTCGCCATACAGCGCGCTTAACAATCGATTTACTGCAACATTCGAACTCCATTGATGCCATATGGCCGGATTATTAGAAAAATAGTCAAAAATTGGACTGCCCGAAAGGATCATGTAACTTGTAGCCACGGTAAAAATATATGCCGGTTTTTAAATTGAAAAAATAAGTGCCAGGCTATAGGAGAAACAATTCAGTATCATTTTACGTTCTAAAGCTTTCAAAACCACCTAAGTCATACCTTCATGTATACAAAGAACTAAAATAGAGAACTAAAATATGACCAAAGAATTTGGCAGTTCGTTAATATAAGCGCTTAAGAACTCTAGTAAGGCAAACGAAGAAAACACTCGCCACTGTCAGTTAGGCCACCAGTTGTCGGAGGGATGGACACTGTTCTCGATGCCAGCAGACAATCGGGTGCATTACGTTAGCTTCGGTAGGAAGTAGAATGTGTTGATCGCAAATAGAGATCAAAGGTTATATCCAGAGGACCTATTAATGGGATTTCGGCACACTTTCTACATCGACGGATTCGAAAGCAGTGACAGTAGCGTATCTGGATGCATGAAAAAATTAAGTACTCCTACACTACAGGACAGATGTCTACGGCATTCTTAACGGAAGTCTATGCCATCTTGAATGTCGCACACTGGCTAATTGAGAAAAAGTGGCGATGTAATAGTATTGGAATTTGTAGTGACAGTCAAGCTGCATTAAGAGCCGTCGCTAACGCACGCTGCCCTTGGAAATTAGTCAGTGAAAGACAAAACAGGAAAACAAAACTGAATACAACAAAGTTTGTATTATTTGGGTGCCTGGACACTGCGATATTACAGGAAACGAGTTGGCTGATTAGCCAGCTTTACCAATCCAGTTGATTAGCCTATTATGAAGGCTCTGCAAGCATACCACCCTTTTTTTTTTTTTTTTTTTTTGTGGAGGAGGGGAAGCATCAAAAGCCTGTGGCCGAAACCGTGGTGTGGGACTTTAACCCAACTAAACCCCCCCCTCATGTCCTATGGTATGTCCTAGGCACCCTGAACTCTTCCTAAAGGTCAATTCTGCATCGATTCAACTACGGATTGACGAGTTCATGAGGTCTACTCATAGCGGACGTTGGCCTGAGTTGGACTCCTGCAAAGTAAACAAGCGCTTTGTAAAATAAACAAACAGGAAATTAGTGACCTTTTTCCTAACAGGGATCTGAGGGTGCGAGTGGGTGTAATCACGGGGCATAAAGCATGTTCTCATCATATGGCTACCATGGGCATTATTGACGATTCAATATGTCTATCCTGCGGTGAGAATGAGGACATTGCAGAGCATTTTTTCTGCAGTTGTCAAGCGTTTTCTAGAATAAGATTTAGGCTGTTGGGGTGTGATGTGCTGAGTATGGATAAAGTTCATGATCGTCCTCTTCCGAATTTTTTAAAATTCATCATTGAAAGATTTGCGAAAGAGTGACCTCAAATCAATTTCTCCGTCTTACCATCCATTTTGTATCTATCCTCTCTCTACACTCGTTCAACTTGTACAACCACCCACAACCCTGATCTAATCTAATCTAAGGCAATCCACTGGTGTCATTTGGAACTGCTTAGGTCCATTACGGTGGAGAAGGTTGAAGTTTCCATTCTTTGGTGGTGCTTGAACTCACCTTTCAATTATTTGCACACATACACAATTGTTTATGTTATGTACAAAATTAAGTAAAGGGTGGTTAAATTCCAAGGGCCGATGTTGGATTTGAACCGCACCTAAACGTTAAGTTTTTTTCTCAACTTCATTCAATATTTTTCAATTTCAGACCAACCGAATTTGAACCATGGAAAGGCACACAATCGAGCAACGCGTTAAAGTTATTCAGGCTTATTATGAAAACGGACGTTCAAATCAAAATAAATATCGCGCACTTCATCTTCAGTGGTGAGGCACATTTTCACCTCAGTGGATTCGTCAATAAACAGAATTTCCACATTTGGGCTAATGATAATCGAAGAGTGATTGCCAAAAAAACCAATGCACCCACAAAGAGTGACTGGTTGGTGCGGGTTATGGGCCGGCGGCATCATTGGGCCGTATTTTTTCCAAAATGAGGCCGGTCAGGCAGTTACTGTGAATAGTGTTCGCTATCTTGAGATGATAACGAACTTTTTATGGCCCCAATTGGAAGATATGGATGTGGACGATATGTGGTTTCAACAGGACGGTGCCACTTGTCACACAGCTAACGAAACAATGGCTCTTTTGCGCGAAAAATTTGATGGCCGAATAATCTCACATCGCGGCGATGTCAATTGGCCGCCAAGATTATGTGATTTGCCGCTGCGGGACTTTTTTCTTTGGGGTTATTTGAAAGAAAAGGTGAATGTCGATAAACCAGCAACAATTTAAAAGCTAAAGGATGAGATAATTCGGCACATTAACGGCATAGAACCTCAATTATGCCTCTGGGTCATCGAAAGTTTGGACCATCGGATGGAGGTGTGCCGCCGAAGCCGCGGCGGCCATTTGGCCGATATTTTGTTCTATACGTAATTGGACCATACCAATATTATCATAATAAAGAGAAATGATAATAATTTCTTAAAAAAAATTGTATTTTATTCAACACCGGCCCTTGAAACTTAACCACCCTTTATAAAGATCGAAATACTATCTCGTTTTTATCTCGCGTAGAATAACTTAATCTTTATAAAAAATATTTTTGAACTCTAA
Source organism: Anastrepha fraterculus (assembly GCA_037575425.1). Lineage (NCBI taxonomy): Eukaryota > Metazoa > Arthropoda > Insecta > Diptera > Tephritidae > Anastrepha > Anastrepha fraterculus. The sequence continues at coordinate 133,430 of JAYXIM010040174.1, forward strand.
TTTTTTTTTAATGAAAGCAGCAAATTAAAATGAACACTGGAAATGGGAGTTTGCGACTAAATGGCTTGCACACGTCGAAAATGCTAAAAGTACATCTGTACTAGTGCCTCCAACTTATTATATTTTTATCATGTTTCCTCAACTCTATTCTACCACTGCGCTCTACTTCACTTCCCTACTTCTGCTTCCCTCCACTCCACTTCACTGCACTCCACTCCACTCCACTTCAACTATACTTTATTCTACACACAGCAGCTTCAAATTGGGTCAAAGGCACGAGACGCGCATTCGATGACAATAACCCACAAAAGCCCCACGCTCAGAGCTCATCGAAATCCAACGTGCGCGCGTGTAATTTTATTAATTAAAGGCAAAATGTACGCGCAGCAGTGCCACGCGTTAGCGTCTTGTTTTTCCATTAAAATCATTTGCAATGTAGAATAGCTGCCACGCATGGCCATAAAATGCATAGATGGGAAAGAGCGCCCTCACATTCCTCTACTAACATACACAGACAAATTTGCATATTCACTTGTACACATATATATACAAGCACTTATACCTACATACATACATTTATAGTTGAGCGTAGTTCCATTCGCGTATGGAAATGTCTGTTATTGAATTTGTGGCAATAATGACGCTGCCAAAGTGTCGCGTACACCGGCTTACTTGCACGCACACACATGCCCACATAACCACACACTCTCGCTGGTTGCGCTTGCGCGTCTTTGGTTTTTTGCCCTATTATATTTACGTAATACATTTATGCGCTTGGCAAATTAATGGCAAACTGAAATGACAATTGTGGCGCAAATGTTTATAATTATTAACAATTTGCATTTGTTTGGAGAGGGGGTGGGGGGCAAATGGATGAAATTGAGTGCTTCATTCAAATGTGTTGGGAATGGTAATAAAAGCTCGTTAACAAGTTTAATTAAATTTCTGTACAATGCATTACTCAAAAGTGTATTATTGTATATGTATTGAAAAAAAAAAAATTTAAAAAAAGGGTGTAAGGTGGCGCACTACGTGTGGCTGTAGTAATTAGCTCCAGCTATTTTGAAATATAATATTTTTGGCAAATGGAAAACTGTGCGTATTCAAGATTTTTCAAATAGCATTTTCTTACTGCTACCGCCGAAGAAGTAGTCCGTAAAATATTCCAACGTACGAGTACAGAAAGCTCACATTTGCAATAGCATTAGCAAAGTTAGTACGAATTATTTATGCAAATGCCTGCTAAATGAGTTGAACTGGCTCTCGTGTATCAAGAATCTACATAAAATTATCAAAAAAAAAGAAAACAAAAAATAAGTTCAAAGAAATTAATCCAATGCTGGCTTGTGAACTCATCAGTCGGCAGTCGGTTCTGATTTATCGGAACGACTCAGCCTTATACCTCTGCCAAAGGCTTTCACTTCGGCAGTATTCCCAAAAATTTATGAATATTTACACTATGACAATAACAATTTTACAATTTTCTTCATTAAGCGCATGGTCATAGCAACAGGTGGCGCAAAATTAATCATCCATTTTTTTAAACAGCTTTTTTACGAAATAAGAAAACACAAAATGATTTCCGTGATGGAATTCTCCATTTCAACCATTACGTGCTCAATAGCTTATCTGTTTTTATACTGAAGCTGCCAAATATCATAAGCGTACACCACCATTTGTAAAAATTATAAATCTTGTAAGTGCTTCCGAAATGCTAAGGACGGTAGTGATGTTTTTTTATATGTCCAGAAGTTATAATATTCCAAAAAATTTTAAATTTGTTTAATATTTAATTGAGTAAAGAAAATATTTATTTTTAATTGATTGTGTTCTGAAATTATTTTCCAGAAATACATATTTTTTACATTTTTTTTCACTTTGTTTTTAATTTTTTTTGTCCAAATATAATAATTCCTGGACACGCACAGTGTGTCAAATCAAAGTTTTTTTATCTGAAGGAAAAATCAATACATTAAAAGTTAAACCCTTTTTTAAAAGTTTCTTCAATATCTTTATTTTTCTCAATCCTTTTTCTGAATAAGCACCTATAGAATGGTCATTGTCATAAGCAGTGTGTCGAAAATAAACTTAATTTAACTTATGAAAAATTCGTTTAATTCAAAAATAGTTTAAGGACGCGTACAGGACTTTAGGACTTTAAAAGTAATTTTTTTTAATTTTTTGTATAAGTGAAAAAAGTTAAGTTTTGACAAACTGTATAAACTGTTCTGCACGTGCTTATTCGGTAAAAGAATTAGACATTTTTTTTATTTTAATATTAAAAAAAGCTTTAATTTTTAATTGATTGATTTTCTCTTATTTTAAAAAGTTGCATTTTTATACACTGTGACATATCCTGTACATATGATTTTGAAAAAAAAAAATTATTTTAATGCATCGGTTTCTTCATAAGTTAAAAAATGTATTTTAGCACACTGTACATAGTGTTCTGCTTATTTCGAAAAATGATTAAGAAGCAAAAATTTTAGAACAAAAAATAAATTTTTTTTTGATAGACTCTTTTTCCGTTAAATGAAAAAAAGTTGAATTTTGGCACACTGTACATACATAGATACTGTTCTGCTTATAGTATTTCGAAAAAGGATTAAAAGGCAAACAATTTTTAATTAAAAAAAAATTTTTTTTTATTGACTCTTTTTCCGTTAAATGAAAAAAAAGTTGTATTTGATACAGTGTATAATGTCCGATACGTTTCCCTAGACTTAAAAAAAAAATTTTAATAACTTTCAAAATATTTTAATTTATTGATTTTCTCTTCTTTTAAAAAACTAGAAATTTTATTATTTCAAAAAACGATTAGGGAAACATTTTTTTTTTTTTTTGATATTAAAAAAGTTTTAAATTTTTACTTTCTTTTAACTTAAGAAAGTTAAAATTTGATACACTGAGTCATATCTTGCACAAGTTCTGAAATTATTTTGAAAACAAATTTAAATTTTTAATACATCAATTTTCTCCCAAGTTAAAAAAGTTGTATTTTAGCATACTGTGACTGCTTATTTCGAAAAACTATACGATTTGTTTTTTAAATAAAAATAAAAAATATTTAATTAAAAAAAAATAATTTATTTCGAAAAACGATTATGACAATTTTTTAGTTTATTTAAAACAAATAATTTTTTGATTGATTGTTTTTTTTTTAATTGATAAAACGTTAACTTTTGACACACTGTAAAATATTTTGTACGTGTACTGAAATTATTTTGAAAAAATTAAAAAATAAAAAAATGTAATTGTTTTCATTAAAAAAAATTTTGACGAGTTAAATTAAGTTTATTTTTGACACACTGTATATAGTGACCTTTCTGTACGTGCTTGTTCCGAAGAGGATTAAGAAAAAGAAAGATATGTATTAAAGAAACTTTCAAAAAGGGTTTAACTTTTAATTGAATTATTTTGCCTTCAGATAAAAAAAGTTTAATTTGACACACTGTATATATGTTCTGCTTATTTCAAATAAAGATAAAGAAAAAATTTGTTTTTAATTTAAAAAAACTAAATTTTCGATTGATTGCTTTTCCCTTCACTGAGAAAGTAGAATTTGACATTCTGTGTAATGTGAGTTTGACACACTGTATAATGCATGTCCTAACAATTTATATATTTTGAAACAAATTAAAAACATTAAATTGTCCTAAATTATTAAAAAAAAAATTAATATTTCATTTTTAGTTGAAAAAGTTTGCTTTTGACACACTGTATACAGTTTTCTGATCTTATTCCGAAAAATGATTAAGAAAAACATATGTATATTAAAAACCTTTTAATACAGTATTTAATTATTTAATTTTTAATTGATTGATTTTTTCTTAAGTTAAAAAATGTTTAATTTGACACTGCGTAATGTCTGGCACGTCTCCTTTACAAAAAATAAACCTTCAAAAAAGTATTTACCTTTCAATTGAATTAAATTTCAAAAAGGGTCGTCTCCTGACACCCTGTGCAATGGTTGCCAATGGCTTCTTAGAATTATGCCATTAAGTCGTTGAAATAAAGTCAAAAACCAAATTCAGCGCGACCAACATAATAATTCATGGCCAAAGCAATTGTGAAGTTTATGAAATGATGGCGTATATAAAGCTCGTAAATTTCACGCACTGGCACATCACAAGCAAAATTATGTCATTGCCCTAAGGCCATTGACATTGAGGCCATTATTTAACCCATTTGCTCACAGCATGAACAGCACGAGCCTTGGGCTTTTCAGAGGACCAAAATATTAACGATTTTTTTCTAAACGGCATTTACACCGCTTAGAGTAATAAAATAAATTTACTAGAAAATAAATCAATAATGTTATAAAATAATATTTCCACACAGAAACAGATAATCCATTGTACTAGTAACAAATTATTTATTATGCTAGTGACCACCAAAAATTTAATTCCGATTTTACTTTTTACAATAAAAAGTTTGTGCCCATAATTCATGCAGCTGAACAAAACCAAAAGTCGGTAGACTCTCAAAAGGGCAAATATATTGGAATATAATTTGTTGGCTTACATTACACAATCCCGCTGTAGTGCTTTACGTACACACACACATACATACAAATGCATGCATATACACCCCTTTGTGTATATTCGCCTGTGTGTGTGTGCAAGCGTATTGAACAAGTTTCAAATTTAAGTAATAGTCATTAGCAGAACAATAGTCAAATAAACAAAAGTTCCAGCAGCAGCAGAAGCAACAGAAGGGGAACGGAAAGTGCACAGAAACAAACAATGCATTCGATTAAAAATTATAAACCGATAATGTTGCCTAAAACCGAGCGCTTAAATGGATACAAATTTCATAGCTTAGGGGATTATAAATGGGGCTGCCTTTTGTTATGCGAAATATTGACAAAAAAAAAATTTCGAGAGCTACAAAGTACAAATTGAGATTATGGCATTATTTTTGTTCTACTTATTTAATAGCCATAACCGGCTTGCGTTGTTGCAATAGAATTTTTTGATTATTCATAAATAGCTCAAAACTGCTTTTTTATTAAATACAACGTTTGCCTTGTTTCTCAATGAAAATGGAATAAATGCAACTATTCTTCACTTTTTTGAGCATAAATCGAGTAAATTTATGAAAGTATCAAACTTCCTATTTTGCGATGTTGTTTTTGCTTTTTGTACATACAAAACAATAGTAGCTCATACACAGTGGAAGAGAAAAGTGGTTCGAAGCCTAAAATATTAATTAAGAATATTTTATTCACAATTTAAGTACCAATTAGCGGCTGCGGTTGATTAAAGATAAATAAATAAATGGGCGCTTACACTTCTATTTGGTGTTTGGCCGAGCGCCTCATCCTTGTGTGCGTGGCGTGCGTCTGGATGTTATTCCACAAATGGAGGGACCTACTGTTCTAAGTCGACTCCGAGTGGCAGATGGTTTTTTATGAGCAGCTTTTCATAGCAGAAATACACTCGGAGGCCTGTCGACCGTTCCCGGGGCGACCGCTATTAGAAAAATATTTTGTCAAGTACACTTAAGCTTTCTACCACTCTCCATAAATCCCTTCTCCTTTTAATTCATCTAACTAAAATAAATTTCTCCGAAAGCAGAAGGACTGTTTTCTCTCTGTGCTGCTTTGTCTCTTGTTTGGCACGATAAATGTTGATGCGACTTGGATTAGCGCTCACTACTGCCTACTATACATTAGTAGGACTCTTGCTTCTTAATATCATTTTTATATCAGGAACCTTAGTACGAATTATAAAGTGGACATCCTAACAGCACGCTGACTTCAGGAAAAAAAATTTCGAGTTTTCTTCTATTCTACTTCGTTGAAAAAAATCACGATGCAGATAATTTGGAAAGTTATTTTTATTAAATTCAAAGTAAAAAATGTGCGAAAATAATACAAAATTAAGAATCAATTTACTTTTGCTCGATATGACCACCTTTTGCCAGCAACGAATCGGAAGCTGCTCGAATGTGACTTGTAGGTATTTTGCTTCACTCCCGGGCAATGGCTTTTTTCAGCGCCTCAAGACTGGTGAATCTTTTTGTTCGGACCTTGCTCTCCAAAATGGCCTAAAGAAAATAATCCATTGGATTCGCTTCTGGAATTTGAAGCCATTGTGTGGACGTTATGAAGTTAGGAGCGTTGGTTTTTAGCTATTCTTGGTTCACTCGAGAGACGGTGCCGAGTCCTGTTGAAACGTCCATTGTCTGCCACCGAAATGTTTGTTCAAAGCAATCTCCGTAATTCTTTCCCGATAATGTTTTGCATTTCACTTTTTGAACCACGTAACGTTGCAGTCTTTTGATGACCACCTCCACGACGTTTCGCGATGCTATGATTTTCCAGCCAAATACTGATTTTATTTTTTCGCGTTTTCCCTTGGCCAAACGCTTCTGCGCGCTTATAAATAATACTCTGGACTGTCATTTAGCGAACTAGCAGACAGCATCAGCTGCGCGACCGGTTGAAGTTGGTTACGCTTCGAGTGTAATGAGATGGTGCCTATCGTGGATCAGTGTGACCAGATTACCATTTTCGTCACTTGACTTAACATGTTTTTCGTTCTCTAGCCTCGAAGTCTTTATTTATTTTTTTTAGACTAACGAATTAAATGATGAAAGAAGAACTTTGCTCTTTAGTTATTGCAAAATATAACGATATGGAATTCAAGGTGTCATTAAATCCATGTAGAGTCCGAACAATAGTTGTATTGAACTCGAAATTTGTTTAAAATATGTTGACATAAAAATATCTTCTACTAAAAATGTGTTGTAAAATATAAATTTTATAAAAATTAGTACAATAATTCGCTTTCTATTTAGTCTTAGTTCGATTTAATTTTACTTTTTCTTATCATCTAGTCATACTATCGGTGATTGTGTTTATTATTGGTGATTATTCGTGTGCTATTTGTGCGTGTGTTAAGCAAGCCACAGACGGGAGACCTGGTATGATATATATTTGCAAGGAATTGGGGAAAGGAAAAGGAGAAAAGTGATTCAATTTTGGTGCAGGACTGATTTAAAACGCGAGATGAGTGTTCATATATACATTTATTTTTTTCACACTTTCTATATTAGCCTGTTTGCCTACTTCTTTATATTTTCTTATAAAATTTCATTTTCACGTTTTGTCCCTTTATTTATCGCTTTTATTTTTCCACAATGATGGCTGTCGGTTGCACAAATCTATAAGTTCCTCAATAAATATTTTGCTTAATATTGCAATTTGTTGACTCATGTCCACACTTCGAAATTTCTTTTGAAATATAGAAAGCGTGAAAAACAAATAAATTTAAATCAGAAAACTCATCTTGTCTTTTAAACTAGTCCTGCACCCAACTTGAGCGACTTTTTTTCCTCCATGAAAATAAAATCGTCAAAAAATCCACACGTCTGTATGTGACGAAAAGAGTTTTAATCGATTGTTTCGATGTGTATCCCGTCAGTGGCTTGCATTATTTGTGTGTGGCATTTGTTCGCTTTATTTACATACATTTATTTTTCCAAGTTTGTTCTTCCTCTTCTCCTTCGAGCAGCCAAATTTGTCTTTCGTAATTGCAGTGCTGCCTAGTTTTGGATATAAAAAAGCTCTAAAATGCCAATTTAAAGAAAATAAAATACCAAATTTGTATTCAATTATTTAAAAAACTTTGTATGCGTGACAGATTTACTTGAATATAAATCTTATGTTAAGGGAATCTCTTTAAAAAAGAGCCGAAAACACGTTTTTGCTGCTTTTGAGGTTATGTAAAAAGGTAAGGTACTTCTTTTTCAAAAAGATCGTTATGGTTTCTGCATGGTTATCTGCTATTTTTGTGTTTATTTTTACTCTAAATACACCTCTATAGCTTTGATTCGTATTCAGTTAATTCAAAGGCCTTTTAGAATTTATAAAAAAATATTATTAAATATTAAACAGGGTTGAGAGAAGAAAATCTAATATTCTTGGGTGACCTCAAAAGGAGCCATAAAATTAGTTTTGCACTTTCAGAACATGAAATTTTATAAGAATCAACAACTTTTCAATAGCACTAAAGTCTTTTCAGAGTGGCTTTTTGTAATTTTACAAATTTTTAATTATATAAATTTTTTTAACTTATTATTTTCATAGCTTCAAACTAAAAAAAAAGAAACAAACACCAAACTTTAAACTTCGAACACCAAATGAAAACTTTCGCATTTTGAGTACACAAAGGCACTATATTTATTGCCAAGAGCAAAGATGCTAGGCCAGGGTGACGTCACGCACTCCCTGATGGGCACAATCTTGTTTCTATGATGCTTGCCAAAAAATATGTTTTTCTATTGCAATTAACTGAACTCAATCTTAATTTAGTATTTTGCTTAAAATATTTTAATCTAGGGGAGCGCTTTATATACAAGGTTGGCCATATTAAACTGACCCATTGAGTAACCCTATAACTTTTTACTGTAATTTCAGATCAGCTAATGACATACCGCGTTGGAAGCGTCAGTCGAAGGAGATTTATACCATGAAATAGTACACCCCAATAGAACGCGCTGAAATTGTTCAGCTGTACATTCAAAATTCCTTCTCGATTGTAAAAACGCAACGTGCGTGGAGAAAAAAAAATAAAGTGAAAAGTGTGCCGTCAAAGAACGCAATCAAGCAAATGCACAAAAGATTTTTGTCTTCCGGCACTGTGGCTAATACCCGACGTCCAAATAAAAAGCGGCCAAGACGATCTAACGAAAATATCGCGGCCGTACGAGCCAGTATCGAGTCATCGCCGCGAACGTCAGGTAATCGTCGTTCTGCTCAGTTTGACATCCCTCGGACCACTCTACGACGTATCATTCGTTTGGATTTGGGGATATTCCCGTACAAAATACAACTAAATCAACAACTGTTGCCGGCCGATAAGCCTCGTCGCTTGGAATATGCCAATTTTGTCGTCCGAATGGCCCAAACTGATGAGGATTTTTGGCATCAAATCATTATGAGTGATGAGGCCCATTTCTCCTTGAATGGAACCGTAAATAAGCAAAATTGCCGTTTCTACGCCACTGAAAACCCTCAAATTATTGAAGAGGTACCTCCCCACGACCAAAAAGTTACAGTCTGGTGTGGCATTTGCGCTGATATGGTCATTGGGCCGTTCTTCTTTGAAAATGGTCAACACCAACCATTGACCGTCAATCAAGAGCGTTATCGGGCCATGATAACCGATTTTGTGATGCCGATTGTTCGTGAAAATCGTATGGAGCACTTCTGGTTTCAGCAAGATGGCGCACCACCGAGACGCTGGCCAAAACTATGGAAAACGCCGAAAAACGGGCACATTACGCTATACGAGCTAAGGGCGACCACTTGCGCGATATCATATTCAAAAAGTGATGTAAACGAATCTCCTTGAACTAAATTAAATGTTTTTCACAATGAAACACAAAAAAATGTTTCTTTTTCCATATTTTTTTAATAATCACATGGGCCAGTTTAATATGGCCAACCCTGTATTTTCCCATAGTTCTTAGCTGAAAAAAGGGCCTCAATAAACAGGTTATAATTTCGTTTGTTTACAGCTACATGTTTAATTTGACTCCAGGAACGGCCTACTCTGTCCGCCTCTGCTGATACTTGTCGCCTCTATGTGTTGGCTTGTCTCCCGCACCTACGGTTTCTTTGAGGATTCCAGTTTAGCGCTGTTCTCGCAATGTCATCCCGTGGTTTGTGCGATGTGTGTCCGATCCATTTCCACCAGCGACGCATAATTTCTATGTGAACTGGTGTTTGCCCGGTAGCCGCCCAAAGATCATCGTTGCTTATAATAAATAATCAGGCCAGAATATCCGCATTGTCTTTCGCAGGCAGCGGTTTAGGAAAGATTGCAATGATTGTGATATGCTTGTTGTTAAGTTCCATGTTTCACATCCATACAGAACTCAAACATGAAATATTTTCAGTTATGGCACACGCCTGCAGATGTGGTTTGATCTCCAATTTGAAGGGCTTGCGTTTCGGTGGTGTTAATCCGCATTACTCTGGCCTTTGCTATGATAATTTTTAGACCTGTTTGTGCTACTGTATAGGATACCGCTTGTAGTTTATCTAATGCATCTGAGTATTTGTGCGATAGTAAAAAAGTGTCATCAGCATAGTCTAGGTCTTCAAGCTGCCCACATAAGCCCCAGAAAATGCCCCCGCTGACCGCACACGCTGTCCAGGGGGTGCTCAACATCCAATATTCAAAATAAGCAAATGTGGTTGGTGAAGCGTATACTTCTCCTTCATGTGGCATCCCCTGTTTAAAATGAACGAGGCCCTGATGACCGAGAAAAGGCGGGACAACCTTTCCACAAAAGAGGGGGAAATACCTACGCCATGCCAGCCTGGAGGCAGTCCGGCAGCCCCGGATCCAGGATCGGTTGCAGAAGGCCAGTCATCTTAAAATAATGGATTACAAGTAAGAATCATTGTAGTATAATCAATTTTCTAATAAACCCAAAAATAAATAAACGTCAGAGTAAAGCAATAAAAGATGAAGCATCTAGTTTAGATACGATATAGCAGGGGAAACCGCCAGTACTACAATGGCTGCCACTTATATTATACGTACATACTTACGAATCTATCATTATGTTAGGCAGCGTCTAAAAAAAGGTTAATAGGTTTTAGCTACGCACCCACGGTCGCATTGTTGGATATACCACATAAGTATGTGCTTGCCAATGTTTCTATGTAGAAGGCGTTTTGCAGAAGACGTTTGACTTTCACGCACATTTACAACACATTACATTTATTGCATGTATGTGTGTGTGACGTGTATTTTATGCTAATTATGTTAGAGTTGTTGTTGCTATTCAGATTGTTAAGATGGTTATTGTATTGTTGTTGTATATCATTAAAATCTAATAACACACAACGTTCGGCTCGTTTTATGAGGCAAACCTGCCAGCTAAGCAGCAGCGCAGAAATTGCGTGAGTTGAATATTTGTATGTTTGTGTAACTGAGGATGAGGAAAATATAATTTCACATGTAGCAAAATATACTAAAGATAATCGTTAACATTTATTATTAACAAATGTCAGTTAGGGTAATGGGTATTTACAAATATATTTCAGGGATATTTAGTACCATAATTTCATAGCAGGGAAAACCAGGGAAACCAGGGAAAACGCCGCGATTCACTTACGGAAAATGCATATTTCGCAAATATATTATACATATATACTTGTATATGTCGCTATTTATTGTAAACACCTTTCGTGGGTTGGGTTATGGAGTCACCGCATTCGGATTTTTAAGGAATAAATTGAAGATATGTTGACGTTGCTGATTCTTATAGAGCCTAAAACCAATTTTTTACGGATACGTAATTGATAAGTTTTGATCAGGATCAATGATTTAGTTTTAGGCAGCGATGTCTACTATTGAACTGCTGGAGCGAACTATGTACCGAGCATGTCAACTACAATTTTTGGATGAATTTTAATATTCAGAGAATATTAAGAGTTTCATCTTTCGGGTAATAGACTTTACCTATTTTTAAATAGTTTAAGCTCTAAACATGATATGTATATTGTATATACCAGGGGGGCCAACCTGCGGCTCGCGAGGCACATGCGGCTCTTTGAAGGACTATTGGTAGCTATCGATAAATGTACTATGACTGATTGCTAAATGAAAGCCACAAATTAATAGCAATGCAACTTGCTTACTTTAATGAATCACTTTATTGCTTTACTCTTTATTCGTTTCATTACTTCCAAATGACATTAACTTTTTTTCATTGTTAGATGGTTATCTAGCTACAATAAATCAACTAATCTAATTACAGTAGAAGCCCGATAAGTGCAATACCGATAACTGCAATTTCGCGGAAAGTAAAATTCGATTTTGAGTCCATAGAAAACTCGAAAGGAGCGATAAAAAATTGCAATTTTCGGGCGCAAAAGAATTCTTGTTCGAAGAAATTTTTTACTTAATACGGCAATGTATTTGCGTTCATCACGCGCGAAGACACAGCTTTATAGCTATGCACAATTATGGTTCTCGGAATTATTGCGACCAAAAACACTGTTCTCACGCTTTGTGACTTTTGATTTTTACAAATAACTTTAAAATTGTAGCGCTGATATCATAAAATATGGCATCGAATCGTTTGTAACATTCAACACGCGTTAGTTTCAAGCTGGTTCTTGACAGTAAAGCAATCGTTCGGAGTTTGAATCATTTTTTTTTGCTTTCATCAAATAAAATCATGGGAAAAGTGAAAAAGAATCTACATTTTCTTACATTGAAAGAAAGAGATGAGATTCTCCAAAAAATTGAAAAGGGCGTTAAACAACGAGATCTTGCATTCGAATACAAAGTTGATTGCGCAACGATTTGCCGAATAAAAAAACAATCCCGTTAATTAAAAGAAAATGCATACAATTCATTTTCACTTGGAAATAAACGGAAAACTTTGCGGTTTGGCAATCATCCAGAGCTCGAGAAGCGTTTGTACCAGTTTTTCATGAATCAGCGGCGACGAAATGCTCTTGTTTCTAGCTTGATATTGAAAAGCAAAGCATTACAAATATTTGATGAAATAAAAAAGGATGGATAACAATTCAATGCAAGTGATGGATGGTTTTCGCGATTCAAGAAACGCTTCGGACTTCGCTATTTGACTGTGACTGGTGGGTGAATCATTATCTTGTGATCCAGAAGCCATTGAGCCATTTAAGGAAAAATTGACGGCGAAAATCGCTGAAAAAGGATATGTAACATCAAAAATATATAATGCTGATGAAACGGGGCTTTTTGGAAACAGGCAACAAAGTTTCAAAAGATCGAATCAGTGTTCTTTTTTGTGCAAATGGTGATGGCAGCCACAAAATAAAACCATTAACGATCGGCAAATCTATGAATCCGCGTTTTTTTAAAAATTTTCGTCTACCGGTGAATTATGCTAGCAACAAGACTGCTGGGATGACGCGGGATATTTTCAAAAAGTGGTTCTTTGATAATTTTGTCGAAGAAGTGAAAAAATTCGCCAAAAAAAATGATGTTCCACCCAAAGCATTACTCTTGCTGGATCAAGCCCCATCTCATCCGCCCGAAGAAGAATTAGTTTGTGGTGAGATCGAAGTGATGTATTTTCCGGCCAATTGCACAGCGATTTTACAGCCAATGGATCAAGGTGTTATTAACTTGACAAAAATTCAATACAAAACATTGCTAATGGAAACCATAATTAGTGAAAAAGATTCTTCATTACATGAACTATTGGAGAAAATTGATTTGAAAACCGCCGTGATCATGTTGAGCCAAGCATGGGGGAAATTGCTCCCTGAAACGATCGCTAAATGCTGGAAAAGCGTATTGGGTACAAGCCCAACAGTTGACGCGATTATTGAATCTAATCCAGACGATATGCCATTGGATTTCGAAATTGACGACCCCCTTCTTGTTGGGGGATTACAACGGTTAAATGAGATGGTCGAAAACTATGTGGGTGAAGCAGACACAGATGAAATCCGCAATTGGGTTTTGGAATTAGGAATAGATGAAGGTGATGGCGAAGCCAATGAACCCGAAGATACTACTCAAGAAGAAACAACCGAAAAAGTCCAGCATGAATCGATTTTTGGCTGTGTCGATACAACTTTGAAATGGGATGAACAGAAACATGTACTGTCATTCAATCAGATCGCTTGTTTGCATGATATCCGATCAAAAGCACTTGAAAAGTGTTACGAGAAAACGCAATCGAAAATAACAAAGTTTTTCCAAAAAAAATAATTGAATTTTGGAGCACACACTCATATGTCCTTCCGCATTGATCTCTTTGTATTAATTTCAATAAATATGTGTTCATTTTTCTTGAATATCGACCTTTTGAGCTCATTAATTGCATTGAATAGAGTTAAAATATTTTTCCCTAGGTACTCCTCGATCCACAGGAGAAATTCGCAAAAGTGCAATTTTTCGCAAAGTGCAATCATTCCTGAAATTTTCCAATTGTACTTATCGGGCTTCTACTGTATATAAATCGTTTTGTAAATTTGTTTGATCCGATAACTGCATTTCTAAAAGAAAAGGAAATAATCTATTCAGAATTAGACGAGACGAGACCTAAAGTTTCTGACTGATGTCATCAAATACTAAATTTACAATGGAAGTGGAAAGATAAAATAATATCTGACCTCTGAGAGTATATATATAGTTTTCAAGCTAAATGAAGCGTTTTCCAAAAGGACATTAGAAATAAAACATAGAATTAAAGCAAATATTGTTCCAATATTAAACAAAAAAAATCTCAAAAAGCTAAAAGGAATATGAACATAACTCCAAAATAGATTTCAACACTTTTTTTTCTGAACCTATTCGCAATTAACATAATAAAAGGTGAATTTTACATTTCCAGTATAAATATGACCCAAAAGGCATCCGGAGAATAAGAATTATTAGAGGTGCAAGTAGGTCAAGCTCTACAAGTCGTCGTCGATTACTGAGTCTTGGAAATTTTTATTATAACCAAAGTATCGTGAATTAAAAAAGTCTGCTTGTCGAATTATTTCAATATTTTTTCACGAAAATAATTTTACTTCACTTTAAAATTCGTGAAATCAAAGCAGCATCTCAAAGAATTGCCGAGAAGTGCTGTCACGAATTATTCACCAACCTTTAAAGAATTATCAATTGAAGTAAAATAAATATATTTAATTATTAATATTTAAATTCAAAACAATTTATGTACTTCTATTTATATAGAATTTCTGTAAAATATTCCTTTTTTTCATACTTTTTAAATACGTACTTAATTGCGGCTTGCGAAAAATTTTAAATATTGAAAAATGGCTTGAACTATCAAGGAGCTTCATTATCCCTCGTATATACATACTAAAGGGTGATTTTTTAGCTATTATCTTTTTAAACAGCTGACGCACGTTTCGTGTTTTGTTTCACTGTCAAACATCTTCAGTTTGGTCTATAATTTAACCATGAATCGTCTTACAAACGAACAACGCTTGCAAATCATTGAATTTTATTATAAAAATGCGTGTTCTGTTAAGAAAGTTTGAAGTCGAAAAATTGTGTTCAGCGACGAAGCTCATTTTTGGATCAATGGGTACGTAAACAAGCAGAATTGTCGATTTTGGAGTGAAGATCAGCCAGAAGAATTGCAAGAGCTACCAATGTATCCAGAAAAGGTCATTTATGGGCGGTTTATGGGCTGGAGGTATCATTAGACCGTACTTCTTCAAAGATGCTGCGAATCGTAACGTAACTGTGAATGGTGAGCGCTACTGTGAAATGATGTCCAATGATTTTTTTGCCCAAAATGCAAGAGCTTGACTTGCATGACATGTGGTTTCAGCAAGACGGTGCCACCTGCCACACAGCACGCGTAACAATGGACTTGTTGAGAGGCGAGTTCGGTGAACATTTTATTTCACGCGCCGGACCTGTCGATTGGCCACCCAGATGGTGCAATATAACGCCTTTAGTTTATTTTTTTTGGGGTTATGTTAAAGCTCATGTCTATTCAGATAAGCCTGCTTCAATTAAAGCATTGGACGGCAGCATTAAAGCATTTATATGTGAGATAGCGGCCGAAACATTGGAAAGAGTATGCCAAAATTGGACTAAGCGGATGGATTATTTGAAGCGCAGTCGCGGTCAACATTTGCATGAAATAATCTTCAAACATTAAATTATTTGGACTGTACTATCGATTGAAATAAAAATTTCATGGATTTTCTGAACTTTACGTGTGTTTTTTTGAAAAACTTTCCTATAGCTCTTAAAAAATATATATGTCACCAGTGACGCTATCTAACTGTGACAGCAACGGAGACAGTTAAAGAAGGAACTCACACGTGAAATGTCCTGTATTTGGGAACACTCAAATGAGAGATGCCACGCTATCATTTATATTCACCAGATATTGCGAATTTCAATTTCTATTTATTTCGAACCATGCATATATTTTGCACCACACGTTTTCGATTATTTCGAGAAGTTGAAAATTTCATTTACGACCCCAAAAACATTTGATAGAGTTACACACGAGATATGTCACTTATCATAAGCTTGATTTTTTTGGCACTTGAAAAGTGAAAAAATTTTAATTATTTTCGGAAGCTTTTTTTTTGTGTTTTAGTTATAACTTAGTTTTAAAAAGTAGCAATCATGAGTAGGAGTAAAACGTCTTAGTTGCGGTACTCAGGAGGTTAAATGTAGCTATAGCGAAATTTTGGTTAAAATGCATAGAAAAATGTATGTACACATGAAAGTAGATACGAATTTACGAATTTAAATTTGTGACAGTTTTCCGCAGCATTGAAGGATAAAAAGTTCATAATATCATATTTCATACTTCAAAATACTATTTTACATGTTTTAAAAACGGATAATTAGGTCGAAAAGTTTGAATTTTTATGCTTGAATGAAACACTTAATAAAAGCTTATATACAATATTAAAATCTTTTTATCGAATTATTAAATTTTTTAATTTTGTGTTCAATGTGAAGATTCAAAGTCTTTAAAATAAAAAGTTGCTGCATGCTGATGAAAATCCAAGCATGCAGATTTACAAAAATTCAACCCTTGTATAACAAATACATATATCGATTTTCTCATGGGTCCAAAAAAAATTGAATTTTGTTGCACAGTGTTAAATGACGCTAAAGGCTACAATGATCATAAGCTTCATTGACAATGCGCAAATGTTTAGCCTTTTTCTCCATGCTGCTGATTGTTGAAGTTTAAAAAAAAGAAATCTCTCAAACTGTTAAAAATCCAAACGCGCAGATTAACTAACATCGAGCTTAAGTAAGGCAAATGCATCGATTTCTTCCAGGGTCCAAAAAAGTTAAATTTTGTTGCAAAGTGTAAATTGCGTTTGAATGAAATTCTTAAGACGGGTTTACATGTTTACATATTTACACTTTTTTTATATATTGCAATAACTTTTTCGAAATACAGTGACGCATTTTTCGTCTTATGCTCCATGCTGGGCTTCGGAAATATTTGATAGAGTTTCATAAAGAATTCAACCAAAACACACACACACATTTCAGCAGAGCTCGCCTTACCTTATTCTTTCTAAATGCCTGCACGCTGATGAATATCCAAACACTCAGATTAACTAAAATTGTGCTTTAGTATGCCGCGGGCAACGATTTTCCCATGGGCCCAAAAAAAACCTTATATTGTTGCACAGTGTTAATTGTGTTTGAATGAAGTTTACATTTTTTTATTTAGTAATAATTTTTTTCGAGTCACAGTGATGCTTTGAAGCCTTTCTCATGGGTCCAAAAAAAGTTTAATTCTGTTGCACAGTGTTAATTGTCGCTAAACACTTGAATGTTCCTTTTTCGTCTTATGCTCCATGCTGCCAGGCTTAGGAAATATTTGATAGAGTTTCATAAAGAGTTCGACCAAAACACACACACATTTCAGCAGAGCTCGCCTGACTTATATGCACTAAGAACACTGCACAATCATAGCCATATAAAGGGTGGTTAAATTTCAAGGGCCTATGTTGAGTGTGAACCACACCTAAACGTTAACGACACCGTTGGACTTCTTTCTTTGGGGTTATTTGAAAGAAAAGGTGTGCGTCGATAAATCAGCAACAATTTAAAAGCTAAAGGATGAGATAATTCGGCACATTAACGGCATAGAACCTCAATTATGCCTCTGGGTCATCGAAAATTTGGACCATCGGATGGAGGTATGCCGCCGAGGTCGCGGCGGCTATTCGGCCAATATTTTGTTCCACACTTAATTGAGCCATTCCAATATTATCATAATAAAGAGAAATGACAATAGTTTCCTAAAAAAATTTTATTTTATTCAAAATCAACACCGGCCCTTGAAACCTAACCACCCTTTATTTAATGGCAACTTTTCTTGAACAAATTATTTGCATAGACTATCAGTTCAAATTTAAGATTGAAATAAAGGCCAAATTGCCTTACTGTGTATGTATCATAGATGTATGGGTCTACATATGCACATATGTAGGTATGGCGCTCGTTGTGGAAAAGAGATTTGCTTAACATTTTGTGCAAAAATACGAAATATGCAAATTTTGTGCATTCTTTTCATTCAACTTCAGTCACCTTTGCTTTTGTTGGCTTTTCCTCATTTTCAGGTGCAAAAATTTCTAACAAAAGAAACTATACAAGCGTGCAATTCTCGCACAGCTGCACCGAAACTTGTGTTTATTCGATGGGAAATTTAAATGCCGTAGGAGACAAACTTTTCTGGAATTAAAATTTTTCCACATAATAATTTCATGCGCACATACAAACATATATTTGTACGCAAGTATAGTATCTGCCTACCACCTTCCACAATTTTACCGCAGCTGTGGCAAAATAAATTTATTTATTTAAATGTATAAAATTAATTTATGCAGCCAGTGTGGAGTGTGAGTGCTGAGGCTGGCTAGAGCACAAAATAAGTGAGACGTTAAAGCTATTGAAAATATCTCAATAATTTTCTCTGGAATTCGAAATATTTCGTGTTGTGTGCAAAGGCATCTTGTACTTATTCCTTGTATATATTTTAGGCTATTAGTTTAAGAAATAATTAAATCTGCATTTTTGATGCGTTCATTTGTTTTAATTAATTCGGCATTTATTTCGCTTAACTCCTTGATTTTTATTGCATATAAAAAATCTCTATGCAATATTGCATATGTATGCATGTGTGCATGTTGTTTTTGTAAGTAAGTAAGCACAAATACTATTAAAAGAGTTTTATCTTCTGTCTCCGTACTCGATTTATTGTCGATAATCAATATACATTTCCCATACTTTATTGAATCCCATTTTCCAATAAACAACATTAAAATGAAATGTGAATGTCAGTTGCAGCTGATAAAGTCAATATTTTACACCACTGCATCCAGTTGTGCATTTTGTATTATTTATTTTAATATTCAATATTTTCCCCAACAAATTGCTGCCACATAAGATATCCACAGGCATTGAAATGTCATCTTGGAGACAAATTTACCAACAACAAGCAGATATACTGTGAAAAAATATGTTGCTGAATTCAAGTGGATATTTTTAATCTCTTATTTTCGAAGAAGTTTCCAGAATGCCAAAATTTTTTGCGGGTCTAAAGAAATTATTTCTTTTCATGTAGGAAATCAACTAATAATTAACACATAGAGCTTCCATAATTATGATACCACCACTTGATTGGATTAGGGAGGATTGGATTGGATTAGTAGGAGAACCGAAGATACCCGAAGTACTACCTGAGGTTCTGGCTGAGCTCTGGAGACTCTTAGCGCATGCCAATGTGATGCCACTTCGCTCCATTCAATAAGTATATCGCTCGAACTTATTGATAAGCTTTGCCAATTTATTTGTTTCCAATGTAATTTTAACAATTTTTTTTATAAAAACATAAAAATCATATAAAACCAAGATATTATATTCATTCATCCTTTCGCAGAAAAATGTTTATAAGTGGTACAAAGACTTCAAAGAGGGTCGAGAACGTGTTGACAGATGACCAACACGTCAATAAAGTGAAGGAGTTAGTGCTCAAAAATCGTCGGTTGACTGTTAAAGACCTTACTGATATGATCGGAATATCAGAAGGATCTGTGAAAACCATTTTCAAAGACCATTTGGGCCTACGAAAAGTCAAATCTCGTTTGGTACCGAAAACTCTCAATTTCTTGGAAAAAAGTCGTCGCGTTGTTGTGTGCGAAAGAATGCTTTCAGACTATCAGGACAATCTCAAATGCATCATTACAGGAGATGAGACTTGGATTTATGCTTACGACCCTGAAACAACCGACCAATCAGGCGAATATCGTGCTAAAGGCGAGGCCAGATCGAAAAGAGCACGTCAAAGTCGTTCAAAAATAAAGGTCATGATGACAGTTTTTTTCGATTTTCGTGGTGTGGTGCACTGGGAATTCCTTCCACCTGGCCAAACTGTTAATAAGGAATATTATTTGAGCGTTATGCGTCGTTTACGTGAAGCAATTCGTCTAAAAAGACCAGAATTATGGGCCAACAACTCTTGGTTTTTGCATCACGATAATACACCGTCTCACAATGCACTCGTTCTTCGTGACCATTTCGCCAAAAATTCCACGCATATCGTTCCGCAACCACCGTATTCGCCTGATTTGGCTCCGTGTGACTTCTGGCTATTCCCAAAACTCAAGAGACCACTCCGAGGAACGCGTTTCGAGTCGATTGAGGAGATAAAAGCTGAATCGAAGAAGGTGCTGATGGCTATACCGGAAATGGACTATTTGGAATGTTTCGGGGATTGGAAAAATCGTTGGCATAAGTGTGTTTCATCGAGAGGGGATTATTTTGAAGGGGATGAAATTGATTTACAAGAATAAAGAAAGATTTCTCATTTTACAACAAAATTCACCTTACTTTTTGCCCACAGTATATATATATATAATATATCTGATAAGCAATACTGTGAGACACATTAGTCACAATTCAAAAAGTGTGTCTCCAGATTAAATTCTGATTTGAAAGTCTCTCGTGAGTTAGAGAATATATGTATCTAAATTTTTGCATTATTGGTTCGACTGCCTTATAAAGGGAGGTTAAGTTTCAAGGGCCGGTGTTGATTTTGAATAAAATACAATTGTTTTAGAAAATTATTATCATTTCTCTTTATTATGATAATACTGGTATAAGTCAATTATATATAAAACAAAATATTGGCCAAATGACCGCCGCGGCCTCGGTGGCACACCTCCATCCGATGTTCCAAATTTTCGATTACGCTGAGGCATAAATGAGGTTCTATGCCGTTAATGTGCCAAATTATCTCATCCTGTAGCTCTTGAATTGTTGCTGATTTATCGACGTATACCTTTTCTTTCAAAAAACCCCAAAGAAAGAAGTCCAACGGTGTCAAATCACATGATCTTGACGGCCAATTGACATCGCCGCGACGTGAGATTATTCTGCCATCAAATTTATCGCGCAAAAGAGCCATTGTTTCGTTAGCTGTGTGACAAGTGGCACCGTTTTTTTGAAACCACATATCGTCCACATCCATATCTTCCAATTCGGGCCATAAAAAGTTCGTTATCATCTCACGATAGCGAGCACTATTCACAGTAACTGCCTGAACGGCCTCATTTCGGAAAAAATACGGCCCAATGATGCCGTCGGCCCATAACCCGCACCAAACAGCCGCTCTTTGTGGGTGCATTGGTTTTTCGGCAATCACTCGTGGATTATCATTCGCCCAAATGTGGAAATTCTGCTTATTGACGAATCCACTGAGGTAAAAATGTGCCTCATCACTGAAGATGATTTTCTTCGAAAATTGGTCATTCACTGTTGCCATTTCCTGCCACCATTCTGACCATTCTTGACGATGCTTGAAATGGTCAAGAGGCTTTAGCTCTTGAGTCAATTGCACCTTGTAAGAGTGTAAATGCAAGTCTTTATGCATAATGTTCATCAACGACGATCGTGAGAGGTGCAATTGTTAGGCAAGACGACGAGTTGAGGTGGACGGCTCTTCAACCACACTATCGCGAAGAGCAGCAATATTTTCTGCAGTACGAGCTGTACGAGCATGCACTGGTGTTTTCACATCTCCTACAGATCCGGGTTGCTCGAAACTTTTGCACAATTTTTCCGACTGTACGCACATTTGGACGATTAAATTGACTGAAAAAATCACGAAGTGCGCGATATGCATTTTGATTTGGACGCCCGTTTTCATAATAAGCCTGAATAACTTTAACGCGTTGCTCGATTGTGTGTCTTTCCATGGTTCAAATTGAATTAGTCTGAAATTCGAAAATGTCAAATGAAATGCAGAAATAAGCTTGGCGTTTGGGTGTGGTTTACATTCAACATCGGCATATAGTAGAATGGATCTCAAATAATGCTGCAATATTCGAGGTTTGATCTCAAAAGAGAAAAATACAAATTCTTCAGCGTAGAAATATCCTGGAACTGCCTTGAATTCCTTATTATAAAGCCAAACATAATTCTAGACTTGGCAATCATAAAGTCTATATGTTCAGAAAAAGACATTTTCGATGTAAATATGACCCCCAAGTCTTTCGTTTCACACATTTTTTTGAAGGGTGGTAGTGTCCAACTTGTAATCGAAATCAATAGTAACTTTGCGTCTACTGAATGACATGTGCTGGCATTTACCAGCATTAAGAGGTAAGGAGTTATCATCACACCAAGCTTCCAATCTTGTAAGGCCTTCTTGAAGTCTTATGTAGTCAGTTACGTCCTCTATCCGACTGTAAATTTTAAGATCATCTGCATACATCAGACAACGTGATATCTCGAAAACGTCTGGAAACGGTTAATGGCATACAAACATTAAGAACAATAGTGGCCCAAGATGACTACCTTGAGGTACGCCTGAGGTAACTTTGATGGCATCAGATTTTATATTACATATAAGAACGAATTGAGTTCTATCTGTGAGCTAAGTTGCAAACCACTTAAGTAAGATAGGGTGAAGAACACATGAATCCAGCTTTTTAAGTAGGATACTATGGCTGACTCTATCGAACGCTTTCGAAAAATCGGTGAACATAACATCGCATTGTTCGCCTGTTTCAAATTGGTTTAAGACACAATTTGCGAATAACCCTAAATTCGTAACAGCAGATCTACCCTTAACAAAGTCGTGCTGATTAGGCGATATGAGATCTGAAATTTGAAATAAAATCAAATCATGAACTAGCTTTTCAAAGTGGTTAGGTATGCAAGATATTTTGCATGATAATTTTGGACTTACGACTTGTTTCCAGACTTATGTATCGGTATGATAAAATATTTTTTCCAATTATGTAAAAATTCACCAGAAGCTAGTGATTTATTGAAGTTAATTGTCAATGGTTTTGCTAACGATGTGGCACAGTTTTTTAATAATATGTTAGATAAGCCATCTTCTCCAGGAGTTGGGTCATTTGCCAAGGCAGAAAGGCTCCTGAGTCCATCATTAAATGAGAGCTGGAAACCTTTATTTGTTCGTGCGCTGTCAAAGATTCAAGCATGTCGCTTGTTAAAAACAACAAAATCAATAAAATGTTCAGCAAAATTTCATATCTATTTAAACAGCATTTTTAGAAAAATTGAAAAGTATGCAGTTTTATAGTCCATTCAATTTGATATTAGCTGCAAGTCTTTGCCAGCAAATGTTTAAGATATTTATTGCAGATTTGGTGCCCCAGAGCAATCAGCAACGGAGAGCTTTGGGCGAATTGTAAGCAGCTACCCATCCGGACTGAAATAAAGCAGAGGAAGTGGAGGTTGATTGGCCATACTCTTCGAAAGAATCGCACAGAAATATGCAAGCAAGCACTCGATTGGAACACGCAGGGCAGTGGAAAAAAAGAATGCTCTAGTTGCACTTGGAAGAGAACTTTCGAAAAGGAACTTAAGACTGCAGGGAAATTTTTCAAAGAAGTCAAAGTCAACGCGAATAATCGTGATGGTTTCTTAGAGGACCTACATATGTCACATCAGGGAGGACAGGTATAAAGAGATAATAAAATAATAATAAACTTGTGCAATTTCCACTTACCCAAAAATCGTATTCATTTTTCACAAATTAGTTTTGCTGGACTGCCGCGGTTGATAGGTTTCCTCCGCATAAAAAAGTGTTTCGTGCACGCGATATATGCAGGCAATGCACAAGAGCGCCAATAAAAAAAAAAAAGAAATGTCAGAAATCGATGCACTTTTTCAGCTACTTGAAATTCGCACTTTATTATGCCAAAATGCGGTGCCACTGGGGAAGATATCCGTAAAAAACAGCCTTCACTATCAAACTCACCTTTCAACTGTCAAAATCACCTGCAAGTGGTTTTCAAACTTAAAAAAATTACAATTTTTATCAGCGTACCCCTGCACTTTAGTGACTTTCTGCTCTTACTTATTCATTGAGTGTATTTATGTATGCAAATTTGTGTGTAATTTCATACATTTCCTGCAACTTATCACAGTTTTCACAAGTTAATAGCCTTGCCACAGCCATTCTTCATTTGTAAATATTTTTTCACTCTCTTGCAGATAAAAGTTGTACGCATAACAATAAAGTTATATCTTTTGCATCTACATATATATTTGCTGTATATATTCGAATGTATGTACGTATATATTCGAATTATATTCCTGCCTATGAGTGTGCCCTACTTTTTATTTGCATCTGTAGCTCATCGTTGCATTTCAATAATGCGAAAATAAATGTATTCGCATCACAAAATGGCAATTTTATAAATTTATTATTGATATGAATACAACTGCCTGCTGTATATAAATATTTATTTCTATTTAAGAAGAATACGCTAATAAACATTCGGGGGATATGCACACATACATATAAAGGGTTTTCCAATAACAAGTGTTATTGGTGAATGGATTGCGCTATCGAGAGATGATTAACGATTTTTTATGACCGGAATTGGATGGTATTGATCTGGACAATGTTCATTTTCAACAAGACGGCGCTACGTGCCACGCAAGCAACGAAATCATTGGTCTTTTACGGGAAAAGTTTCCGGATTGTGAGATCTCTCGAAGAGGTGTTCACAATGGGCCACCGAGATTTTGTGATTTAACACCTTGTGACTTTTTTCTTTGGGGCCACGTGAAAGTGAAGGTCTACGCCAATAGCCCAAAGTCGATTCAAGATCTCAAAGATGGAATTCGTGAGGCTATCGAGGACTTAGGGCAGCCACTTTGCAATTCGGTTATGGAAAATTTCCTGAAAAGGATATTGTCCTGTAGACATGGTCGTGGTGGTCATTTGCCTGATGTTATTTTGCACTATTAAAAGTGAAATAAACATGCGATCATTTATATTAAAAAATAGCATTTTTCTTTGAATATCCAAATAACACCTCTTATTGGAACACCTTATATATATGTGCGGTAAGACGCATAACATATTTTTTTTCTGCAGCTAAAAGCTGACTTTTATATCTCAATTTTCTTTCATCCATGCACTTAGATTATTTTGACACCTCAGCTGTTTTTAAAAATTTACTTTGAGTTAAAAATTGCAAAAATTCTTGTGAGGTGTTTTTAAGGAATTTAAAAAGAAACTAATCTATGTAATAAAATCTTATAATTTTTTATTTTTATAAAAATAATAATGTTTTTTTTATTCCTTCATAATTAATTAGATGATAAAAGACGTGACCTTTTGGTGTTTTCTGTTTGTTGCATTCAGGTGTGAGTTACAGGGAGTTATGGAAGTCAGTAAAGAAAAAATTCGTTACAGTTTACAGTTTTTCTATGACAAAGGGAAAATCCAAGTCAGGCCGCTGAAATTGTGAATGATGTGCATGATGCCAATACTGTTGCGGCCAATTACGTGCAATTTTGATTTCGTTGATTTCCGTCAGACATTTTTGATGTTAAAGAAAATTTCGATAATGTCGATAAAATCACAGAAATTATCAAAATTTACCGGAATTTTAGTAGTCGTAGCATCGCCCAGGAGCTAAAAGTCGACCACAAAACAATTTTAAATGATTTACGCAAAGCTGGGTTCACAATAAAGCTCGATGTTTGGGTGCCACACTAATTAAGGCAATGAAATCGACTAACTACTTAAACGAATGGTGGCTGGGGCTGAGAAATGGGTCACAGACGACAATATTGTGCGAAAGCGATAGGGGACAAAGCGTGATGAAGCAGCTGAAATGGTGGTCAAGCCAAGAAGATTCTACTGAGTGTTGGGTGGAACTTAAAAGGAATCATTTATTGTGAATTGCTTCCGTATGGCCAAACACTAAATTCAGATCTCTAGTGTCAACAACTGGACCGTTTGAAGCTAGCGATTCACCAGAAACGGTGTTCCATCAGTCATCCAATTATCTCCGGGAGCTTGATTGGGAAGTTTTAGTATATACCTATATCCACTATACATTCCTATACAGTAACAAATTATACAACAAATCGGTGCATATCTGACCCAAATCGGGCAAAACGAGACAACTTAAATAAAGTTTTAAATCTTAAACAAAAATAAACGACTTCCTCATCTTGCTATAGTGTTCTGATTACTGTCTTTTTTGTTCTCCATCACAGTGGCATTCTTCAGGCGCACTAAACTACAAATATTCGGCTCATGCGTGACGTCCGTATTGTTGTACGGAAGCGAAACATGGCGGGTATTTAACACCATCACACAGAGGCTACAACCCTTCCTTAACAAATGTCTCCGCATCATCTGCAGAATATTCTGACCAAACACCATCAGTAATGACGCTCTGTGGAGATTAACGAACGAGGAACCCATCCACAGTCAAATCAAATGCAGAAAGTGGCTATGGATAGATCACACATTGAGAAAACCACCAGACAGCATCACGAGAATGGCACTGGACTGGAACCCGCAAGGGAGCAGAGGTCGTGGTCGGCCAAAAACACTTGAAGAAGGTCGATGTTGCGCGAACTAGCAGATGCCGATATCTCATGGCATGGTGCAAAAACAACAGCACATAAACGTGTACGATGGAAGAGTCTTGTCGAGGCCCTATGCTCCCGAGAGGAATGAACAAGGGGGAAAAAATAATTCAGTGGCGTAAATAAAGAAGCGCTTTGATTTTGAATAGATGGGTCCACCATAGTCGAAAGTGGTCATCGAGTTTCAAATGTCCAAAAAGGTATTACCGTTTTATTGTGAATACCATTCCCCTGAATACATACCATACTGAATACAAGATGCGAAAAAAATGAACTATTTTTAATATCCAGAAAAAATTCCAAAAATTTCATATCCTTGTGAGACACTGAGTTAATGCTTCCTTACACAGTAATATATAAGTAAAGTAATAATTTGAATTTTTCAGATAATAATAATAATAAAATAAAAACATCTGTTTCATATTCTGCATAATACTGCATATCCAGTTTTTAAATTTTTTCTCAATTTAATTTATTAAACGATTCTAAAAGTTCTTAAGTCTAAATTTTTCCCAAAATGTTTTTAAATACTTATAATCCCTCCTTGATACTATATATATATATATATCCGGTACAAATGTAGTACAATAAGGCTGTTCTAAAATGGATCTATAAATCTTCCTCTTTTTTATTCTAGGATCAAATCCTGTTCTTCAACAATTTTTGTACAGGCGATACAATTTTTTTGGATTATATTGTATGCAAAAAAATATTAGTTATCGATAGAGCTGGATGTCCAACGCTCATTACAGCTTTTGCGAAGGCGCATAGTGGGGATTTTTTGTTCAAAAATGGCTACAGGATCCAATTTTTATCCAATTTAAATAAGTTTTTTCTAGGCTCGAGTTTAAATGTTTTGTTTTATTATATCACAACATACCCTTAAGCGTTTGGAAGAGTTTCACCCTAATACAGGATTGTTTTGCCTCGATGTCAAGGCTTTTGATTACCTTGGACTTAAGCCAAATGGCTGTAGAGCTAGGATTGAGTTCGCAGAGATAAATGGGTTATGAATTTTGATTCAGCAACCTCTAAAACCTATATGTATCTGAACTTTTTTTAATATTTCCGGTGAATATTCTGCGTTTGACCTTGAAATAACCTTCAATTTGACGACACAAGAGCAAACTGACAACGGATTCGAACTCAGCAATCCCAAAAGCATATACATCAGTTTTTTTTAATTCGCCGGTGAATATTGTGTGTTTGACCTTAAATTGACCTTCAGTTCGATCCCGAAAGGACGAAATGATACAGATTTTGAACTCGGCAACTCTAAAAACTTATCTCACAATTTTTTTTTTAATTCTGCGGTAAATATTCTGTGTTTGACCTTGAATTGACCTTTAATTTGACACCGAATGGACAAACTGACAATAAATTCGGACTCAGCTACCTCTAAAACGTACGTATAAATTTTTTGATATTTTTCCCATGAATGTTCTTGTTTGTCCTTGAAAAAACAAAAAAAAATGGTTTCAAGTTTTTAAGTAGTTAAGGGCTCATTTCCCCTCCTAAAGGGGGTTGGAAATTTACGTATTTGTCGGGATGTATTACCGTTGATTAGAACTACAATAAAAAAACGCCAAACCGAATGTGAATACACACAATTCTTTATTTTTAAAGTTTTTCTGAAGTTTTTATCCTTTCTTAATTTTTAAAGTTTTTCTGAATTTTTTATCCTTTCTTAATTTTTAAAGCTTTTCTGAATTTTTCATCCTATTTAAGGATGTGTTTTAGTATAAAAAAAGAAAAGGATTGGAATTGGGGCCTAGACAATCTCTTTCAAAATCCTTTATGAGCATTTTAAAAAATAAAAATTATTAAAATCGCCCAATAACTGCCTTCTCCAAGATTAATGAACAAAATGTGTCGAGACACGCACAATTGTGCGGCGTCCGGAGGCCCTCATTTCATTACCGTCGGCTTTCCTGATTTAACCAACCTGTTATCGGGCATGCGTAGCTCGTGATACTTCCATTCCCTTCTTGGTCTTCGGCTCCACCTAATAATGTGTTGCGTGTCGCATATCCCTCCAATCTCTTCGTTTTGCAACCGGTATCGTTCTCTGCAAGTATTCCCTGTAATTGACCCCAATTTTATCACACATAGTAAACCTTGTTCACTGATTGTTATGTTGCAATTGTATCTGCTCGGGTTTCAATGGCATAGATGAGTGCTGGCCGTACGAATCTTAAAATATCCTTGCAATTTCCTAAACAATTTTTATTTACTTATTTAAAAGAATAACAGTTATTAATAACTATTCCACTTACGAAATAAGCACTGGCTGCCAGGGGCTTCGGCTTATGGTATCTTAAACTAGAGTAATAATATAGATAAGAAACTATACAAGAGGATAGTTGAGGAAGTGTTAGAGGATTAGTGGGTAGTGTGAGTTTGAGTGGAGTATAACTTTATATGGTTAATAGTTTTCGCAAAGCGTTAAAGTTTTAATTTGGTTATTTTAATAAATTTACAAATTAAGTTAATGCTATTCTCATGATAGTATTGAGTAGATTCGAAAGTTCGAGGTTAGAATGCCTTGCATTTCTAGTGTATTCCAATCCTGGGCAGGTATCGAGGAGTTGTGTCGTCGTATAGTCGTTTGAGTTGCAAAAAGGGCAGTGTGGTTTGACCGTGCCGTTTATGATATAAACATGGGTGGCTACAGTGTGACCGATTCGAAGGCGTGTAAATATCTTGAGGTTCTGAAATAACATGTGTGTGGGATATATGGGCTTGATGCCAGTAGGATTGTACTTTTTGTAGTGGTGTTGGTAATTAATCCATTGAGTGTTGTACGTTTCCTGAAGAGGTTTTAGTATAACTTTCCGATTATCTTTGATAGTGAAAATGTGCACTGAAGTGAAAGGGTTCTTGAGCGGCTGTGGTATCAGCGCACTCGTTGAAATGTATTCCGGCATGACTTGGGACCCACATGATCCTTATGGAATATTTTATTAATAAGACATTATTTAGGATTTCGGTAATTAACGGAGTTTCGTTAGAATAGTTCAATAGCGACCATTACAGATTTACTAACGCTGTCGGAAGGATAAAGTACCGCTTCAAGCAATGCAGCTGCTTTTGCTGTGAATACTGAGCAGTAGGAAGGTGAAGCACCGACTGAGATTGTGACACCAAGCTGGTTTGTGACTGCAAACGATGTACTGATGTCTGTTTTAGATCCATCTGTATAAATGAACTCCCATTCGTTTCTTAAAGGAGCAACGCTTTCATTGAAATGTTGGATATTCCTTAGAGGAGGTGGACTCTTTGGGGAGTTTTAGCAAATCCGTGATAAAAATAGTTTTTGTAGTCAAGCCTGGTAGGAAAACTGGAATTGGTGGCAAAATCGCGTCTGATTTGACATTAAGTTTGAGCATTAGTTCAACACAACGCTGTATGGTGGACGGTTTGCGGCTATTTTTATATTCTTGCTTCGCTGAGTTTACAACTCCAAGTAATATTTTATTTCTGCAGTGAAGAAACTAAAGAATTATTTGGAAAAAATATATATTAATGGTGGATATATAGTAATACACACTTCAACTTGTTCTTCTTGCTATTTTATAAGAACGTAAAAAATAGTTCAACTTAAACGTTTTTTTTTTTTTTAATTTTCACTTTTGTTTTGCTAAATTTTCGACCAGAAAATGTACTTTGCTGCATTTTGAAAATTCATTTCATGACTTCTCAACACATTTTGGCTTATAGATAAACTACTTTTGTAAGGTCATGCAATTTTTGGCGATAAAAACCTTCCATGAGCGACCAGCTGCAAAATGCAAAAGGCTCTGGTTAAAGCGGCGTATTCTGTGTAAAGTTATTAGCTGACATATGTACATATTTTCCTACTTCATTTCATAAGATGTAGAGGTGCATACATAT
The DNA here is from genome assembly GCA_037575425.1 of Anastrepha fraterculus. NCBI lineage: Eukaryota > Metazoa > Arthropoda > Insecta > Diptera > Tephritidae > Anastrepha > Anastrepha fraterculus. Next base: position 163,735 of record JAYXIM010040174.1, read on the forward strand.
ATCGACAGAACTGCTCGTAAAAATAAATCTATTTGCTTTTTCCTCTTCTCCGAATTACTTGCAAATTCAGATATTCTTCTCCTTGTTATAGCCATTCAATGGAGCGAAATGCTTCTGAAATCCAAAAATATAAGCGGCTATAATGTGCACACTAGCACAAACATTATGCCAGAAAAAAAGCCATTAAAGCCATTAAACTGCATTTTTAAGAGTATTAAAAATAATTAAAAAATGATGTTGAGGAAACATTACCAAGCAGAAATTAAATCAAGCACTTGAAATGCCATACAGGAAACATAAAAAAATACAAAAATTGTTTGCAAACAACAAAAAAAAAGAAAAAAATGTATGGAAATTAACTGAGTGGCTACACGAATGAATAAATAGGAAATAAATAATAAATTGCCAGCTGTAGTTTAAATACAACAACCAAAAAAAAAGAACAAAAACACAACGACATCAACAAGCTGAGCAGCACTTAATTATGCTGCCGCCGGCAGCCAGCAGCGCTCAAGAGGCAAGTATGTATGTACAGAGCTACAAAGTTGACTGGAGTGGCATGTAACACTCCACTTGTTGCAAGCAGTCAGCTTTGACGGTACCATACTCACACTTACCCGCACACACACAAAAACGTAAAACTATGCTGCAGCCAATGCTGACGGACGCTTTTTGCAGCCTGCAGAAATGCAAACCAAACTCGACATTTGCGAGCCCCTAGAATATTTGCGCGTCACTCTGCAAAGGTACAAATAAATACAACAGTAACAACAAAAATAGCTAAAATATTTAGCAGCAGCATACATATACATTTTTTGCCGTTCTTTGACGTCGTTAGCGACAAGTTCAAAAGTGATTCACAAGCCAGGCAAAGGCGACGACGGCATTGGCAAGCACCGGAACTGCAACAGCGCAGCCTTCAACGCATATATGCACGTGTTTTTGTATGCCTCTGCATATGTGTGTGTTTCTGCGCATCACGGCTATATGACTGCAAGTGCCGTACTAGTACACGTAAACGTCACAGCAACCACCTCCGCCGAGGCATGTTGCACACTCTACTCCGCAGCTGCAGTGTACAGCTGAAGGCTGCTGCCAGACCACCGAAAGCAACTTAAACACTAACATCACTGCACCACCTGAAGATGCAACAGCGCGTTCAATGACGTTGTTTGCAGAAGATTTTAATTAAAATCGGATTCAACATTGAGCCGTAGAAATTTAATTGATGCATAGCACACAGCAGCGGCAACGCCAACACCAGCTGCAACCAGTGTTATAGTAACATATGAACGTGCAACACACAGCCATTCTCTTATTCATATTACACACATGCATGCATGCATGCATACATATATGTGTGGGGCATATAAGCATGTGGCGTTGTTGTAAGTGCAGGCAGCCGAGCATCGGTTGGCAAGTGAAGTGAAGTGAAGCAAGCAAAGTCGTATTAAACGAATCCTTGTCGCCTATACATCTGGTTAAGCTTAAAACCGCGTCAAGTGCTTTGGTTTTGTGGTTTCTTATACACACACACACATGTACACCCACATGCACGCTCACACAATTAAGGAAAATATAGCAATGCTAAACATTTTCGAAGTAGTTACTTATATTTTACAGGCGGCAATACGGCGAAGTGCAGTCAGTAGACTCGTACGAGCATCAGCAGCAGCAGGTGTTGCTGTGGCAAAGGTGCGCCAATCGAAGGTGCAAGTGCGTAGGTAGTGGTGAGTATAAGTGTTTGTTGTGCAGTACAGTTTATACGCTTCAGAAAATTACAAAATGCAATAAATAAATGAACAACTTGACATTTTGCAAATTGTGTAACAAAGTACTTAAAGACCTCACATACATACGCAAAGCTTCACATGCATACACGAAGCATACAAATAAGCTTACGAGCATAAACATAAACACACATAAATATTTGCAAACATTGAAAGCGATTTGCGGCACTCGCCGATAAAGCTGAGTTGCCTTCACAGGCACTAACGAAGCAAATTACACGCACACACATACAAACATACCTATAAATATATAGAGAATCTCTCGGTAAACTACTACACATGCAGACTGTACTAGGTGTGGCATTTAAATAAACCAATTGATCAAAACAATAATTTTAGTGATAATTAATATAAAATTTGAGGTATACGCAAAGGCCACTATATTAAAGAGCTTCCGAACACCCGTTCGGGAGTGAGCTAACGTGAGAAGGCGAAGCACCCCAGGATAGCTGGTTGTGCGCTGGGTTTGGGATCCGCCACGTAAAAGATGAGACTTCCATCTATTAGTCCATAGATGTCGCTAGGAGTATTTTTAAACCTTCCCAAATGTATTGTTTTTCCATCTGTCGTCTGTCAACAATATTCAGTTCATTGTTTGTTACGTTTCATACAACGATGCATTTTTGTCGCTCTTAAAAATGTCGAATTTCGTGTCTTCAAACTACGATTTGCGGACATCGCTGATTTTCTGTTGTCAATTGACCACAGACCCAAAAGTAGCAACGTCTATATTACAAAGGCATATACTTGAAACAGAAGTATGGCTTAAAAACTGGAGAATAAAGGTTAATGAAACCAAATGCGTGCATATTACTTTTACTCTAAGAAAAGAAACTTGCCCTGCAGTTACAATAAATAGTCAGAATATACCACAGCAAAACGAAATAAAATATCTTGGAATTCACTTAGATAGAAGACTCACATGGCGGAATCATATTGAAAAGAAAGTGTCGAATATCAAGCTTAAAATGAAAAGCATATATTGGATGCTTAATTCGAAATCAGCATTACCTCTAGAGTACAAAGTGCTACTATATAAAGCCATGCTCAAACCAATATGGACATATGGTATAGAAATGTGGAGAACGGCTACGCCCTCAAATATCGAAAAACTTCAGAGAGTGCAATCTAAAGCCTTGCGGATAATCACGGGAGCTCCATGGTATATAAAGAACGCTAACATTCACAGAGATATTTGCATACCTCGTGTAGCCGATGAAATAGTACGGTTGAGCAAAAAATACCTACAAAAGCTAGAAGACCGTCCCAATAAACTAGCGCAAAATCGTTTCTTAGCACTGGCAAGGAAACATATTACTCTAGTATATAAGATTTGTAAACTTATTGTTAGTTTCTTATACAAGAAAGATTCAATAAATAAAGAAAAATGGAAAAAAAATTGAACAAAAACGCTTCGCAAGCTCATCAAATGCTTATAGAAGCTTATGGTGGACATGCTCTAAGTAGAGCACAGTGCTTCAGGTGGTTTGAAAAATTCCAAAGTGGTGATTTTAGCGTGGAGAACAAGGACCATGGCCGGCCACCGAAAAAGTTTGGGGACGCCGAATTGCAAGCATTGTTGAATGAAGATGATGGTCAGACGCAAGAAATGATGGCAGAGCAATTGGGAGTGACCCAAGAAACCATTTCCAAACGTTTGAAAGACATGGACATGATTTTAAAGGTCGGATGATGGGTGCCGCATGAACTGACTGAAAGTCATCAAGAGAATCGAAAAACCACTTGTGAAATGCTGGTCTCCCGGTTCAAAAGGAAGTCTTTTTTGCATCGAATCGTTTTGCATCGAATCGAAAAATGGGTGTATTTCTCCAATTCCAAGCGTAAACGATCGTATGATTCGCCCGGCCACAAGCCAAAAACAATGGCCAAACCAAATCGCTTCGGCCGCAAGGCAATACTGTGTGTTTTCTGGGATCAGCGTGGTATGATGTGGTACGAGCTATTAAAACCAGGTGAAACAGTTGACGGTGCATGCTACCAATGACAATTGGCCGATTTGAACAGCGCTATACACCGAAAACGCCCAGAATATGCCGATCGGCGTCTCAAAGTAATTTTTCTTGATGACAATGCACCGCCACTACGATTGCGAGCCTCTGGGGCATGCGTCTTACTCACCAGACTTAGCGCCTTCCGATTATCATTTGTTAGCATCGATGGGCCACGCGCTTTCCGAGCAGCGCTTCAATTCTCACGAGGAAGCCAAAAAATGGCTCGATGATTGGTTTGCGGCCAAAGACGGCCAATTTGTTTTTGGCGCGGCATCCACAAATTGCCTGAGAGATGGGAAAAATGTGTCGCTAGCGATGGCTATTATTTTGAAGATTAATATTTAAGAACATACTTGAAAAATTTTAAGTTGGAAACTTGATTACTTTTTGCGTTATATTCGACGGTGCGGAAAAAATGTATTTCGAGAAAACGCAATTAAAGTTTTCGTTCCTACTCGACCTTCGTTCGACGCTCATGACTGCATTGACTTTATAGGGACGTTTTGGACTTTCTACCTTATGATTAAAAAGTACCGGGAATGTTTAATTTAAACGCACCACGCAAGTGGGAACCGGCCCATATTTATTTCTTATGTTGGTAGGACTCTAAGACACACATCTGTTACTTTTTTCAATTTGTCGCATTTTAGCGTGGATAATTTTGTTGAACAAAGAGTTTGTTTCGTGTTCCGATGCACAGAAAATGTTGCGAAAAGCATTTGGCGAATCTGCTTTATCTAGAACAAGAGCATACGTGTGGTATAAAGACTTTAAAAGTGGTCGTACGTACAGTGGTGGAAGATTTGCCTCGTGCCGGACGCCAATCGATGTTGAACATCGATGAAAACGTGAAGGAAGTGAAAGAAATCGTGCTTGAAAAGCGTCATACCAGCCTAAAAGAGATTTTTAGTGAACTTGGCATTTCGTATGGAACGGCGCAGTACCTTGTAGTTGATGTTTTGGGTATGAGACGCGTTACAGCCAGACTCGTTCCGAAGGACCTGAATTTCGTGCAAAAACACCACCGAAAAACAGTTGCTGAGGAGATGATTTCTGAAGCCCAAAGTGATTTAATCTTCATGAAATTGGTCTATGAATTTGGTATGGAAACCAAGCAACGATCGTCTGAGTGGCGCTTCGAAGACGAGCCGAAACCGAAAAAATCGCCTCAAAGCCGCTCAAACGTGAAGGTGATGTTGACTGTTTTCTTCGATTGCCAAGGCGTAGTGAAACATGAGTATCTTCCATCGGGCCGGACAGTCAATAAAGAATATTATTTATTATTAAATTAAATAAAAATAATTTACCTGAAATTAAACTCTGTTTTGTTTTATTGAAACATGTCCGGTACTTTCTGATCCAAGGGTATTAAGCTTAAAACATTGAAAAGAATTGAAAAGAATGAAGTTTTAAAGCAAAAAAAAAATGAAAATTTCAAAGTGATGGATGAGCTGTCCCCCTTAAAGGTAGTTTCCAATAAAAGTCTTGGTCCTTATTGGCGAAAAACTCTAGTAACCGAATTTCACATTTTCTCTTGATACTAATTTCTTAACAATCAGGAAGTTTTTCAATGAGGGAAAAGCGTTGTAATCGCTTGGTGCCATGTCCGGACTGTATAGTGTAATGTACTAAAACTTCCCAATCAAACTCCCGGAGATAATTGGATGACTGATGGAACACCGTTTCTGGTGCATCGCTAGATTCAAACGGTCCAGTTGTTGACAGTAGAGAAGCAATTCCCAGTAAATGATACCTTTCAAGTCCCCACAAAATACACAGTAAAACATTCTTGGCTGTTAGTCGATTTGAGATGCTTCATCTCGCTTTGACCACGATAATTTTCGTACGATATTGTTGTATGTGACCCATTTATCGCCCGTAGTTACCATGCGTTTAAAAAATGGGTAGATTTCATTCCGTTTCGACACATAATTTAACATAAGAAATGCCTGAACTGAGTCGACAGTATACGCACCATAAAAACATTCACAATTTCAGCGGTCTTGCTTGCATCTTCGCCTTATCAAAGAAAAACTGTAAAATGTAACGAATTTCCTCCTTGTTGACTTCTCTTTTACTTACGAGTTATCGATCACTACAGATATCTTCCAAGAAAATATTGAATTTCTTTTTTCCCAAACGTATATTTGACTTTGAGCTCAAGAAGTAGGAGATAGCGCCAAGTATTTAAGTGCAATTCTCGACAAGAAACTAAATTTGAACATGAATGAAGAGGACGGGGTGAGAAAAGGTACTATAGCTGGCAGGCAGTGGAACGCAGGTGAGGTCTTTTCGCCGATTACCATTCACTGGCTGTATAGGACCGTTATCAGACCTATCCTCCTTTTCGCGACTATAGACTGGTGGACAACTCTGGGCAAAACTAAAATTAGAAAGAGACTTCCGGAAGTGCGGGTTTTTTGTGTATCATCGACGCTCTTAGAACCACACCCTCTGATGCTCTGAATACTACTTTCTTCATACCTCCCCTAAACCTGGTTGGTAAACAGAAGGCAGATAATCACTGCTGCTCGTCTTGCCGCAACTACGCGGTTTTGGTTTTGCATACTTGGTCAGAGTATGAGTATTAGGTCCAACTAACGCTGCTTGGTCGGTAATGGAAAATCGTCTATATGTTAGTTGCTTGCCGTTGGCCACTGTCTTCCGGGTTGGTATGCTCAAAGATTGATCGTACCTCATTTCGACTATTGCAGAAGCTGCAAAAATGAAGAGAAGGAGGAGTCTGTGAGACATCTTCTCTGTCATTGTCCTGCATGACATGACACTAAGTTTAGATGCTTTGGATCATCCTTCTTGAATGATACCGATGACCTTAGGGATGTAAGTGTCAACCAGATTAATGGATGGGCACTTAAAATAAAATAGTTTAAGGAGGAATAACACGCAAACTGCTGCTGTGGTATCACAATGGATCGGCAACGATCTAAGTGAGTTGGTTTAGATGCAGACTGCCAATTCTAACTACCTACCTACCTAGAACTCAACTTTGCTTTTGATTTGAAACTTTGTCTTAAAACTCAAACTTTGGATTTGAAATCAAACTTAGACTTTGAACTCAAGCTCAGCCTTTGAACTCAAATCCTGCCTTAGAACTCAAACTTTACCTTTGAACTCAAGCTCCCCCTTTGACAGTGCATTTTTGTGATGAAAAGGCTTCTCATGAAAACTACTTATCATTCGGAGTCAGTTAGAGACTGCAGGATTCTCTATTGGCAGGGTAAAACTTAGTCTCTCCTCACAGAAGCTCGGCCAAATATTATACCTAGCGGAAGGAGCACGAGTATTTATTTATCTATTAAGTTTTAATGAACGAAAGGAAGACTTGCAGTTCGTATTATGATCGTTTATGCGCATCTATATAGTCCGAAAAATTGTTTCTTATTAAAAGGCAGATTATTCTGACTGCTTTTTTAACTACTTAAATTAATACAAATTAAGTATGCACCCAGTACGGACGAAGTAAATGCGAAGTGTAGCTGTTAACGATGCTGACGCGCCAGTTGTTTAGTTGAGAGCCTCTGTCTCGCTTTGAAATTCTTTTCTTGTCTTGCCGGAAAAATGATAATTGTGCTAGTTGTTTAGAAACTTAGAAAATCCGTCAGTGAAACTAATAACTCACGTAAAGAAATATACACTTAAGTGTTTTGAAGCTGCTCGAGAAGATGCTGAAGTTGTGCTGCTTCGCACAATTAAAACTTCGCGTGGATAGTCAAACCTTCATCAGTGAACGTGACGATAGCAAATTACTTGCGTAATCAAAATAAGCCTTTCATTTACTCAATAGCCATACCTCGCATTCTTGCCAACTGTACAAACTTAGTAAAGGCCATGTTTTCTTTTTATTAATCGAGTTTTAGTGACACTTTTGGTTTGTTACAGTTTTTGTTAAGATTTTGGTAAACAATTGCCAACTCAGTTTCTTTGTTTGCATTCTTGACTTGCAACAAGCAGCTCTAAGAACAATCAATGCAGGTAAAAGTTGTTCGGAAGCGAATTGTGGCCATGAGAATATTTTGTAAGAATAGTTGAAGTGAATAATGAAAATAAATTTAAGGCAAGTTGCTGGTGGAAAGACTAAAGAAAAATTAGTTAGTGTGAGAAATTCTGTAACTTTATTGAGTACGTCTGTTGATGAATGAATCCTCAATGAATTTATTCGTGTGTGGTTAAATTCAAATTTTGAAAACTTCAAAACAATTTTATTTAGAATTTATAGTTGCATCAGTATATTTTTTAATTTTTTCACATATACCTACACACAAAATGTATCTGGAGGTGCTTAAGATGCGGCTAGAAATTAATAGACTTAGTCTAGCGGAGCAAAATTGGAGACAGTCTTTATATCCAGCCGTAAGAAAATGAAACAAGTACATGAAAAAAAGAACGCAAAAGTTTATTAAGGGGACATATATCTGTAAACGGCCATATTTTCACTGATTGTAATTAGAATTATTTAAAATGAAGAAGTCAATATATTTTTTTCTAATTGGCATACAATTTATTTATAGGTACATTAAAATAATATAAAATTTTTTTTTTATTTTAATAATTTAAAATGGCGAATGTACACACAATTCTTCCAGGAATGTCGCAGCGGGACTTGTCAATCGGCGGGCATTGTAGCAGCGGCGTCAGTGACCTGAATACAAAACCCAAACATTTTTTTGTTTATTAATGTCATAACTTCTATATGAATTAACAATAAATGGGGAAAAAAATTTGCTGAATAAAATGCTTCAAAAAAAAAAAAATGAATTTTGGGGCGAATTTTTCTACTATTTTTGCTTCGAAAAAATTATGTTTTCGAAAATTTTCGGGTTGTGAATTCGCGTAGAAAGTAATACCATAGAAAAGATGTGTGCAAAATTTCTGGGAAATCGGTCAATAACTTTTCGAGTTATCGTGTACGCCAATTCGAAAAATATAGTTTTGAGAAAAATGCATCTAAAGTCGGCAACGTAACTATACCTCTCCCAGCGCTCGAACGCATAGAATAGAGTCGTCACGGTTGACGATCTATAATATAAGAAATACTTAAATTTATGTTCAACAATTTTTTTGACATATTCCTAATCTTATTTATAATCCATATTAACGTTTTATGAAAAAAAAAATTTCGAAATTTTACAGGTATCTGTCCCCTTAAGGTCGAAGTGTTGGCCATTGCGCACAAAATTAATACTATACGAGTATATAAGAAAAACTCAACACAGTTACTGGTTATGTCGCATTATGTCGTTTCGTTGCCGCGACTTTCTGCCGAATCCCGTAAGACATATCAGCCGAAGTTACTCTCACAATTTTGCTTCCTTTGCTGTGCTGTGGCCTATGGGTATCAAACGGGAAGAAAATATGAAGGGTATTTTGAAATGGACCTAATGATAAAAACAAAAAAAATTATTAGAAACTTAGAAAGTATTACACGCAAGGGATTATAAACAAATTGTTAAAAAAATTTTCTCTTACACTTTACTTACAATTATTTTTCTAAAAATGTGGAAAATGTCCCCTGCAATCTTTAAGCTTAACGCGTTGGCTGCCAATGTATCACTGGTGATCATTTCAAAAACCTACCCCCAGGTGCCAATGTATCACCAGTGATACACGCTTAGGCCCCTAGATTTTAGGGGCTGGGACCCTAACGGAAGGAGTTTTGGGAAAATTTAAAGTTTATTTTAAAAGAAAAAATATTTTATTTCATAGTAAAATACAAAGTTTTGAAATAATACGAAATTAAAAATGAGAAAATTCAATTCAATTCTGGAAACAGAAAAAACTATATTTTTTGTTTTTAATTTTAATGTAGTTGTTGAAAATGTTTAAGACATAGGACAAAGACCTCCGACATTGGGCGCAGTATGTTGCCACTAGTTTGGCCTTCTTCTTGGCGACTGACGACGAGTTTGTCGTCTTTAATTCTGAATAGCACATGCCGCAACGATGTCTCTTGCGCCTACCATCCTTTGTTGCTTCTGTCGACGTTATTAAAAAGTGTTTTCCCTGTGGAGGTGAGCGCGCTATTGAAGCGCTATCTTTTCCACTCATGAAAAGGATAATGCTTTGACGAAAGTCAGATATTTGCATTTTATAAGTTTTTGACACTGTTTTAGAGGACTATGCATTATCTGCGAAGTGATTGAATTTGAGCAAGATCTGGAACCGGTTACGAGCCATAACTTGTGGGACGAATGCGTTTTTGAACAATGTGCTTGGTTTCCAATAGTCGGTTATTGCAGGGTATTTTACCATTCCCATATACATGACTACGGCCAGAAACTCCATGATCTCCTGGCGATCAGTATCTTTCCACATATTCATCCTACTGCTGCTGCGAGTACCGATGCCAGTTACTTGAGAGTTTGCATTCCTATTTGTCTCTTCAACAATAATATCCAATATCTCATCGGTCAAAAACTTTCTGTAATATTGAAATGGCGTACCGGCATTATATTGCAAAACCTGGGGTGGATTGGTAAATTCTTCTAAATTCTTTAAAGTCTCTCCGATAGCAGGCGAGGTCCATGCTGTCGTAGTTTCCGTCTGTTCTTCATCAGCAGTATTATTAACATTTGTAGCACTAACATCGAGGTCTTCATCAATACTGTCATCACTCCTTGTATCACTGCCTGAATCTGGGATGTACTCATCTTCATCTGGACTAAAATCCTCACCACTAACACTGAAATTTTCCATTGAATTCAACGCGTCACGTATTTCCTCGGAATTTATAACTTCACAACTTCACTTCATTATATTTCACTGTAATTTTCAACCAACTGCTCGCTATGAACTCAAGTTTGATACTGATTTATTTTGATTTACTTCTTCGAAATGTGATCACCGGTGATCACATTTAAAAAAAAAATAAGAATAGTTTAAAAAAAACGGCAAGTGGTCACCGGTGAACACAGCACAAAACCGTGCTCATACGCGTCAGGAGCGTGACTTTTATTCCTGGTAAAAATATCTCGTTAAAATTCAAACATGACTTTTTTTGCTTGGCACCTGGGGGTAGATTTTTTTTTGTGATCACCGGTGATACCTGGCACCTGGGGTAGGTTTTTTTTTGTGATCACCGGTGATACGTGGCAGCCAACGTGTTAACCCTGCTTTACATCAATAAAGCATGAAAAACAAATTAATTGCTTCACCGTCGAAACAGCTTTGTTTAATTATCAATAAGACATATTAAGAGAAAAATAATGAAATAATGTTGTATTTTGGATTTATTTTGCGTAACTATACAATAAACCTACTTGTAAAGAAAAAAGTTAAAAAGCGAAAAAATGATTTTCAGTCCAGGAAGATGTGTATAGCTACTCCATGAAAATATTTTTCTTTTGTCTAAATATGTTAACGTTTTACTGTGTTATAGATTTTTGAAAATGAATCACCCGCACTTCAATTCTGCTTTTTCACCCACTTGCACGAAAGTGAGGTTATTGTGAAAAGTCATAAAATCGTAGAAATTTTGTTTTGCGTTTTATTACTACTAAATATATATTTGTTGGTTCAGAAAAGTTCGAATTTTTTTATTTTTTTTTTTATTTTTTATTTATTAAAAGAGTAACAATTATAAATAACTATTCCATTTAAAGAGCTAAAGCACTGGCTACTAGGGCCTTCGGCTATGAATTATTTTATAAAAATGTTTGTTATTTTTTATTAGAAATAGAAATTAATTAAATCTGCAATACCAGAAATGGGCTCATATGCGGTATGGGGTTAAATATCCTTTAAGATTTTCACGGACTTTTTCCAAAAAGTGTGTGGTAAAGATTATTTTTTTGGCAGAAACTTTGCCGAATTTCTGGCTTCTAGTTTATCATATACGATATTTACGGTTTAAGAGCATACTTACATACATACAGTGGCGAACACTCGATTTAAAAAATAAGTAGAGCTATTCAACATCCCTGTGTCATTCGTCACAATATATTAAATAGTTCTGAAAATGAGCTCAAATTATTGTAAAAATTACCGGAAAAGCAGCAAGATCGAGTCATAGCGTCTACTTTAAAAAGGAAACTTGAATTACAAAATAGTAAAAATCAGGAAAATATTGAACTTAATTTGAGTGCAGATGGTTTTAAATCAACAGCTCTTTTGAACCCCAAAAAGACAGACCCAATTCAGTTTACAGCTAAAAGATTAATTAATTTCCGAGTGGGCGCTCAGGCATCATCAAACTTCATGAAAAAAATGACAAATTTTATCAAAAGTGTAGCAAAAAAATATAATAAACATTTCACATTTCGACATTTTCGGGGTTTTTTCCCAAAATTGAGATATTTTGAATTTAAATTTACATTTTTTTTATTTAATTTTTATATTTTACAATAGAATTTCAAACTAAACTGATTTCGCACATATGTATGTTTATGTATGAGTAGCCAGTAACAAATCCCTGTTGCTCGTTTTGTATGACAATTATGTCCAACCAATCTCATTTTCAAGCTCAGCGTAGATATAAGAATTTTAGAGGATATTATTTATGTACATATATGTTTGAGGCAAAAAGTTGTTAATAAAAAAATCATTGGTAAATTATTTCTTCTTTCATTTGATAGCCATATGCAAATATTCCATATGTTTATGCTTTTATAAAATTATAATAATATTTTCCTACATTAAGTTCTAAGCAAGATTTAAAACTTAGTTGCTATAAAACAAAAATCACGACATGCTGCTGAAAAGTTGAAAACGAGCTCTACTTTGAAAAATAAGAAAATTTTTTCATGGGGGCAACAAAAAATTGGATTTTATTTCATAGTGTAAGAAACATATGTGATGAGATAAGTGTAACAGACATGAAATATTGAAATCCAATAAACTTGGGTGTACAAAATTTGTAGTTGCGGATACATATACGCATACACATTCACATTTGAGAATATAAGTCACGACATGCTGGTGAAAAGCTGAAAAAGGAGCTCTACTTTTAAAAGTAAGTAAAATTTCTCATGTGGGCAAAAAAATTTGGATTTTGTTTCATAGTGTAAGAAACATATATAATGAGATAAGTGTAACAGACATGAAATATTGAAAACCATTTCCCTTTGACGCCCAAAACTTGTAGTTGTGGATAAATATACGCATACACACACACATTAATGAGTATTGGAATATTTCTTCAATTCTTTGAGGAAAGCCAAAATAAAATTACCCTAAGCTAAAACCTGCGACAAAAACAAAAAAAAGTTGACGTGTAGGCCAAATGCGCGAGCAACATTTATTGGCGGCTGAAAAAAATGTGAGCATGCCCGCACAACAACCAAGCATAAAGGATACCCAGTGTTTCATTGAAATTTGAAAACAAAAACAAAAAATAAGCAACGCATATACCAACCTCCATAAACACTACACAGAGCGGAGTGACTAATAAATATGCACGAAAACATGTTTTTACTTATGAAGAAATAGAAACAGTAAAACATATAAAAATATTAGATGTAGTGAAGTACGAGTTCACACGCTCTCGCTACGCTTGCTTCGCTTTCTTTGACATGGACGTGTGCCTGGTTGTGTGGCCTATTTCGAGTTCGTTGGTTGCTTGCCTAGCTGCTACTCACTTTTTGGTTGTATGCCAGTAGCAATGGGCCGCTTGTGCCATGTAAGCTACATTATCCCTTTCACGAGGTGTTCGGACATGCCGTGCATGTCGTGCACACGTTTTGACTTAAGTATATTTTAATATCGAAAATCCAGTTAGGCAAAAAATAAGAAATTTCCTGTAATTTTTATATGGCGAGTAGTGTTTGTTATTATGTACACGTCCTCGCGAAAATGTGCCAAATGCATACAAATGAGAATGTGTTCGTGTGCATGTGGGTAGGTAGGCAGCTGCTGTATGAGAAGTAGGCTCAATCGTATTGCTACACACATATGTATGAACATATGATGGGTTTTTTGCGTGTGAACCAGATTTTTTGCAAGTAGCATTTACTTTGTTTCATGTACTAAGTTGCACTTAAAAACTAAAACTACTTGGTTATACTGGGTGTGTAAATAAGTTCCACAGAGCTATACATTTGTTGTGCAAAGACGTAATATTAGTTTGGGGAAATAGAAATTCATTATTGCGTAGAATTCAAAATTGTTTTGAGGTCTGTCGGATTGTCCAATTTGGGTTAAGTTATACACCGTTTTGTTGTATAATTTTAAAGGTAACTTTATAATGCCTCTCTTGTAGAAGTATTGGTTCTTATTGGCGAAAAACTTTAGCAACCGATTTTTTAGAATCTTCTCTTGATACTAATTTCTTAAGGTGGTAATCGCTTGGTGCCAGGTCCGCACTAAGTGGTGGATGCATTGACACTTCCCAATGAAGCTCCCGGAAGCGACTCACTACAAACTTGGGAGGCCTTACCTTGTTCTAATGGAACTCAACACTTCTTCTAATGGTCAATTCTGCACGTTTCTAGCCAATCGCTAGCCCCAAACGGTCCACGGATGACAGTGGAGATCTGAATTAAGTCTTTGGCCATACGGAAGCACCTTCTTATAAATTCCCTTGAAGTTCCACCAAATACACAGTAGAACCCTCCTGACCGTTAATCCTGGTTTGGCCAGCATTTGAGCTGCTTCATCACGCCGTGATCACCATCGCACAATATTGACGTGTGTAACCCATTTCTAGTCCCCACTCACCACCTGTTTAAGAAATGGGTGGATTTCATTCCATTTGGCAAAGGTTTCTCGGATGAAAATTCGATCCATCATGTTTTTTGGTGTGGCACCCAAGCGTGGCACCGAGCTTCTTTTTGAATCCAGATTTGCGAAAATCTTTTAAATCTGTTTTGTGGTCGATCTTTAGCTTCTGGGCGATGATACGCATTTTTTATGTGTTTTTTGTTTTTTTGTTCGGACGACTAGCAAGTACTACATTCATTGTACTGCACTCGGGTTGCCTTTTTTAATTTTCTTTAAATCTACTCAACCTCGTAAAATATCCGAGTAGATCTTGTGATGCCAAGGAGCTAAGTGGGTCGCTTCTTGAAACATCAGTGCCAAAGACCTCAGCCTGATACGAGCGAAGGCCGGGCATACAACAAAAAGTGGTCCGTCGTCGCATCCACCTCTCCGCGTGCTGGGTAGAGTAGACTGTCTGAGATTCCTGCCTTTTTCATATGCTTCGCCCATAGAAAGTGGCCTACAGTGCCTTCTGCTTAATGTCATGTCGATCAACCGCGATTATTTCTAATAAATATAATAATAGAATTGTGATATTTTGACCAGTTTCAACAACTTTTTTCATTTATATTTAATAAATAAAATAAAAAAATATATATTTCAATCTACAACAAATATCCAAAAATCGAAGTTTCAAACATTGAAAAATATTTATAAGAATTCGAAAAATTTTCTTCAAAATTTCAACCTTTTTAATCAGAATAAAAAAAAATTTTGGGGACATTAAAATTTAGTTTAATAAAGTACAAGTTTGAAGCGTCTAATAATTATCAATGATTTTTGAAAACTTTTTTCCCTGACGGTGGTGCGTATTTTCTCCAAACAACGAATGCACGGCATTTGTTGACGATATTGAACCAAAAAAAAGGCGCATTTGGCCTCAGCTTTCAAAAAATTTGTAACTCAAATTCAGTAAATTATTTAGAAAAAAACTGTGACGAGGCATTTGTGAGTTAAACAAAGTAGTCTGCTACAAAAGTGGCGATTTCAATCTGGAAGTCAAGTTCTCAGTTAAAGGAGAAATGTGGAAAATCTGAAGGTGAGAAAAATTTAAGATGTAAAATTAGTGACAAAACCTTCTGTAGATCCATTTCACAACAGGGCGTTTCGCAACAGGAACTGTGAGATTAAGAAATGTAAGCCAGTTGTTCCTTTTCTATCTTTTGCAAGTCTTTTGAAATAAAACCCGTCAATTTCTTGCCAACATCCGAAGAAGCAATTGTTGGCACATTTGCAGACTATAAGGCGATTCTCGTAATGGACACACTTCCACACAGGGCCTTCCTCAAAAACCAAAAGTCTTTTAATAAGATAACCCCATGGCTTCATGGTTGAGTAATTAGTGCACACGAAATTTGCGGTTCATTTTGGTTATTGATCAATTTTTATTTTTTTTATTTAGTGATGTTTTCCTCAGTTTCCGATGTGTCGGCCTGCCACTTGAAGGACTCACGGTCTCTTCTGGATATTTTGTGAAGCGTTCATGCCACTTGTAAACGATTGATTTCTTTAGAGCTTCATTACCGAAGCAGTTTCCCAACATTTCTAAGGTCTTCGCTCCATTCAATCCATTTTTAATACAGACTCATTGTTGCTATTGCAAAAAGGCGAAAACACCTTTAGACGTAGAATTACTGAAGACGGCCTACCTTTTACAAATGTTCAGCAATGGCGATACAATTTCGATAGGAATGTTAATGTCAGATGGATGTGGGAACCTAACAAAAAAAGGCAAGCAGAACTCAAATAAGCTGACTTGGAGCATCAACTGGCGGTTGTTCGGAGAATCTTATATACATTTTGTCTGAAGCATTTTTCTAAGCTTGTGAAGCACATTTTATTGAACTGAATGTCTAGTTTTGTGCTCGAAATTCACTTAGAAAATAACTTTACATAAAATGCTTGTGTTTGATTTATTTAAATATGTATGCGTGTATGTGTTATTTACATATGGTACATATATATTTATTTGTATGTGTATCTTATTGTATGGGCTTTCAATGTATTCATGCGAGTAGACCCAAAAATATCAAAAATAATAAGCATTTTGCCTCATTCGATAGTTTTGTAAAATCTGCATTTTCCTCTATTACATACTTACATTAATCCATACCAACATGGTTCATTTGAAATTTTGCTCAGCCATACATTTGCATAAAGATATGCATCAGAAACATTAGTGCTCGCGTGTTTATGACAATCGCCCGCTTGCTTTTGCTCCAATCAAAGGCAAAAAATAAATTCTATGTCATGTCCAAGTCATGCAATAGTTCCATTCCAATAAACCGACTAAGCGAACATAGAAAATTTATAAAGTTTTACAAACATAAAATTCAATAGCAAATATACAAATACTCTTCTACATATATGTATTTGTGTATTGCTGCAAAATATGTAGGTATTTATATAAGCAGATATGAACGTAAATGCATTAGTTCAGAATATGAATATTTCGATTGGAAATGAGTGCCCCACACACACACACACACAAAATACACTTTCATGTACAGCCTACTGGAAATGCGGAGCTTGTGAAACAATTGAATGGTTGAGAACTATTATGATTTCTCTAATTTCAAAGCAGGAAGTGGAAGGAATGTCAATATGCTGCACACTGGCTCAATTCTAAGTGATAAATTTATAGTTTGAGCGTCAATTCCTTAGCGCGATCTTAGTCCTTGAACGGTAGTCATATGTCGTGGACGATTGAATTGGTTCTGTTATCCGAGGCTGATTGCTTGACAGTTCGTTAGCTTTTTGCGTTTTAGGTAAGAAGGTTGCGAACTTCCCTACCCTAGTTTGGTGATAGTGAAACTATTCGGACCTCCAAGCAGGTGTTTGTCTGTTTTGGTCTGCGAGTGGTTAGTTAGAGTTATCAAAAATAAGGACATTTAACTGATCTATATTAATTATCTAAGGCAATGTAGTAAATTTTTCTGAAAATTGGTTGCCTTCTTGGTACAATAAATAATTTTTGAAATTTTTGAATATTTCGAAAAAAATGAGCAATTTTGAGATTTATTCAATATGAAAATTTTGGTAGAAATTTTTTAAATGAAAATATCTTTATTTAAAATTAAATAAAATATCTTTTAGGGACAAAATGTAGTTTCCAACAAAATTGTTTGTAAAAAATATCTCTATTTAAAATTATATAAAAAATTTTTTGAGGACAAAATATAGTTTTTTAAAAAAAAAGTGTTGGGGAAAAAATTATATGTTGTTCAAAATTTTTGGGAAAAATTAGTTTTTTTGCATTTTCGAAAAACAGCTCAAAAACACTTTAAATATTAAAAAACTATTTTACTCAAAATTTTTAGGAAAAAAATATTTTCTCAAAAAAAATTTTAACCGGTTTACGTAGTTTTCAAAAAAAATTGTTGGTAAAAAAATATCTTTATTTAAAATTATATAAAATATCATTAGAGGACAAAATGTAGTTTTTAAAAAAAAAATTTGGTAAAAAATTATATATTGTTCAGAATTTTTGGTAAAATATTTTATTTTGCTCAAAATTTTTGGGAAAAAAGAGTTTTCTTGCATTTTCGAAAAACAGCTCGAAAACACTTCATAAATTAAAAAAATATTTTCCTAAAATATTTTAGCAAAAAAATATTTTCTTCAAAAAAAAAAACTAAAAAAAAATTTTAACCGGTATATTTTATCCGGAAATATATAGAAAAGAATCTAGAATATTTCACTTTAAACTTCACCTTTCACCAAAATTTTCAATATTAAAAATACAAATTTCTAAAAATATTTAACAAAATTTATTTTCTTCCAAGCAAAAAAAAAAATTTTAAACGGTATATTTTATTCTAAAATATTATAGAAACATTATAAGAATAAATTAAAACAACAACAAATTTCTAAAACAAAAAATTATTTTCATAAAAAAAAAACAAAAAAAAAATTTTAACCTGTATATTTTATACGTAAATATTATAAAAATGTTAGAAAGAAAATAAGATATTTCCCTTTAAATTTCATCTTTCACCAAAACTTCCAATATTGCGTAAATCTCAAATCAATTTTTTTTTTTCCAAATTTATTCAGTTTACTTATTTACTCAGGTGATAACAATTGAAATTCAAACTTGCTTTTTTGCGATAAAAGAGTATTTTTCTGTCTCCATGTCATATCATTCGTAGGCAGTTAGAAATCGCGAAGTTGGTGTAGTTGGTGATCATATTATTTTTAGGAACCTAGATGCCGATATCGACCTCTCCAATTCTGACATCACTCTTATATAGCGAAAACGCGTAACACCGTTTGGGGGAACAATTTTACAAAACTAAGAGTTTGAAATCCCAAATGTTCATGTGGTGTGGTCGACGGGTCATTCTGGTATGCCAATTAATGAAGAGGCAGATCAAATTGCAAAAGAAGCAGCAGATAATGGCACTGCCATCAAAGTTGCATACACTGTCGAAGAAGCTTTGGGCAAAATTTGCACCAACATTTTCTCTGAATGGTACAATGAATTCCTGTCATCTGCAAGTAATCGACCATTTTGCACAAATTACCTGCAATATATAAAACTTATCAAGAGAATATTTTGTCAGACTTAGTCCAATAAGGAGTAAATATAAACTAAAATCTCCCTGAGCCATTTTTCGGAATTTTCGTTCCATCAAACTCATACATTTTAGAGGCTCTTCATTTTTCACAATTTTAAGAATATCTGCATACCAAAGATCCCCCTAACAACTATGGCGTCGGGCCGTGTAGACTAGCTTTTCTGCTTCACAACTTTTGTCCATTCTCTTGCCTGATTGGTTGCATGGCCTTTAACATACGCCGGCTCAGCATTGCTTCTTTTATTAAGAACAGTTTTTTTGTTGCTCTCTACAGCCAATAGCAAGTTATTCTTTATAATTGATTTGGCGGGTGGTGAAAAAATTCGGAAACGTTTTCCTATTGGTTCTGCGATCGTATTGGCAGCTCGTTCCCTCTCAGTTGGCGACCTACCTCTTTTCGCCTTATCTTTCACAACGGCCGGTGCTGTTGTTTGTGCGGCTTTGGTCACCGTTGTTTTTGGTGTTGTTTGTTGCTCTGTCTTTGCTCTCGACTGCCTTGCAGAGCTTATATATGCTTGAGAGCATGCTCTTCATTTGCTGATTGATATGCCGTTGCCCGTCCATCATCTTTTTTAGCTCTCCGAGTTGTTTACACATTGCTTCGAGTGCTTCATTGTATCTAAGAGAATAGATCTCTGCCCATTGGCTAGCATGAGTGGGTGTTGGGCCCAAAATTTCTCTACAGGTTGTTGGTGAATCCACAGTTTCCACTACGGTATGGTACGCGACTTCATCATACGTGTCGATCTCATTGACTGTTGCCGGTTTACCGTTACCACAGTGTGATTGGTCATGCACTAGGGATTGTGGGGTGAGAGCATTTTTGCTAAAAGTTCATGCGAGAGGCAATGACGATGAGGACAATTGGCGTTGTTCCTGTGCATGAATGGCGGACCGTAAGTTTGTTGTCTTACTATTCATTGCGCGGATCGTATGAAAATTCCACACATCGAGTGAGAGGCCCGTAATCTGATTAAATGTAAGAAACAAAAAAAAGAAAATTGTCACTATTGTTGTTGTCTGTACTCAACACAGAATCTCTCACTAACGCTATCCGCTAAGATGGGTTTTGGGCTTTGTTGGAACTTGCTGTTACTCCACTTCTCTCTCACTTTTTCACTCTCTGTGCTAAATTTTATTGTTTGTTTTAAATTATTGCTATTTGCACAGTAGCTCACTTGAGCGCTCTAAAAAGCCCAAAAAAAAGAAAGTTTTACACTCGCGAGTGCCAAAAACGCTAGAGTTTAGTCTGTAATCGGCAGATGGCAGATTATACGTTTATGGATCTGAAATCCCACTGTTTATGATTATTCGCTGCGAACGTTTCGATTCCTTTCGTTATCACTTCACTAAGTCCCTGCAGGGTATCTGTATCGAAATGCATTCATGTATTCGTTTAGTGTATTTGTGTGAGCGTGCGTTCGTAGCTTAATGCATTGAATCTACTCGCATTAAATGGATTTTGGTTTTTATGCTAATGTAATTCTGTGGCGTATCTAAATCTAAGTATCTGCGTTGTTGAAGCCTGTAGTGGACATGTAAGCTAATGCTCGTAATACTCATATGGCTTTGAGTAGGAAAATTAAAATAAAATAAAAAGGGTGCATTTAGATGTATGTAATTCTGCTTGTATGTATATGCGTACGCATAGATATTTTTGGGTTAAACGCAGTGGCTAAAAACTGTTATTTCGAATGTAGCTGTGGAGATATTCAGATTTGTGGTGCGAGTAATGAAGTTTGAAACTCAGAGATATGCAGTGGGGTTTTTTGTGGTGAAATGATATCAAAATTGATAGCTTCTACTTAATAGTTTGTACTAAAAATAATGTTGGTGGTCTGTAATAAGCGCGGCAATTTTTAGTACAGAGTGATTCAATGAGGTCGCTGATTTTCTGTTATAAATGCAACACAAAAAAATTTTTTCAATTTATTTTATTTATTTATTTATATTATTTCATTTATTTTATTTTAATAATCTACAGTACGAATTACCTTACAGACTAGACAAAAATGTAAAAAACAAACAAACCAAATTTGGCAACTAAATAAATTAAAATAGCAAATACAATATTAAGTAAATAAATTAAAAATTTTTACAAAGTTAGGTTTAGATAGAGCGAAACGAAGCAGGTTGGAATTGGATAATAAATTATAGTCTCGAAATGCGCAAGCAATAGAGGTACATTGCTCGCAAATTTAGTATTAAAGTTCTCTCCATAAAAATGGTAAAAATTGCGAAGACTTCTTTGTGGAACATTAAAACTTATCCGCTCAAGCAGAAGTGGATGGTCGATGATGCTATAAACGGCACTGAAAATAAACGGAAGTGAAGAGACTTTCCCTCTCTTATTTAGAAAATTTGTCGGAATGATTTTTATAATTTCACCTTTTTTTTAAGCTGTGGTTTATGTACGAGTATTTTGTTTTTTGCTGTGAGCTTGGGTTAAAAATGCCCCGCACCATATAGTAACCGTCGCTACTACGTGTGTGGTGATTCCACTAAAAATATCACTCCTCTTCTCTGGGATTTGTCCTACTCCCCGGGACTGTTTCTCCATTGCTTCGATGTAGAGGGCCAAGACGGCGTCCTAAGAAGGAACACTTACTCACTCAATGTTCTTCAGCATAAGTTTCCATTTAACGCTTCTTTTTTCGGATAATAACCTCCACGAAATTTGCGTCGGCATTCCCTTTTTCTTCGTCTATCATCATTTTCTCGATTATTTCTTCAGGTGTAAACACAGAAATAGTGCAACATAGAGAGAACAGTTCTGCACCCTCTATGTTCCACCTCTTGCATTTAAAGAAAGTGTGCATCACATCATCAAACTCAGTATCTCCATATATGCAGTTTGGTAGGCTCACTTTTCCAATTCACTACAAATACTTGCTAAAGGATCCATGTCCGGACAAAAACTGTGTGAGGTAATAGTTAACTTCACCGTGAATTCTTTACGTACGAGTATAAAATACAATATCCGCTAAATGCCCACCACGTATCGACTGGTAGCACACGGTGCGCTAAATAAAATTCTCTATGGCTTCCTTGCCTTGACATAACTCAGCCCTGGAATCATCACAGGTTTATTGGCTAAGACCATACTTTTCACGTAATCCCACAAAAAGAAGTGCAGTGGTGTCGAGCCGCAAGTTAATAAATTTATAAAAATTCTGCAAATTTCCATCAGAATTTCGAACTTTTTAATAAGAATTTTAAGTAAAAATCTAAGTATGCACTTTAAAGCACATTGGATTTTAGCGCAGTAAAGTGATATTTTGAGTGACTTAAAATTCGCGCTGATTTTTGAAACATTTTTTGGTCGAGTTAAAGGGCATTTTTTAGCTGCATGAGAACTATCGATATCGATAACTATGGTTTGACAGCTGAGAATAGCAAACTGAGTTGACATTTCTGTTCAGTGAGGTTTGGCTAGTCATCATGAATCGCTTAGCGCCAGAAAAGCACTTCCAAATTGCGGAAATTTTCTATGAAAAAAATAAATTTGTTCACGAAGTTCATAGAGCAAAGTGTTGAAGAAGCGCCCAAATGTCGATTCGTCGTCCCTCTCAACTTATTGGCTATTGGTTTTCAACTACGTTTTGTTTACGTAAAGATCTTGACACAATTGGCGCTAACATTCTTTTTAGATTTGTGGCCGAGCTGCTCCTCCATTTTTTGGCATGTGTCTTGATGTTGTTCCACAAATGGAGGGTCTTACAATCTTAAGCCGTCTTCGCATCATTTGTGTCGAGTGTTTGCTGATTGGGCTCATTTAGATTTGTTATTCATATTTATTGGGAAAAGTAGGTAAAAATTAACTAATGAGCCATATAATTCATATTCGCGGCGTATATATAACGGATATCATTTTCAAAAAAATGGATGCCTTGAAATTATCTAACAGATTGTAATAAAAAATTTTGTGGCAACCATATTTGGGTTTTGTATTATCATTTTAAGTTCGCAAGCTCTCAAAAAACACCCCCTATAAAGCATTTTTTCCATTTAAAAAACTAATTGGAGAAAATATGTTTGTTTTAGGTTAAGTTAGGATAAATGGCTGCCCAAACGGCGGACCACTTGGTCATAGAATCAAGTTCGTCCATTGTGATGTCATATAGAGGAAGACCAGAGGGGGAAAATAAAACGAAAACCGAAAAGTGGGGAACAGGGTTTTGATTACTTTTACGCGTTGTTTCACTGATCTTGACGCTTGATATGAGGAGTGACTCCATCGACTCTTTTAGCTGGCTCGGATTTTTCAATCTAATATCTGATGGATCATGCAGCTACTTAGTCTATGATTCTCTACTAGGTACTTGTCACTATCTGTTGCCTCTTGATGAAAGTGAGCATTAGTCCTTCATATTCGGGAGAGATATTTGGAATATCCAGTAGGATTTGATAACAAATTTGAGTTGAAATTGAAATTTAAAATTTGAAAAGGTCGAGCCAAGGCGCACCGAGAGATTTGTTGGCTCCTAAATCACTCAGGCTAAAGAGCTCATTGTATTTAAAGCTCTGGAAAGGGGGTAGATAGTCAAGGAGGGAAGGAGAAAAGTATCAGAGAAAGAGATAGGAAAGAATAGAGACAGAGATAGAGAGAGAGAGAGATAGTTAGTCCAGTGAGAATTTTCCAGATTCTTTGGCAAAACTGTAAATATCCTCCAGTTTTAGAGGAGAACGAATATTACTCATTCTCACGACATCGGAACCCAAAACTCGTAGAAAAGGCAGGACACTCACAGAGAAAGTGTTCAGTGCTATCCGCCTCCAGGCACTTTGGGTCCTCAATGATTCCAATGGTGGTCATATGCTGACCCCATGGGTAGTGTCCAGTAATGATACCGACCATCAACCGAACGTCTTTTCTTCCAAGTTCTTTGTAGAAGGTTTGACAGTTTTCTGTTCCCACTTGTCACAAAACACTTTGCAGTTCTGCAGCGTTCAAGAACGGACCATCGCAATTTGAGTTACTTGACAGCTGTTTAGTTCTTAGAATCTCAGAACAGCACTCAATTTCCCCCAGAGCTTTTACTTTAGAGGCCAGCGCAATAGGCTCGGTATTTGTGGAAAAACATATTGTGAAACATTTTTAAATACCTAACTAAAATTATTCTAAAATTGGTGATACTGCTTTAGGAGGCTCAAAAGTAACGCTTTAAAAAAAATTTATTAAGAAGAAAAAAATGCCTAAATTCAAAGAGGTGGCGGCTACCTAAGTACAAGGTGGTGTAAAATGAATCATCAATTTTGTTGAAGAGTAACTTTGTCTTACTAAATAAAAATATGATTTTGAGTGATATTGGAGATTTAATCTGTTTTAATGACCTGCAAATATTTACCTCTCATATTTTTATTTGGCGGCTGCCGTATCCCAATGGGTTGGTGGGTGACTACGATTCCGAAGTGCATGAAACAACAAATGATCGAAAATGTTTTTTCTAATATAAACTGGCAAAGCTTCGAGAGTGTTTCTGCCATGAAAAAGCTCCCCATAAAAACTGTTTGCCCGTTGGACTCGGCTAAACCCTTTCGACCCGAATGGTACGCATGTGTACCACTTAAAGATTAAATGTCACAATAATGATTCAGTGAATTTCTGCTGGTTTATGCTATTCACCTCATCATCTCTACTCTTTTCTAAATACATACCTACTGATAAGTTCCGTTACAATTTTTGTTGTTTGTACTAACGGAGTCTGTTTTTTTGCATTGACAAGCAGTGAAAATTGAAATCGCAGTTGGATTTCGCGGAGTTTTTCTAAGATATTCAGTGCTAAGGTGCCAAAAACATAGAAAAAAGAATAAAATAAAGGTTTTTAAAAGTGTTTACAATTTGTGCATGTAAGTATTTATAAAAAAAAAATTTAGTTTTGCACTTAATTTGGCATATGGTACATATGTGTACCATTCGTCCGGTATACTGATACATATGTGTACCACTTGTCTTATAAATAATATATAATGTGACTCTTCGTTTTGATCAAAATTTATATTATCCTAAGAAAATGGACCCTGATGGATCCTCGAAGACGAAGCTAGATATAAAACTTATCAAGAGAATATTTTGTCAGACTTAGTCCAATAAGGAGTAAATATAAACTAAAATCTCCCTGAGCCGTTTTTCGGAATTTTCGTTCCATCAAACTCATGGCTTTTAGAGCCTCTTCATTTTCCACAATTTTGAGAATATCTGCATACCAAAGATCCCCCTGATATCTTAACAACTATGGCGTCGGGCCGTGTAGACTAGCTTTTCTGCTTTACAACTTTTGTCCATTCTCTTGCCTGATTGGTCGCATGGCCTTTAACATACGCCGGCTCAGCATTGCTGCTTTTATTAAGGGGGGGTAGGGTCACAAAATCGAAATTTTTTTTCTTCACTCATCTTATAGTAAATCATTTCAAGAATGTTGTGTCAAAATTTTAAGTGGATCGGAGCAGAACTCTCAAAGTTATAGCCTTTGTAGGCACTCTACCTCGAATGCGGAGCATCGATAATTTCTCAGAGTCATTTTTTCAAACGCGTTTTTCCCGAAACGACTTCTTAAAAGTCGGTGCCAATCACACCTCCGAAACTATTCAACCGATTCTTTTCAAATTTGGCACACGTTTTCTAAATCAAAAATACCTCCCCCTACACTGTTTTTTTTTTATTTTTTGTTTTTTAAGGTTGTTTTTCACTTACAAATATGGCGAAATTTTTCGCCAAAAATGCTCGTTTTACGTTTTTTTGCCACCAAAACTACAAAAATGAAAAAAAAAAAATTTTATTAATGTAGGGGGGAGCATTACGTCATACTTTAACTGAAAAATTCGACTTTTTTAGTTTCAGATGATTCTACGACGAATGCCGATTGGCACCGCAGAGCACCTCTCGAAAAACATATCTCCAAAAAAACTCTGTCATGGGCTTATTTGTCAATATTTTATTATTAATATTTTTTAAACACTTATTGAAAAGACGTACAATAACATGTAACTGATTTTATTAAAGTATCTTAAGCCATATTTCTGTAAAAAATTCACAAAAAAAGTGTTTTTTTTTTAGCGCTAAACCCTACCTCCCCCTTAAGAACAGTGTTTTTGCTGCTCTCTACAGCCAATAGCAAGTTATTCTTCATAATTGATTTGGCGGGTGGGGAAAAAATTCGGGAACGTTTTCCTATTGGTTCTGCGATCGTATTGGCAGCTCGTTCCCTCTCAGTTGGCGTCCCACCGCTTTTCGCCTTATCATTCACAACGGCCGGTGCTGTTGTTTGTGTGGCTTTGGTCACCGTTGTTTTGGTGTTGTTTGTTGCTCTGTCTTTGCTCTCAACTGTCTTGAAGAGCTTACATATGCTTGAGAGCGTGCTCTTCATTTGCTGATTGATATGCCGTTGCCCGTCCAACATCCGTTTTAGCTCTCCGAGTTGTTTACACATTGTTTTGAGTGCTTCATTGCAGCCAAGAGAATAGATCTCTCTACCGCTGGGTAGCATGAGTGGGTGTTGGACTTAAAACTTCGCTATAGGATGCCGTTGAATCCACAGTTTCCACTACGGTATGGTACGCGACTTCATCATAGGTGTCGATCTCATTGACTGTTGCCGGTTCACCGTTGCCACAGTGTGATTGGCCATGCACTAGGGATTGTGGGGTACTTTAGGATCTATTTAGGATTTTGTTGGCAAACAACTAAAAAAGCGTACAAAGTACGAGGAAACCATTTATAAAACTCAGCGTTCCACATAAACACAATTAAATGTTATTAACTCCCCACAGCCATGCAGAATATTGTTCCACGCCTTCGTACTCAACCATATATTTATCCGCACATGCAGTCGTCAGCTAATTGCCGGGTGGCAGAGGAATGAAATAAACGCCCGCCAACACGCCGCAAATCGTTTCAATATTATTGCATTGCCGTTGATTACCGACCGTATTGTTATTGTGGTTACTAACAACGCGCTCGGCAATTCCAGCCAGCCAACTAGACGGCGTTAAGCACCATTAAAACGCTGCGAATTTGCGTTTACACAACTCCATTTAAGCAAATACGTAAACGCATGCCCATTCACACACACACACACAAACACACTAACTTTGATCGGATGGTCGTAAATCAAATTGTTAACTAGACGCATCGGAAGTTACACGAAACAGGATGTGCAGAATGGCGGCAAAATGCGGCGGCACTCAAGCGAAAATATACTGGCGCAATGTTGAAGAAATTAGAATTGTATGCTTGGGTGGGTGTTACTATTGGCGTCTGTATGTGTGAGGGTGTGTGTATGTATCTGTGTATATGCTAAGTGATAGGAAATATCTTGAAGTGTAGGTTAAGTGGGGAAGTTAAGCAGCCATGCATACAACTATACTCACACACACACATACAATATTATTGGTTTAATATACAAAATTATTTTGAAATTTTTTTTTATTCTTATTTGGCTTTGCAATCGTTTGTTGGCTTGTGTCGATATAAAAAACTTCACTGGTTGCCTTCCTTCTTTGCGAAGTTGCGCCAGCTTTGTGAAAGTTTGTTGGTTTGTAATTCATACAATCCGAAGCCGTTCATCCGATTGTCATGAAATTTTAGTGAGTTATTTTGATCTTACGAGTATTTGCTTAGCCTTAAGAGTCTTTTGGAAGACGTCATGTGAAATAGAAATCATATTGATGGCTCCAAATATTTATTCATTCTTGGAATATGAGGTAAATGTCTCTATCTCCTATCTCTGCGTCATATTTTTCTCTTATTACGTCCTCTGGTGGACCTTAGGAATGTACACTGGTCTCCCTACTTTTTATAATTTTTCTTTTAATGACGCAAATTTTCTTTTGTATGCTGCAGATTTAAAGATACATATATTCATCAAAGAACCTTTTGAAGAGATTCTCTCCAGTTCCTTTAGCGAGTTCTCCTCAATGGCCCCTACCGACTCAAAGCGGCATCCGCGGAGTGGCAATTTGAGTTTCGGGAAAAGGAAAAAGCCACAGGGGACTAAATCCGGTGAATACGGTAGTTGTTCGCTGATATTTGTCGCATTTTCGGTCAAAAAAGTGTTCACCTTGTGAGACGGTGCGTTATCATTGTACAAGAGTCATGAGTTTTTTTACAAATTGGGCCGATTCCTACGCACATTCTCTCTCAAACGTCGCATGACTTCCAAGTAATATCCACTATTTACCGTAGAACCCTTTGGAAGGAGTTCCGAGTGCACAATACCATGATGATCAAAGAAAACTAGTGGCATGACTTTTACCGGCTGACTTTTGATCGACTTTGGCGGGGTTTTTTGGGTTTCGCTCATATGAATAGCGCCATTCAGCCGCCTGTTGACTGGTTTGCATGTCAAACTCATATACCCACGACTCATCGCCTGTTATGATATGGTGCATAAACGTTGAATCCGAATGCACTTGCTCAAGCATGTCTTCAGCCACCTTCTTCCGATGAATTGTTTGAAAGAAATTCAACTCTCTTGGAACTAGTCGAGCAGCTATGCATTTCATGCCCAATTGATGGTGTAGAATGTTGCGTACTCATTCGTGAGACACGCTAAGGTCGCGAGCTACCTCCCTCAAACTAAAGTGATGATTTTCCAGCTTCCATCACCATTTCTTGACTTTGTCGACGTTTTCATCCGTTGAAGACGTTGATGGGCGACCAGATCGGGGCAAATCTTCTACGACTTCACGTCCTCTGCAAAAGTTGTATACCATTCATAGACCCGTGTTTTTGATAAAGCACTTTCCCCATAGGCCTTCTGCAATATTTGCAACGATTCGGCACACGAACTCCCGTTTAAAACACAAAACTTAAAACAAACTCGAAGACGTCAAAATGTCTATGTTGCGGGAAGTCGTGCATCATTATTACCTTTTAAGAAAAGTGCAGCTGAAACTTGAATTGATCAATATTTGCGCTAATCACGCTCCATTATATACAACGTGTAAAGAGTGGTTTCGCCGCTACCAAAGCGGCAATTTCGACATGAATGATAAAGATCGCGAAGGGGCACCGAAAAACGATTCGAAGATTCTCAACTACAACCATTATTGGATGAAGACGCATGTCGAACCCCTTTGATACGCGATGGGTATGGTCTAGAAACCAGGTCACATTGAAGGGGTGTCACATTGAAGGAGAGGGATTTCGAGAGACGTTTTCTGACGTGTGAAATGCTTCTTAAACGGCAGAAAAGAAAAGGTTTTCTGCATCGCATCCTCACTGGCAATGTTACATGGATCTATTATGATAAACCTAAGCATCTAAAATGTTGGAGTCTGCCAAGTGAGCCAGTTCCATTGACAGAGAAAAAAAAAATTCATGCTTCAAAGGTTATGTTGTGCATCTGGTGGGATTCGAGAGGTGTCACCTATTATGAACTTCTTAAACCATTTGAAACCATCACTGGCGATCGTTACTGACTGCAGCTAATGTGTTTGTATCGAGATCTCAAAGAAAAGCGGCCAGATTGGGACTTTGTCGACACTCAATGGAGCGCGTAAAGGTCAAATTGAAGATCACTCAATGACTCAAAATAATATTATTCTTATTTAGTAAATAATTCTGCGAAACTTCCGGGCCCAACACAAAAATGGCTCTGGTATTATTGCATTTGCCTCATTTTCAGTTGGTGTTAGCAATGGCTAATGCAATGGCTGGTAAAGCAATTTCTTTAAAAGTGTTATGGGGACTCCGCTTCAACAGAAACAACAATAAAACGAAAGTTTGCTGACTTCAAATGTGGTCGTAGAGTCACCGATGATGCACAGTGGACCTCGAAAGAAGGCAGTAGCACCAGAAAACATTCATAAAATCCATAAAATCGTTCCGAATAATCGAAAAGTAAAGTTGCATGAGTTAGCTGACATCGTAAAGATATTAAAAGATAGTGTTGGTGTTCTATTGCATGAGCATTTGACAATGAGAAAGCTCTGCTCAAAGTGGGTACTGCGTCTGCTCGCCAAAAAAAGAAAAAAAACGCGTTGATGATTCTGAGCAGAGGCAAAACTAAATGAATTGAACCTCGAATTGCTCCCACATCCACAGGTTTCACCAGATTTGGCTACCAGTGACTACTGACTGCTCGCAGATCTGAAAAAATGCTTGCCGGCAAGAAATTTCGCTCGAATGAGGAGGTTATCGCTGAAACTGAGGCCTATTTTGAGGCGAAATAGAAATCGTTCTACAACGACAAATATTTCAAATGTTAGAGCGGCGCTGGACTGATTGCGTTCAATGTTTATGTGGTGACTAAAAGCATTTCATTAAATCCATAGAAACGAGATAATTTCATTTATTCACTCTCGTCTTTGAAAATTAGTTGAACGAAAAAGAAGTCAATCACTTCGACCTTAAAATCTGTTGTGCCGTCAATTCTAGCTAGTACATCTTTAGTATTTTTCCGCGTTTTCTTTCAATTATTTTAAAGTCACCTTGTTGTTCAATTTAATATATGATAGTTTGGTACTAGTAAATAAATTTTATGCTGAGTGCAGCTGGGCCCATTCCAAGTACCTACAAATGTGATTACCAAGTATCGCCGAATTGCTATGGACTAAATGGGTGCATATGAGGCATATCAGACACACATACATACATACCTATAAACAAAGGTATATTTGTTAACCATATTTACTTGCAAATTGACCGGAAGACATACATAAATTTGTGGTTCTATTTGAATGCATAATTAATTGTGCATTTGATGCGCAAAGTAAACACAAGCAAGCGGGCACAAATACAGACAAATGTAATGGTTTTGCAAGGGTGGTCTGGTAGTTTGAATGGTCAGAGTCACACACTCGCATACACACACTCGCATGCAGAGACACTGAACGAAAATGCCATGGCAGGCAGAAAACGCTATACGAGTGCCAATCACTGGTGAATTCAGTCAGTCCAGTCGATGCGACTTGCGCCTCCTTAACTGCTGTGTGAACACATAAACTCATAAATAAGTAGATAGAGTGTCTACATGTACACACATACATGCACACATGCATACTCGTGCATATGTAACTTGTGTGTGTTTATTTCCTGATATTGGCCAAGAGGTGAAAGGCCTTCGCTTCAGGCGCAATATCCATTACGCATGCGTTACTAGTGGCACTTGAATCTTCCACTCCACCTCTGCCTCTGATTTAAGACAAGTGGTCGCGCTCATGTGCATAGTTGAAGCACTTTTTCTCCACACTCAACGTCGATTGCTGTCGTATTCACTCTCTCTTTGCTGTCGGCTGTCTGCAACATTTGTGCTTGTCGTTGCCTTTCAAGCGATTTTGACCTCCTTACATTTCATTAATTCAATTCTTTGCACTACAGCAGACGATCGCACAATGAATGTAGGCGCTGGTGCATTTACATATTTACGTACATATGTATAAACACACAAGCATAAAAATATGTATGCGATTTTGCTTGTTTGCTTCGTTTTTTTCTCACTTCTTCTGTATGTTTCCTTCTTTACACCCATTGCACACGCGCATAAAAATATTGCTTCTAACACATCATGGGCTGAAAAGTTCCGGGCCTTACAAAGACAACACTTTTTTTCAAAATTAGCTTTATTCACAACGCAACCATTCCTGCGCCGCTCTAACCTTTCAATGCCACTTTTGTAGAACGGCTTGTCTTTTGCCTCAAAATAGGCTTCTGTTGGAACGCAGTGTTTATAACACTTTTCAAGCCATTGCTTTGCTTGAACGGTACTTTTTCCCATTAAGAAGCAGTGTAAAATTAAAACAAGAAATTCGTGGAATTTTTGATCCATTGTTTGAAAATAGAGAAAGTAGCGTCACTCTAAGCACAAAAACTCACTAACTAATGAATATAATATCATGAAATTTCAACAGCTGCCTCCTCAAGGTTATTACTAACTGAAAAAGAGATGAATGCAATAACACCAGATCCATTTATGTGTTAAGCCCGGGACTTTTCAGCACATGGGCTAGTTTCTTTTGTAGAGCACAAACATTTAGAGCATTCAAGTCTTCCTGTAATAACAGCGTGTCCGATCGACAGACGATTCTGAAAGTTTGGAATACTGCAAATATTTAGAATACTCGAAATTGAAACATTAATCAAAAGTGCAAACAAGATAGGACCAAAAGTGCGACCTCATGGGATTTTTAAAGTTGACACAAATATATGAGATTAAGTGTTCCCAATTTCCACAAATCAGGTTCCATTTGACAGATATGATTTCAGCCAGGAAAGTAAAGCTGAGTAGAAGCCTAGATTTTCAAGTCTGCACAGGAGTATTTGGCGCGAGACAGTGAGAAATCACTTACGAAAAATCGGTGTTCTGAAACTTTGCTAGTTGAAGTAGAAAGAAGGCGGACGAAGTTTTTAAAATTTATTTTTATATTCAGTTAACTGCCATATGCAACATCTGTCTGTTTTGATAATAATTTCTTTTCATTTCGATTTTAGTTTTATGTATATTTCTCGTGGTTTCTGAGAAGAACTCCTAGTAGGAGTAAAGGGCCTCAAAAAAAAAAAATAATAATTAAAGTAAGGTTTATTTAATGCAAGAAATTTTATTAATTACTGTTAACGGCCTTTCGTAGCGTTTCAGCCTCAACTAGTCGCCCCGACATGTTGCGACTTCGTCGTGGGCACCAGGTATTGGGCTGCTTCTTTAATATCTCCATGACGCTTCCGAAGTGTATGCCTAATCCATTCGCATTTTCGTCGCCGAATTCCGAGATGAATAGGAACCTTCCTGTAGAATATGGGGGCATCTTGAAGCAGATCTTCCATTCTTCTATGTACTTCGTACAGATCTCTCCATCCGCACTCTGGGTTTTGAGGGTTGTGCTAGGGCTATCCTTCCGAGCGGGCAAGATTGGAAGGAGAGCAGAGTCGGCACAGATATAGGTACCTGTGTTTTCACTGACGGATCCAAGATGAAATCTGCAGTGCGATGGGGGATTTTCTCTAAATCAGCCAATATCTCCATGTCTCCTTTAAACTGCCGGAAACGAGCGGCGTTTTTCAAGCAGGGGTCTTCGCGATCCTGCAAGCATGGAAAATACTTAGGGATCACTGTTGGGAGGGAGACATTAATATTTTTTCCGATTGTCAAGTTGCGATCAAGGCTCTGTCGTCGCCGTATTGCAGCTCTATTCTGGGTAATTCCTGTAAAGAGGAACTCAAACGTCGCGAACGTGCAGGAAACATTACCCTTATCTGGGTTCCTAGGCACAGGAATATAGAAGGAAATAAAATTGCCGCTTAGCTTGAAGCGAAAATGGGCTGACAGAATCGGTTTCAGTTGTCCACATCTCGGACACCGGTGTCTCTTTGGCCGTTGTTAAACTGCACAATTTCTTTCTCAAAAAAGCGCTAGACAAATGGAGATCTGTATCATCGTGTGCTATCTCAAAAACACTTTGGGCTCCATACGATAGAAAAAGGACGCTTTAGGTGGTATCAAAACGGCACGTAAGTGCTACTTGAAGTGTACCTGTGGTACTCTTGCTTACCTACCTACCTACGAGCCTTCTTTGTCATACTCCAGAGATAAGTGGTGCAAATGGTGTTGGGCAAGAAAACGTGCACAACAGATCGAAAGAATTCACGTTCCACTCAAAGACGCTTAGTTTCGCACGCCTAGATATACATATACGACGATCTCAAACTTTGTCAGACATACCGAATCCAGCGCATCTTTTCGCTACTCGATTGCATATGTGAGCTGCTGATTCGTCAGTTCTGTTGATGTTGCTTCCGAGAGAGGCTAGACTGTCCACTTTTTCGATGTTAATACTGCACATTTGAAAGATTCGCGGTTCATTGGTGTTTATGCACACCATCTTTGTTTTCGCAAAGTTAATCGTCAAGCCAGATTTTGCTGCGCAACAACAGAAAGATACAGCAAATATTTTTTTAGTAGTTTTTTCTTAATAGTTTAAATATTGTGGGTTGTTTGGCTAATACCTGCAATTCGAGGTGTTATAGATTTTCTCTCATGATTTTATGAAGTCAGAAATATATCAAAAAGTTTTAATTTTTGCACATTTGAGCTACCGAGTCTTGATAGTTTGATGCGCTGCTGTTTTCACATCAGATTCTGATTCAGTGTGACAAAAAACAAGTCTGTTTAAAAAAATGTAGTCCGATTCTTGGTGAAAAATTTAGGCCAGCGTAATTTAACGAAAGCTGCTTGCCCAGGAATGAAGAAAATATAAGAAATATAGGCTGATTATGACACTTAATGAGCTTTTATTTACTATTTTAAAATAAATATAAAATTTAGACTATTTAGGGGTCTTGAACTTTTTATTTTGAGGTTTTTGTTTATTTAATTTTGGCGGTTTTCAGGGTCCTTATACAATACAATATAAAGCGAGATTTTCTTGCAATTCCAGAAGCAGGCTGTTGACAAATGAACCAACACCGATACCGGTAAAATAGCGAAGGAAACCTAGTCAGTTTAAAACAAAAACTGAACTGACAAGCTGTAAATACAGCCAATAACAGATATCTTCAGAATTACGTCAATAATAACCGGACATTGGTCTATCGGAGACTATGCTAGGAAGATGGGGTGGCCGTACAGCGATAAATGTAGAAGCTGCAATCAAGAAGATTCTATGGAGACACAACCTTGGGCACTCCACTCTCTGGGTGCTCTATGGAGTAGAATGTTGGGGCAATTTTCAATGAATAACTTGGTAGAAATTGCAGAAAGGAAGCAAAGAGGTGGCATTGGCAGATTCGTAGTAAGGAAATAATAAATTTAAAAATTAAAAAAGGTGCTAATTGTTTTGCTCATAGAAAACATTGAGGGGGAGGCATAAAAAATATTTATAAACATTAAAAAAAAAAGATTTTCTAAAATTTATTTATTGATTTTTATTTAAAAAATTTTCGAAAAACCAAAAATTTATGCATTTCAGAAACAATTATTTTTTAATTTTTTTTTTGGAAAATTTTTTTTCTGAAATTAATTATTCATTTGTATTTTTATCAAAAAATTTTTTTTCTGAAATTTATTATTCATTTGTACGAGTATTTTTTTTTAATTTTTTTTCGGAAAATTATTCATTTATTTTAATTTTTATTTAAAAATTAATAAATAAAAGAAAAACAATAATTTTCTGAAATGTATTTATTTATATTTATTTAAAAATTTACAAGTTATTAATTAAAAAACAATTCCATAAAAACAAAAATTTCCGTAGAAAAATATTTTTTTTTTTGAAATTTATTAATTTTTAAATAAAAATAACTAGATTTCAAAAAAACATTAGTTTCCTCAAATTTATTTATTTATTTTTATTTAAAAATTAAAAAAATAAAAATAAAAAAAATATTTGATTCTGCAATATATTTATTTTTGGTTTTTCGAAAAATTTTTAAATAAAAATAAATAAATATTTGGATATTTTTTTTTCTGAAATTTATTGATTTTTAAAGAAAAATAAATAAATAAATTTCAGAAAACAAATTTATTAATATTTTTTTGGACAATTTTTTTTCGGAAATTTATTTATTTAATTATAAAAATCTTTGTTTTTTCTGAAATCTATTAATTTTTTTTATGGTAACCCCTAAAGTTGTACTATGGCCAAACACAATTTTATTTCATATTTACTCGTGCTTTCAAAAATTTCCAGAAAAAAAATTTCGAAAAACAAAAAAAAAAAAATTAATAAATTTTACAAAACAAAAATGTTTCAAAAAAAAAAAGAAAAATTAATAAATTTCAGAAAAAATTTTTTCAAAAACAAAAAAAATATGAATATTAGGATGGCAAAAAAAAATGTCAGACAATTTTTAGAAATTCCTTGTTTTTAAAAAAAGCAAAAAAAAATTTCAGAAATTTTTCAAAAACTCCAAAAATATTCAAAAAACCCCAAAAAAAAAAAATACATAAGAAGAAAAATTTTCTGTGTTTTGTCATCCTAATTCTCATATGTACATATATTTATACATCATGTGCTTTATGGAAAGAATAATGAGATGGCGCCTATCGTGGTCCCGTTACTTTGCGCTCAGCGAATTTGACAATGAGTTACGTGGTTTTAGCACCAGCATGGCCAGATTACCATTTTCGTGACTTGTCTTAGCATTTTCTTTTGTTATTTAGTCTCGCAGTTTTAGTTCTTTCTTCATGACGTTTTTCTAGCCTGTTTTAATTAAAATGCAATGTTTATAATTTGTAAAATATAAATTTTTTAAAAATTTGTTCAATAATTCACTCAGTTTTATTTAGTTTTACTTTTTTTAACATCTGGTAGCATTGCCCGCGATTGCAGTTGTTGTTGGTGTTCTTTTGCTTTCAGCAGTCAAATCTCTCTCTCGCTACCGGAGTGTTGCCTAGCTTTGGATATGAGACGCACTAAAATGCCTATTTCAAGAAAATAAAATACAAAATTTTTATTGAGTTACTTTAAGAACTTTGTATGCGTGAAAAATTTTCTTTAGAATGTGCGTTTTTTTAAATAAATGTGTTATGCCTTTGTACAATTTAATTTATGAGTTTTTTTTTTGTTAAGCGAGACTCTTTTGTTAAAGGCACGACTTTTTTGCTATATTTGAGGTTATGTAAATAGATAACGTACTGTTTTTGTAAAAATATCAGTATGGTTTCTTTAGTACTTTCTGGTATTTTGAGGCTTATTTTTACAATGAATACACCTCTTGATGCCCTATGTCCCACTAAGGATTGATGGCCGGAAGAAACGATTACACCTCTATGGTTTTAATCCGCATTCAGTAAATTCAAACGCCTTTTAAAATTTGTAAAAAAGTTTTCAATCTTAAGAGGAGTTGAGAGAGGGACATTTACTATTTTTGCATAACCTTAAGAGGAGCAAAACATTAAATTCACACTTTCAAAATATCAAATTTTATAAAAACCAACTAATTTTCATTAGCACTAAAATCTGCTCAGAGTGGCCTTTTTAACCTTCTTTTGTAAAATAATACAATACAGTTTTTTTTTAACTTAAAGTTTCGGTAGCTTTAAATTAGGAAAAAGAAACAAACACGAAACTTCAAAATTTTCGCATTTTGAGTATAAAAAAATCACTAAATTTATTGCGAGGAGCAAATGGTTGGCAATACTGCACAACTCGGGAAAATGTGACATCATGCACTCTCTGATGGGCGCAATATTCTTTCTATCATTCTTGCATCATATGTATGCATGTTTTCGCTTGATTTTTCTCTTGTATATGCCCGCCTCACTTGTTTGCTGTTGACGTCTCACCTTTTCGTGTACTCATTTGGATTCATAGATTTTGCTAGACTGCATGTAGGGGTGTATGAAACATGCATGTTTTTACTTACGTATGTATGTATATGTATATGTAGTTGTGAGCAAACATGTAAATCATTTTTCGACTGACACTCAAATTGGATTTTCCAATTCCGGTATTTATCTGCGAACATATCAAAATCATTTGAATCTGACATTTGTGGTTGCGGTTGCTGTGGCTCCTCTTCAGTTGCAAGCGAAAATAATCATCTATGAGGCGTACAGGTAACCTATGAACAAAAGTATGCATGCCCGCATGAAAGTGAATTCTGCTAGGCGGCACATTTTAGTTTGCTTTTGTACGAGTATAGGCTAAGCCGGGCGAAATAGAAGTGAATTGACGTTGAAGGTTATGTCAATTTTATTTGTAACAAACAGAGTAAAATAAATTCCAAATGAAATAAAATTCCTAAAATGGTATCCATTTGTAAATCGAAAATATTAATCTGTGGGAAATGTGCAATCAAGTGAGTAGTGAAATAGAATTGAATGCGTATACTTGCATAGCTTTGATACATGCATGTATGCATGTAAGTTTACTGGGGGTTTACCCTGTAATTACAATGCGAAAAGTAATATTTTGTTCAGCTATATCGCAATTAAATACTAAATATATCTAAAAAACATATTTCAAAAGAGACTTCACTACATTGTCAGCGTTTTGTTCGTATACAGACAACAAATTCTTTTGGTAATATAATTTTCTTTTGCATCGCATTACGGAGCAAACCCCCAGTTCACTCAATTGCAATTGTTATTGGCTTAATCAGAGTATTTCATATAAATAAATATTTCTAAAAGGACATTCGTAGAGGCATATGAAATTAGTAATTATTTGAAATTGAACTTAAATTTTTAGGAGTTCATATTCGGCTTGATGCCGGTTACAATATACAAAATATACGAAGCTGAAAGCAGTAGCTAATCTTTTTTTTAAGGCATGAAGCCAAAGCGTCGTGGCATTAAAGAAATTATGAATTCACTAAAGCACTAATTCATAAGTTTGAGATGAGTAGATGACTAGCTTGCTCCATCGTAGGAATTTCTTCCTTGCTGATGGAAAGGTTATACTGCCTTGACTCGGTCGACAGAGCCTCGTTAGCAAAAGTAGAAGGTAACAAATCCAGGGAACTAAATCTAAGACAGTGAAGCAGAAAACGTTATTGCTTTCATAAAAAATATTCTTTCATACTCATAAAGAATCTTCTGCTGAGAGAATTTAGTGTTATTTTTTGCCGTGAACTCTCAGTTGCTTGCTATAAAATTGCTTGTTATAAAAATAGCTATCAGAAAATCACACTTTAGACTCTACACTTACAATTGTGTGAAGCTATTGATATCCTGGTGTCAATTGGGATTGAGAGAAGTTCTGTGAAGTGGATTGGGCATTTATACTCAAAGAGAGTCCTTAAGATAGGGAAAGAGACGATGGTTGTGTCGGCTGGACTCCCGCAAGGAAGTTGTTTATTCCCCTGGCTCTTCAGCATTTATTCGAGTTAACTACACACAATTGCACACTCCAGTATCAGCTTGCGGATGGCTTCGTAATTATGTCGCACCTCACGAAACTCCCCACATTAGAGTTAACGCCTTTAAGACAGTGGTTAGTTTACTTAATCTGTCATTCATAGATCGTAGCACCAATTGTTAGATTCCGCAGGTCAACTGTATAGGGTTCTTAAGGAGAGCTATAAGCTCGTCCTTGGCAGTAAGTGATCCCTATGCTGATATAATTGAGGAGTCAAACTACAATTCTAATATTCGCAAATTGTTGACAGCCTTGATTCTTGAGTAACCCTACAATTTTATCGATGCTTTGACAAAATTACAACTTTTCAAAACTCTTATCTTGGCAGAAGCATTTGAGTGTCCCCTCGTCAACTCCGGTCACGCTGCTCTATGTGTTAGCGAGTGAGCTGCCTGCAACTGAGAGCGGAATGTGGCTCACTGCCAAACAAATCATAAAGCTAAAATAATTCAATGTTAAAATGTATGACACAATCGCCGATAATACTGACACGAAATCAAGTTAGGCCTGTGTATTTAAAATTTGTAGACGTTTTTAGCAACACCGAGATTGGAGATCCTTCGAGGGTGTAGAAAGCTTATGTACACCATCCCGGACGTTTAGAGTAAGGTGAGCACAACAGAAATTAGAGCTACTTTTGCATAAAAATTACATGAGTATTTAGCGGAGTATTTGGCGGCCGCCGTAGCCGAATGGGTTGGTGCGTGACTACCATTGGGAATTCACAGAGAGAACGCAGGTTCGAATCGCGCTGAAACACCAAAATTAAGAAAAATATATTTCTAATAGCAGTCGCCTCTCGGCAGGCAATGGCAAACCTCCGAATGTATTTCTCCCATGAAAAAGCTCCTCATAAAAAATATCTGTCGTTCGGAGTCGGCTTGAAACTGTAGGTCCCTCCATTTGTGGAACAACATCAAGACGCACACCACAAATAGAAGGAGAAGCTCGGCCAAGCACCAAAAAAGGCTGTACGCGCCAAAAACATATATATATACATATATATTTAGCTGATCGCTTTGATGTTTTTGCTGCTTGTGTTTCGGTTTTGGTCAACTCGGTTGGCTGCGGAATCTGGCATCAGAACAGATAATAAAGTTTTGGTTTTGAAATATAGTGCCGTACATTCTCCACACCTTTGGAGAGTTGTGGGCATTGTTAAAGGCATTAGGTGTTGCTCATCAGACGCGCGCGGACAAAGTTGTTATTTTCTCGGAGAGCCAAACAGCCTGCCAGCTCTTACAAATTAACTGTTCCAGCAATCACTGATTGCCTCTGTTTCACGCGAATCTCTCAGAGTTTGAAATCTGAAATGTTCATGTGGTGTGGTCTATGGACCACTCTGGTATACCTATTAATGAAAAGGCAAATCAAATTGCACAAGAAGCAGCAGATAATGGCACTGTCATCGAAGTTGAATACACTGTCGAAGAAGCTTTGGGAATAATTCGCAGTAACATTTTCTCTGAAAGGTGCGATGAATATCTGTCATTTGCAAGTAATCGGCATAACCTTTTTGCACAAATTTTCTCAAAGTTACCAGCAAAGACCTGGTTCAAAAAATGTGAATGTGATTTTTATCGACCGTCAAACCATTTTAAGGGGGCCCCTTATCAATGGTTTCAAAAAGAGGTGTTTTTTCTCAATTTTTCTCACAGGATTAATCTTTTGCAGTTATTTGAAGGCATGATTGAAGAGTAATAAACAATTTTTTTACATAAATCAAAAAACAAAATGGCGGATATATGAGGGATCTCGCACAGCTTCTCGTTGCGCGTTAGTAAAACGGCGTGTAAGATTGCGGTCGTAGTTTTCACCGTAGTCTTATTCAGAAGGCTTTTCCGCATATAATAGACTACTCTTATATAAAAATTTAAAAAAATGAACACACAATTAATTATTAAAAAAAAGTGTTTTTTTCGCTTTTTTTCAAAAAAGGTGTTAAATAACATTAAAAAATGAATTTTTTTTGTATTTTGTTAGTTAATTAGTTGCGCATTTTAATTATCTTTATATAGA
The DNA here is from genome assembly GCA_037575425.1 of Anastrepha fraterculus. Lineage (NCBI taxonomy): Eukaryota > Metazoa > Arthropoda > Insecta > Diptera > Tephritidae > Anastrepha > Anastrepha fraterculus. The sequence goes on from JAYXIM010040174.1 coordinate 204,646, forward strand.
TTATCGGTTTGAAACGATAACTTTCGTCGTTTTTTTTTAATCTTACACGCCATTTTCAAAAACATGGTTTTAAGAAAACGTGTTTCAAAGTTTTCAGATGGTAGACGAGCTCGCCTGACGAGGGACGGTACACAGGCCTGTAACTCCGAAATAACTTTGAACTCCGCTATAAAATTTTGAGGGCCTATTCTCCTATAAAATATCTCTCCATTGCAATAAAAAAAATCGATTTTCTGAAGTCGACTGATAAGAGGCCCCCTTAAGCACAGTTACGCTGGAGTGGCTGGATTCGCTAAAAGATTTTATTTACTAATTTATTAGTCAAAAATATAAAAGTTGTTACTGCCTACTGACTTAGTACTAATACAGACTATAATATTAACATAATAGAATTATAAATAAAAGGAACTAAAAATAAAACATAAGTTGATGAACAAATTCATAAATACATTAGCGATTCATTCATTCATTTATTCATGATGCATTCAACAAAAAAGATAATTTTTAATCAATGAAAAATGAAACTAAATGGAGTTCGAGATCTCATTAAATTCGGAAAGAGCATGAGCAATAAGTGTAAGTGGAGTCGAAATTCATTTTGAATATTTTGCGATGAAAAGAGCTTCGTAAAGTTCTCGCCGGAATAAGCAAGCTAATACATTTCAACAGATACGCACAATCAATGTCACGTTGAGATTTGTAAATTAAACATAAAAGCCAACGATAGAAGCGACCAGCTGTCTCGTAAGACATGGGTAGCTTTGGCTCCATTCTTTGGCGCGCTCACCGCTTACGCGATTTTGGTCACCGCTTACGCGATTTTTTAACAAAGCGCGCCAGTCGTTTCGTTCTCGTGCTAACCGACACCAAGTGAAGCCAAGTCCTTCTCCACCTGCTCTTTGCAACGGCGAGGAGACCTTCCTATTCCTCTACTACCACCAGCTGGTACCGTATCGAATACTTTCAGAGCCGAAGCGTTTGTATCCATTCGTACGACATGACCCAGCCAACGTAGCCGCTTGATCTTTATTCGCTGCGCTATGTCTATGTCGTCGTAAAGCTCATACAGCCCATCGTTCCTCCGCCTGCGATAATCGGCGTTGCCAGCGTGCAAACGTCTAAAAATCCTGCGCAGAATCTTTCTCCAAAACACTCCACGCGTCGTTTCATCGGATGTTGTCATCGCTCACTCTTCTGCGCCATACGGTCTGAATATTCTAGCAAGCGAAACTCCTACTTATCCAGAATCGACCCATGCATACTCAATATACGTTCGGCATATGACGGTACGATACTAACCGACTCTTCATATGCCCTCTTAAACTCACCTATCTAAAACCTCATTCCCTCTGGGCCCAACCCGTTGAAACAGCACGTTTCATGGGCTTACTGTTAGATGAGTTAGACGATGATGATCGGCGACTACATCGCATTGGCAGGTAATAGGAATTGCTACAACAGCAACAACAACAACGACCTCCTGGAATCGAGCGACTTTAAGGTGATTAATAACAATTGGGACGGTTTGTGAAAATTTGCAGATAAAAAAGGAAAGATCTTCGCTGGCTTCTGTGGACTGATTACGAGTAAATAAATATATTGAAATACTTTGGATATTCAAAATGGATTTCGCAATGGCTGTCACATACTTAAGGGACTGGCTCAAAATAAACTGTGCCGAGTCGAATTTAAAAATTATTGGCTTTTTTAATAATTAATTTTAAAACGAAATTTGACTTTCTGATTCCTAAGGTTCCTTTGAAGTATTGAATTATTTGGATTTTTGGTAGTTACCAATGCATTCAAGGGAGGCATCGTAACTGACCAATTTCACCCATTTTCAATACCAATCTCACCCATTTTCAATACCAATCTACATTAGAGCTTCGATTAATATTTGCAGTAAGTTTTGTTGTGATAAACGTACACATTTTTATTCAAACGGTCGGACAAGCTGGATATTTTTTTTAATATGAAAGGAGATACCCAATAAAGTTCAGAAAAAGTAGGCAAACATCAATTTACTTCAGGATTTTTTTTTTAAATCTTGAGCACTTAAAATAATAATACAAAACAGAAATATTGTCGAAATGATTTATTTTTATTATTACTTATAAATAAATAAATAAGTAAATAGACAACTTTATGACATTAATTTTTAAATATGATGCGACATATGTCTGCTACAGTTACAAGTTACAGGGTAACGATCAGTCCAGTTTTTGATTACTTTTCCAATAAATCTGAATCATTGCGTCTATCAGCAAAAGTGTGATGCAAGCGAAGATTGAAGGACAAAGGCCAAGAAGTTGGAAATGAAGACAAATCCATATTTTGGCGTCTTCTTCAACAATTCGCTGGCTGAACTTCGCGAGTAGATTTAATTTTTCAAAGAAAATTTTCACAATTTAGAAACGTTGTTCTGGCATTAAATAACTCGCGAAGACTTACTAAACCTTACTGAATAGAAATTTCTACACAATTTTTCATGCTCAGCTGTTAAACCATTTTTATTGATATCGAGATATTTCTCATGCAGCTAAAAAAACAAATTAAATTTCATGAGCTACAAAACTGCATACTCGAAATTTCTCTAAAAATTCGAAAGTTTGAAATTTTGTGACAAATTTTGTTTTTGTTGTAGAATGGATTGCATTCTCATAATTTTTAAAAATAAATCAGAGAAAAAAGTGGTCAAAACTAGTGAATGAGCCCTTGTGCAATGTATGTATGTGTTGAATATGTCTACATTTCTATCGGTTACGTTAGGCCACTTCCAACAATTGCATTGTGAAAAAATGTGCAACATTCGAAATCCCACAGTGTTTGCTATGCTGTGAGACATTCTTAATCTTGCTGAAAACTACTCCGCTCTTATCTTGTTTGTAAATCATCTTCTTCATACCGATAAACCCAAACAATTAAATCGCCTTTATAGTGCTAATAAATTTCCAAATTTGCAAATATTTATAAACCCAAAGCCAATAAACAAAAGTGTATTGCATGGAAAATATATCTACAATAAGCAATCACAAAATGGCAACCATAAACAAATTCTCAACTGCATAAAATCTGTAGATGCACCAAAATGAGGCAATCATGTGCATTCCTCTGTCGTTGCGTCACATAGATATTCTTCATGCAACTCTTAAGCCCCATTCGTGCAACCACACACACGCACATTCTACTGAAGCTTGCCTGCCGCCTGTGGCAGAGTGCGAACGATGTGCTCGACGTTGCAAGAAGCCTCAAAACCAAAATGTGTATCTGCTGCTTATACTCGTACATATCTGGATATGTAAATTCAGAGAATACAAGTTTGTTGTAACCCTGCAGGGAAAACGGGAACTCGTGAAATACAGTTTGGGTTGTGAAGTAAGGCGTTTTTCAATAGGTGCGCTTCAACTTTTTTCCGATAGGGAGGGCGAACGACGCAATATTTTTTATTCTTTGCTTGTCATTTGTAAACTTCATTAGTATACATTTCATCATGGAACGCTACACACTTGAGCAACGATTGGAAATCGTGCAAGTTTTTTATGAAAATAATCGTTCTGTTGCTGCTACTTGATCCATATTTTTTCCAAAAAATCATTTTCAGTGATGAAGCTAACTTTTGGCTCAATGGCTTTGTCAACAAGCAAAATATGCGTTACTGGGCAGAAAGCAATCCACACGTGATTCATGAGGCACCGTTGCATCCCGAAAAAATCACAGTTTGGTGCGGTTTACATTCCGGCGGCGTAATTGGCCCATTTTTTTTCGTTGACGAGAACGATCGCCACGTTACTGTGAATGGAAATCGATACTGCGACATGATAAACGATTATTTTTATCGAATGTCGGTCGAATGGCCGCCGCGCTCGTGTGATTTGACGCCTCTAGACTATTTTCTTTGGGGTTATGTGAAGTCATTGGTCTAACAAGCCGGCGACGATTTGTGAGCTCAGAGCCAATATTGAACGCGAAATTCCTGGAATTTCGGCCGATTTATGCAAAAGAGTGGTCGAAAATTGGGTTCAACGATTGCACTTCGTAAAACGTGCACGCGGTGGTCATGCAAAAGAAATCGAATTTTATACTTAAATGTATATGTTCAAACTCGATAATAAAAAAAAATTAGTTAAAAAAGTCAAACCGTTTGTGTTTTATTCAAAAAAAAAAAGTTGAAGCGCTCTTACTGAAAAACGCTTTACATAGTTCGGTGTGTTTGTATAAGTTCGGTACAACAACAATGTATGCAATGCGTACAAATCAACAGAATTCCGACCTGTTTTGCATACAGCAGAGAGTACTTCATTTATCGAATTTAGTAAAAGTTTCCAACTACTTCCCAACTAGTGACCTACTAGTTCCCAACTAGTTCACAAGTTGTGCCTTACTAGTTCCCAACTAGCTCTCAGCTAGTTCCCAAGTAGTGCGCAATTAGATACCAACTACTTCCCAACTAGTTGCAAACTACTTCCCAACTAGTCCCCAAAAAAAATTTATTGAGCGATAATTGACACATTCTAGGACAGGACCATTTACAATTCACCTCTTTTATGAAAAAAGGAGCAACACAAATTCGTTATGGTGCTAAAATGACTAGAGGCTAACCGATTCGCCACTACTGGCTTTCCCTGCAGGTCCAGTTTCTGTTAACGCATGTTGTGATTGTGGCACTGCCAGCTTCTGCTGATCTATCATTGTTGTATCGCTATCAACTTTGCATGCAAATACGCCGCTGGCAGTGGTAGCAGCAAGAGCAGAATGAGGTGCAATATTAAATTGTTGGCTGCCAGCAATTGTGGCTGCGTTGACAGTGGCAATGAAAGCTTTACCCGCTGCAGTTATTAGACGTATTTGTGGTGAGCAGTGCAGTTGGAGCAACTTGTCGCTTTACTGTGCTTTGCAGGGTACTTGAAAACGCTATTATTTGTATGCTGCATTATCTGCCACTTTCATTGCGTTCTAAAAGAAAATGATGCCATTTCTGTGCATCACCGGAAAACTGTGATTGGAGCGAGATGCAATGAAATAATTTTAAACATGAAGTTGTATATGAGCCGGTAGGAAATGTGGGGAATTTGAAAGATAAAAAAGAGAAAGTCAGTAGAAAAACTTTTCGAGTTATATAGGTAAGTTGGTAAATATTATATAATTATGCTAAGAAATGATAGACAGGCAGGCATCACAGCTGTATTTGCTTGTATGTGACGCAACGGTAGAAGGTCCTGATATTCGCTTGAAAATCGACGTTTAATAAATTTGATGGCTGGCCATGTGGTTGAAAACCTGAATGAAAAATTGCTTGAATTTTTTTTTGAATAAAATTTTATGAAAACTCTAATGCTGTTCATTTCCTGATTAATGGTCAAGTGCATGAAAAACTGGAAGAAACATTTTTTTAGTTTTCTTAGTTAAATTTTTTTTTAACCCGATGGATGGCCAAGTGGATGAAAAACGAAAAGAATATTTGTTAAGTGTGTTTTTTTGTAAATTTTTTTTAAATTTTGAAACGGTTCATTTCTGTTTGAAAGGTCACAAATTCTTGAAATAAAATTTACTTAGATCTGAGGGTGGACCAAGTGAATGATTGATTTGAATAAAATTTTTTGAAAATTTTTAATTTGTTCATTTCTTTCAAGAGGACATAAATTCCCAAAAAATCATTTAATTTAACAATTTAAATATATTTTGAAGGAGTCCTTGTCTGTATCTTAAGGGGGGGGGGCTCTTATCACTGACTTCAGAAGACGTTGTTTTTTTCACTTCTTTCGAGGCGAAAAAAGCGACACACAGGAATAATCTTTTGCATTTATTTGAAGGCATGATTGAAGAGTAATAAACAATTTTTTAACATAAATAAAAAAATAAAATGGCGGACATATGAGGGATCTTGCACAGCTTCTCGTTGCGCACTAGTAAAACGGCGTGTACGATTGCGGACGTAGTTTTCACCTAAAACACAAAAGAAAAATATTGTCTTATTTAGAAGGCTTTCCCGCATATAATAAAATATCAAAAAATGAACACACAATTAATTATTCAAAAAAAGGGATTTTTTCAAAAAAGGTGTTAAATAACATTAAAAAAATATTTTTTTTTTCTATTTTGTTAGTTGCGCATTTTAATTATCTTTATATAGATTATCGGTTTGAAACGATCACTTTCGTCGTTTTTTTTTTTAATCTTACACGCCATTTTCAAAAACATGGTTTTAAGAAAACGTGTTTCAAAGTTTTCAGAAGGTAGACGAGCTCGCCTGACGAGGGACGGTACACAGGCCTGTAACTCCGAAATCACTTTGAACTCCGCTATAAAATTTTGAGGGCCTATTCTCCTATAATATATCTATCCATTGCAGTAAAAAAGAATCGATTTTTTGAAGCCGACTGATAAGAGACCCCCTTTAAGGAATTTACAAAATTTTTGAAAATCTTCTGGCCCATACTTTTGTCACAAAATGAATGTGCGACATTTACTTATATGGAGGAGCCGCTTTACCTTGTCAGCGAAAAGAAGAAAAAACAAGAAATTGTCAAAACTCAACGCGAATCGGGCATCTTAGTACTGCTACGTTATTATTTTAAAACTTAATGGCCATAAAACTGCAAAACCGACATTTTTTTTACGATTTCTAATTGAAAAGTGTGAAATTTTAGTGGAAATTTGTTGGACTTACTTTTTAAGGTGTAAGCAATGTGTAAGTAAATAAGTAAAATAGCAAATTTCTTCATAAAAAAAGTTAAAGATAAATACGAAACAAATGAGTGGCCGAAACGTGTGAATAAGGCCCTGCGCTGTACTTACTTAACCCGCTATATATGGTTATTCAAATTTCTTGCTTTGGGCCCACCTTGGCTTCTTTCGAGCTCGTGATTTGTTAATTGCTTTCAAGGCTATCAAAAGGAAGACACTTGTGGTCTTATCTGCCGACAAATTTTCCTTCAGCACAAATGACAGTTAAATCAAAAATCTTTCAAATTCTTATTTACCGATGGCTCCAAAACTAACTTCTCAATCACTTTCGCGGTTATATCTGAGGATCTGCTAGTTCTGAAAAAAGGTTTGCTGCTCAATCACTGCTCAACATTGACTAGTGCTCTTAGCTATGTATCAAGCCTCTCTAATTGCCTCCAAAAAGAAGGGTAAATTTTGCATTTGTACCGACAGTCAATCTGCTATCGATACCGTAAGAAATTTCAACAATAACAGTGTTGTGGTAACTCGTGTTCGAGATTTACTTGTCAAGCGAACAAACGGAATTAAATTGATGTATATACCAGGTCACTGCGGAATTGAAGGAAATGAGTTCGCTGATTGTGTCGCGAAAAGTGTTCATAAGGAACCGGCTCTGTATTTTGACGTTCTGGAAATAACTGATTTAAAACGTCTAATAAAGCAGTACCTACATAACAAGGCTCTATTGAAATGACGTAAGTACTATCATCATTGCGCGACAATTAATCCCTTCACTTGTAGCGGTAACTCAACACCCGCAATCAAAGATCGAGTCAACGCCGCCAGTAGAGCGTACTATTCACACCTTAATTTGTTCAGGTTTCGTTTTTTATCTAGATCTACGAAGCTGACCATGTATAAAACTCCTTTGCAACCAATTTTGACATATGGTTGCGAGGTGTGGACTATGAAAATTAATGACAGTGCGCTTATTGCTAACTTCGAAAGGAAAATTTTAAGGAAAGTGTTCGGATCCATTAAAACTGAAAATGACAGCTACATAATTAGGTACAACTCGGAATTGAACGAACTTATCCAAGACGAGGCGCAGCATATGCGGTGGCTAGGACACGTGCTCCGTATGCCTGCTGAATCCGCTGTAAGGAAAGCCATGACTGGAAATATAATTGGTGCGAAGTTGAAGTGAAGACCGAGAAACCGATCGATAGACGCAGTAGGAAGCGATCTCACAGCAATAGGAATTCGCAACTACGAAGGAAAAGCAAGCGATAGAACACTTTGGAGGAGTTTTTTGAAGGAAGCTTTGACGCACCCCGCGTTGTAATGCTGTTAATGATGATGATCCAACGGAATCTAAACATACAGACATTTTGTTGTTCTCACCACTTCGTTAAGGTCTCACGCAGATCACTCACAGTTACTTGTTAAACTCTAGAGATGCATCCTGCTGTTTTTGTAGGTTATCTAGAACATCAGTAAAGCATATCCTAGATGAATGCACCCAGTTTACCAATACCAGACTAAGGATTTTTGGCACAGCTCTCCCATCACAACTTTTAGTGAATACAACTTTATCAAATGTAAATTAAGGGTGGGCCATATAGCGTTTGCTTTTGAACCACCTATTTTTTTTGAGAATGGTAACACAAATGGCATGTCAAATGTGTTCATAATTTACTTAAAGGTTCGACATTTACGAAATGGGACGCTATATGCTTGAACAAAATTGGGAAATATTGAAAAGCTATACCCAAAGTGTTGAGTCTTCTTCTTCTTTTCTGAGATTTTCACATCGGTGGCTACGTCAATAAGCAAAATTGTCGGATTTGAGGCTCAGAAAATCCACACGTTAGTGTAGAGAAGCAAATGCATACACAACGAGTCACTGTTTGGTGCGGTTTTTGGTCTGGCGCCATTATCGGGCCTTTTTTATTCGAAAATGAAAGAGGAGCCGCGGTTACAGTAAATGGCGAGCGTTACCGTGACATGCTTAACGAGTTTTTGTTTCCAAAAATTGAAGAGGATGACATGGACGACATTTGGTTTCAACAGGACGGTGCAATTTGTCACACTGCCAAAGCTACACTCAAACTTTTGGCTACCGTTTTTGAAAACCGAATAATCAGTCGAAATTCCGATATCAATTGGCCGCCACGGAGCTGTGATTTAAGCCCGTTGGACTATTTTTTGTGAGAAGCCGTTATGGACAAATGCTTTGCGAAACATCCAGAGACGATTGATGCTTTAAAACACGAAATCAAAGTTGTCATTCATGAAATTGGAGCCCAAACAATCGAAAATGTGCTTAAAAATTGGGTTGATCGAATGGCCTACTGTAAAGCCAGTCGTGGCAGTCATTTGAACGGTATTATTTTTTATTCATAAATAAAAATGTTCAATCTTCAAAATAAAAAAAAGTTTGGAAAAATATTGATTAGTTTTTTTTATAGCCCATTCAAGAAGCGAATTTTACATGGCCCATTCTATACTAAAGGGTGTTTTTTTTTAGAGGTTAGGTTTTCAAGATTAAATAAAACGTATATAATTAAATTTTATGGCCAAGAATAAATAAATAAATTATATCTAACTTTCTTGTACTGTGTAAGATATCTCATTTAATTTAATATCCCTATACTTACACGTATTTTATATACTTATTACTATTACGCAAAAAAAAAGCTCCTCATAAAAATATCTGCCGTTCGGAGTCGGTTTGAAACTGTAGGTCCCTCCATTTGTGGAACAACATCAAGGCGCACATCACAAATACGAGGAGGAGCCCGACCAAACACCCAAAAAGGGTGATATAAGATTAGCAAATATTGTAGTTGATCCTAGGTTATTGTAAAACCAGCTGGTGGCTGCTGTTCTCTGTATATTCATATACTTAAAATAAAACATGACTCTGATTCTGATTGTTGCTTTGGGAGATATAACAAATCACTTTCGTTGCAGCGGTTGTTCCTTCATCTTATTTGATTGACGTACTTTTTACCAATTCATTGGGCAATTTCCAATAGACGATGAGCCAAGAAAACATTTAATGTTTGAAAAAGTCTACAAACACGAACGATTAACCATACGTACATTTGCCTATTGGATGTAATAGTGTTCACACATATCCAGAAAAGATATGGTAGTATAAGCGTACATGCACAAACACACATACATAAGTTTATACACATTTTTTGCCAAGCAATTTGATCGTCGCACTTGAGCGTCGAATTAACTTCAACAGCAGAGTAACCGCATTCCCTTTCACGATTGCGTTCTATGAGCTGAAAGCAAAATGCAGTTTGAATTGCCAATTATCACTGGAAGTATGCGGATATGTATTTACGCATATATGGTTTCATGATATGTGGCGCAATCCAAGTTCAGATGGTGGAGATTGAAATCATAAAAATTTTAAGAAAATTTGAAGCAATCAAAAAAGTAGCAAAGAAATTAATGCAAAATTGTAAATTCTAAAAATCTAGTAAGATTGTGTTTTTTTAGCTTTTACACAAAAAACTTCAATTTATATAAGACTTATTTAGTTAATAGCGATATGAAATTGTTAATTTAAAAAAGGGGGTAAGAATAGGTAAGAAGAAACCTCTGAACTTACTTAGGAACCACTAGGCAATTTTTTATGTTGAGATAATACAAATAAATTTCTTATACTTACCAATTCCGTTCGTCTAGAATTTTAGTTTTTATGCTCATTATTTAAAATTTGTTATTGTTATTGAGTTTCGTAAAAAAATATGTATGTCCAAATTGAGTCCTTTTTGTAAAACTTTTATTTTTTGATACGAATATTATATATCATTTTTAGCAAGAATATAATTTTTTGAACTTTTTAATTCTTACTTAGGTGGCAAACCTATTAAAAAGTATTAGTGGATTGAAATGTTTTTAAACAAAAATACAAATTTTAAAGTTTGAACTCAACACCATACAACATTCGCTATAATATTTTAGATAAGTGGCAACGCTAATGAAAACATGTCTATATTAAAGCTTTTTCAAAAAGTTTTCGTTTGATTTTAATATTATATTAATACTATATATTTGATACCTAGAATGGATTTTTATTTTTGTGCTTTTGAAGATAGGTGGTAAACCTTTTTAAAAATATTTTTAGTTTAAGTCGTTGCTTATGCTGTTTTTTAAAGCCATATTTTATTACTTTATTATTTATCTTTCTTAACCTAAGTTTAAACTGGTGGCAACGCTGCTGAAATATGTCTAAATTAAAGATTTTTAAATGTGTTTTATTGGATGTCAGTATTATATTGAAAGTATGTAATATTTTACCATGAATTTTAGGTTTTACTTTATGTTATGCTTCTTTAAATAGATGGCAACGCTATTTCAAAATATTACTGGAGAAAATATTTTTAAAAAACTTTGAAGAAATTGAATTTTTATATTTTAAATAAATATTTATTAAATTAATTATATAATTTAAGGCAGGTGGCAACTTCGATAAAAATATGTACATTTTTAAACCTTCCCAAGCAATTTAAATTAACACCACTCTTTTAATATCTTTGTTTTTTAATAAATTCTTTTGTGGACAGTTGGCAACACTATTCCAAAACAGTTCCAAACTAAAACAGTTTTAAAAAGTTTTCATTTGAAATCGTATAATTAAATACTGCAATTAGTTAATTATAATATTTTGGATAGGTGGCAACGCCGATAAAAATATGTACATTTTTAAACCTTCCCAAGCTTCTTAAATTGACACCACACTTTTAATATCTTTTTTTTTTCATTTATACTTCTGTGAGTAGGTGGCAACGCTGTTTCGAAGCAGTTGTGAAGTAAAACTGTTTTTAAAAGCTCTCATTTGAAATCGTAGTTTAACATTTCAATTAAATACCGCATTTAATTAATTATAATATTTTGTATAGGTGGCAGCTCCGATGAGAATATGCACATTTCTAAACCTTCCCAAGCTCTTTAAATTGACACCACTCTTTTAACCCATTAGGGACGGAGTTTCAAAACACGTTATATTTAATAGTATTTTCATGGATATACTAAATGATGTCTAAATAAATATATTATGAAAAAAAAATATAAAATTTTTTTATAATTCTTGAGTTTTAGACTGTTGCCATATGGCAACGCAAGGCACATACGAGTACTTAAATCAAAATTTTTGATGAATTATTTTGAATGAAATAAAACTTAATTTGTGTTAAGAAAACAAGTATTTATTATAGTTTAACTATTCTTATCTTGTAGTAGAGTTATTCATAGTTCATAGAGTTATACATTATTTTTATTATAATTAGTATTTCGTATGAAATTTTTCAAAACACTTGAGACACAATCCTACATTACACTTTGAACATGTGACCCTGCCTATAGTTTGACAATTTTCACCAGCACACCTTCGTTTCTTGTCAACAGACCGGGGATAATGATGTAATCCGTCAAACCTAACTCCTTCCAGTATCCTTCCTCCAAACTGAGAGGTTGATGGTCTGCCGCCCGCTTTTGGAGGATTCGCGTACTTTTTCAAATATGTTTGAGCAATTTCACGACGGAAATCTAACTGAGAAATATTCCTACCGGATTTGCGCATCAAAATCCATGAATTGTTTACTGAAACATCAATAAGCCAAGTAAAGATAGGCCACCACCATTTCTTGCTTCGAATACCAATCCTGTAATTATTTATGTGAGCATCCATGAGATCTGTGCCTCCCATTGATTGATTGTAAGCACCAATAAGATGGGGTCGAGGAATTTTGATTTTCTGTTTACAAGCCTTCGAGTATCGAGATGCTGTACCAAGCGGGTGTACTTTATGATCGGTGGAGGCGACTGTCACAACAGAGTTATCCATCCAGCGGGCTACAACGACGTCGCCTTGACTAGCATATTCATACGAACCTCTTTCTCTCTTCTTCATGGTTTCAACTTTAGCAATCGGACATTCTTTAGGTAATCGGTTTTGGCGAAGAGTACCAGTACCACCATAACCCATCTTTTTCAAGTGCATCAATAGTGGAATACCTGTGAAAAGATTATCAAAATAAAACCGCAGCTTTTGTGTCCGCATAGCTAGAGGTAACTCGTTTATCATAGTTAGCATTGGAGCTGTCGCTTTACCGAATTTCTGCTCATGTTCCAAATTAGAGCCTGGAATCGAACCTTGATACACCTCAAAATTAGCTAAATATCCACTGACAGAATTTAGGCACCAAGCTTTATATCCGAAACGAATAGGCTTATTCCGAATACATTGCTTACATCCATGTCTTCCGTAATATTCAATCATGCTTTCGTCGTAGTTTAGATCTTGTTCGATTGGAATGTGCTCAAGAAACTTATTTTTTAAAACGTTCATCAACGGTCGTAATTTACTCATTCTATCGTTCTTGTTCAATTGAGTATTATCACTCGCATGAACAAATCGCATGATTTGTATAAACTTATCTCGCCGCATAGCATTAGATACCAAAGAATTTCGCATATCATCGCCAGTTTCCCAGTACGATTTTTTACTTGGTAACTTGTTATAACCCGAGACAATCAAAATGGCAAAAAAACATTTAAGTTCCGCTATGTTTATACGGGGATCTGGGCAGTTCAAAAATAATGCGTACTTAGTGGTCTGGTCAATTAGAAACTGACAAACGCCCTCATCAAAAAATAATTCAAACATATCCGTACAAGTCTTGCCTTCGTAGTCCTGAGAAATTGTCGTTTCGAATTCGGTGGAGGGTAAATCTGGCAAGTCAGCTTTCTTCCATTTATAGCTGACTTTACGCTTTTTAGCTGGACCATGAGCTGTAACCTCATCTTCGGTTTCCTCAAAAGACGTTCTCCGCGTGACGATTTCAGCAGTAGCCAAGAGTTGTCTTCCAGTCAAGTTGTCAATGAATCCACCAGAATCCTCATCCGCTGAATCCTCGTCGGTGTATTCTGCAACCTCCGGTGGCTCAATGTAAACATCCTGAGCATCATCCCATTGTTCCAATTCATCTTCTATCTCATGCAATTTCAAGCTAACACAAAAAAGTTATTATTTAGAATAGTTGTACATCATATGGACTAGCGTTGCCATTTGGCAACGCTGAGAAATAACCTCGACAACAGAAAATTAGAAATTAGTTCACAAGAAATTGTTGTTGCTTTAGAATATTTATGCATTCATAATACTAAAATATTTACAACCAAAAAAATATATGTACATTTATGAAAAATATTTCAACTTACCTTTTCCGATGCGACATTTTTTCGCGATTCACAAAATGCACTAGAAAAACCATAGACTTACTCGCCGAATTTAAGGAAAAAATAGAAACAAAATCGCTTCGTCAATGGTGAAAGCTTTCCGTTACACGAATATAATAACTTAAACAATCTAAGGTGGCTGGTTTTTGCTGTTTTGGATAACTGTAAATTCAACCTACAGTGTTGCCATATGGCAACGCTAGTACATAATGGGTTAATATCTTTTTTTGTAGTTTTGCACTTTTTCAGAGAGGTGGCAAGGCTATTTCAAAATAGTTTTTGAGTGAAATGTTTTTAGAAACTTTCATTCGAAATCATATTTTTATGTCGCATTTAAAAATTACATATAATTATTTATTGAATGGGTGGCAACTCCGATACAAATAAGCGTAATTTCAAGCCTTAGCATGCTCTTAAACTTTATAACACTTGTTAACATTTCAACGCTTTAAACTTGGCCCCACTGTTTTAATACATATATTTTTTTTGTATATTTTTTTAGACAGGTGGCAAAGCTATTTCAAAAAAATTGTGTAGTAAAATGCTTTAAAAACACCTTTCACTTCAAATCATATATTAATATTTTAATTAAACACTACATTTAATTAACTATAGGATTTTAAACAGGTGGCAACTCTAATAAGAGTGTATATTTTTATACCTTGCCAAGCATCTTTAACTTGCCACCGCACTTTGAATATCTTTTTTGTCAATGGTACCTTTTATATTTTCATGAATTCAGTTTTCGAAAATACTCGCAACCTTGAGTCGAAATTTCAGGCCAATCCAGCATACTCAAGCTGCATTTTTGTATACTAACATTCCAAATATAGTCTCCTCTCGTGAGCACCCATTTAGTTTAAAATGCTCCATATACTCGTATATACAAATGAATGCACGGAATATAGTGCATACATATATATGCATGTATGTTTGTATGTGTTTCTGCTTATGCACTTGAGGATAAGCTCTGCAGTATTATTTCTACTACAGATAATAGCATATTCTTGTTGATTAAAAATTATATTTGCAACATTTCTTAAGTGCAGCACTCTTTTTTCATTAAGTATCCCACTGAAGTGCACTTAGCTCTGCTGAGCTGCATGCAACTGTAAATATCACTTTAAGTGAATATTTGCAGCTTTAGATATAATTTTGCTTAAGCGATAGCAGACAATTTTCAAAAAAAGGAATTGATTGCAAAAAATGTGTACAAAAATGCTTTTGCTTATCTGGAGAGATTTAAATGGAAGTATAAGTGTCAGCCATACATTTTGGCTGGAAATAGATATATTGTAGATATAAGAGTAGATATGTACATATACGAGGTGTATTAAAAAAATAAGTTGAATTTTCATTTTTCTCAAATAATATTTATTTATTCAGCAATCTGAGGGGAACTAAGCGTTTTTTCCAATCCTCGAAGCAGTTCTGATATTCACTTTTTGTTCAGCAGTACGAAGCGGCTAATACCACCCTAACTTAGTCATTGTTCGGCCGTCAGCAACAAATGTACATCCACCTTTCTTCCTAGTCTTCTTGTCTCCTTTACAATGACATGCCAAAGCACGAATTTTTCGATTTTCGTACAAGTGTGCCCTCGCTATGGGCAACCATCTCAACCTAACCTGACGTAGTATTTTTAATAATTACTGTTTGTTCCTATTTACCTAATACCTTTGCCTGTAAATACCTGTGCAATTATAGTAAGCGAGTACAACTCGCAATCCGCTCAAATGCGAGCATTCCGTGTAAATCTTTTAATGTCCCACCAACCAACCACTTAAATTCGTCTACCATTTATGCAAATTTCAATCAGCGTACACGTGCAATTATATTTGGCCTCCTTAATCCTTTTCCTGTTGACTTTTGCAGGACATATACCAGCTTAAGTGGTTAGCATAATTGAGTAAGTCAAGTCGAAAAATAGAAAGAGCGCAGCAAAATAGCGAATCCTTAAATGGAATCGTGTTCCTTTACTAGAAAAAATTAAGTGCACGGCACACGACAAGTGCTCAACTGAGTTGAGATTTCATTTGAAGTACACAAAAAGTCAAGAGAAATTACCAAAAGGATTACAGGCATACATAAACGAATATAAATTCACGCTGTCCTATTGATATGGACAGCCAAGTCATTGTGGGTTGACAAATACAACAGCAAAGTCGCTTTGTGTAGCTATTTTATAAATAGTTTAACCCTAACTTTTAGCTTAAATCCTTAAGCACTGAATACTTTGCTTTGCCTTCGAACAAGCGACGAAGAAAACAAACAAAGGCACTGGCCTTGTTGGGAGTGGCATGTAAATCCTTTTAAATTAAATTGCAACAAAGGTTATTTCGAGGCATAATAATTGAGTGTGTGCACAACCATTGCCCGACGACTCCAACAGCCCAGCACTCCACCACTCACTGTTGGCTTTTAGGCAAAGGGATTTGAATTTAATTTAAACAATTTAGCAGCGCGTTAACAACAACAATCGGTAGGTCGGCTAGCGAGTTGTGAAGAAAGTGGCTGCAAATAAATTAAATAAGATTGCGTTGGCGTCGCTGGAAAATTCCAAAGTCACCAGTGGCTGAGTGGCGCTTAAAAATTAGCATCAGAATGGTGGTTTGTCTAAGGCGAAAGGCAGACAGCACGTCGTCTGCAAACTGGTGAATGCTTTTGCTTAAAATTCACAATCAACTATTGTACTTAACCACTTACGCCGCCACCGACAGAAATCTTTCTTTTTGTTTTGGTTTAACTTATTTTGATACTGTAAGAATATCAAGTATAAGTAAAGGGTGTTTCAAAAGTGACGCCTAGTTGTCAGTTGTGCATAATTCCGAGGTCGTACCTCTTTTATGCCATCTTTGGCACTTCTAAAGTACGATTAAATTGGTAAAATTATTGAAACTTTTTATAAAAATAGTCGATCATTAAGAAAACAACACATGGCAAAATTCGTGATGTTTTTTTTAGTGGAAATAATCGTCCGAATGAGTCGACAATTCAAAGGTTAGTGCAAAGTTTTCAAGAAACTGGTTCTGTCGAGAATAGAAAAAGCACCAGCAGATTAAAAACTGAACGTTCTGTTGAAAATGTCGCTGCTGTAGCACAAAGTGTTGCTAAACAACTTTCAACATTCATACCTCGACGTTCTCAACAATTCATGAATGGACTGTTTGGCGGACTTACCGGACATTTAGTAAATTTTCACATAGAATTGTTAAGAGCCGTATTTTGTATAGAAATAGTGAAACCTGAAAGAATCTAAATTTTTAAATACTTTATTTTAAAATCACGCCTAGGGACGTCTTTTGAAATACCCTTTATTAGTGACAAAAGCATAGAGTGAATTTGATTTTTGTTTAAAAGTGAGTTTATTTTCGTGCTGACGTCATTTAAACTAAGAAGTATTAACCGAAGAAGTATTAATTTAAAAGCCATATAGCTAACACAAGTCAACAAGAACAAAATCGCAGCTATCTGTCTCTGAAAAATTGTATAAGTTGCGTATACGCACTGCCGCATTTGCATACTAAAACAAACTTTACCTACGCCCACCAAAGGTGCGTTGCGTATACGTACTGTTGCACTTGGATACTATAAAAAGCTCCATCTACGCCTAGGAAAGCAGCTAGCGTATATCATATAATTTTAAACAGAAAGAAGTTTTAGGAACGAAGAGCTTTTCTTCTTCTTCTTTCATATTACAAATCGAAGAAGGAGTTGTAATTAAAAATTCTTCAAATATGACCATTCTCCAAACTATAATCCCATGAGAATGGGAGAATATCAATATTAATATTATGAAAAAAAGCTTGTAGGAGCAATGCGTACAACGTGCGAGGCTGCAATTTATACGAAAAGTGAATATACTAAATTTTTATAGCGAGGTGTGCTCCTTTTTTTATATTTCATAAAAAAATTTTGCTTGTCATATCTTTAAATATTATACATAAATACAGAAGCAGCGTATTAGCTTAGGTGGTGGCGTTATAAAGGATTCACGATTTAATTCGGACTAATGTGGATTGACAACTGGTCTTAATTCTCATAATTTAAGCTGATTAGGGGAATTTTCGTTGGCAATATTGCAGTTAATATCTATGAAGAATGAAAAATGATCAAACTTTCATAGAGAAGAACAAGAAAGACTGGTTGCAATGCTGGCTTGCACTGACACTTTCGAAATTTGATTAATTGTTTTGTTATTGCGGATCAGTTTGAGTAATCGCAATTGAAGATTTTTTAAAATAAATACTTGTTTTTTAGTATCAGGGCAGCCAATACTCGTATTTCTCTTCTGCAATCCAACATTTTCTGGCAAAACTATCCAATATATCATACAAATCAATTATTCACTAATCCGCGTAACAACCATCTACCACACTACAATTTTAATCACAATTAACTGAGCCGGTAATTCCGCCGCCGCCTGTTTAGGTTATTAGACTCAAATTACCAACTAAGACGGAGACGCGGGAGACCAGTCAACACGTGAAGGCGATAAGTTGAAGCAGTAGCGAACAAATCGTCGCTACCCGTCTCTGGAACCAAATTAAATTCCTAGCGGTGAATAAATCAAATTACATTAATTACATACCAGCTAGGAATCATAGAAAACGAGATATATATAAAAATACAGGCAATAAAAGACTCATGAAGATATTTACTGAATTACTGCGTTAGCCTCAAAACATTAAAACCTATTTGTGACCTGCATCTTGATGTTGTTTCACAAAAGGAAGGACCTATAGTTTCAAGCCCACTCCGAAAGGCAGATAGTTTTTATGAGGAGCTTTTTCATGTTAGAAATACACTCGAAGGTTTACCATTGCCGTCCGATGGGCGACCGCTATTAGAGTGGCAAAAAAGCTAAATTTTCTTTCATTATTCTTATTAGGAAAATGTTTGGCACTGCGACTTCAAAGCTCAATTGTGCGCTATTTAATTATAAAAACAAATATCACAACAATAATAGTAACCACAACAAAGAAAAGCAAGCTAGAACCAAAAAATCAGGCCGGTGTATTTTTTTTTTAAGTTTACCTCTGCCAAAGTAGGTAAACAACGCTTCCAATTATAATAAAAAATAAAAAATCATGAAATAATTTTTTTTTTTTTTAATTTTTGAAATTTTGTCGGTGTCTCAGGCTGCCTATTTAAAATATTTAAGTGGTTTTAATAAAAAGTGGTCTATATTTTTTGGATATTTGTGTATACAATGAAATTACCCATTACGGACAGTCCTTATAACCGGACAGCTCCAATAACCGGACAAATTTTGGGCACACAGGTTTTTCATTCATTTTTTCATACAAATATCATCCTAATAAACGGACACTCTAATAACTGGACGCGGACGAAGTATTTCAAACCATTTTCATATAAAAATTTACATAAACGGACAAAATTCGAAAATATCACAAGCAAGCTTTGTTGTTCATTATAAAAATGAAATAGGTGATTCCCCTTTTAACATGTATGCACACATTCAATCCCTGTGTTTTAAATTAAGAGTAGTTTTCCATTCAGTTTGTTAAGTCAGTTGCATGCGAATGGTTGCGTTCAAAGTTCGTAATAATATGGCGCCGAGAAAGAAGGTACTTTCTATTAAAGAAAAAATGGATATTAATAATGTTTTCGAAAAAGATAAATTATCAGTACGTGGAATTGCAAAAAGGTAAAGTATAGTGAGCCCAAAAATGTAATGGTAGGTACACGTTTCTTTTGCTTTGAAAGGTTCAATATTGGCAAAACACAACCTGCTGAAATCAATAAAAATAAAGAAAAAATTCGTTCTAAATGGGAGTCTGGAGTTAATGTTCATCAAAAGCGAAGCTTTCATAAAGAAGGCGGCTCTGAAATACACAAGATGTGTTTTAATTGGTTCGCGAAGGCTAGAAGTCAAAACATTCCGATTTCTGGTCCCATTTTGAAAGCAAAGGCAATGGAAATTGCAGCAAATTGGGTGTACCTAATTTTAATGCTTCAGATGGATGGTTAAACAAATGGCGAATAAGGAATAATGTTGCTTTCAAATGCGTATCTGGTGAAGCTGCAGATGTACACCAGGATGATGTCGAACAGTTTAGGACAAAACTGCCATCTCTGTTGACCGGTTACAAGCCTCAATACATTTACAACGCAGACGAAAGTGGGCTTTTTTTTCGTGCCTTACCTGACAAAACCCTCGCTCTTAAATCCGAAAAATGCGTGGGCGGTACACTATCAAAGGAAAGACTCACAATTTTGTTCTGTGCTAACATGGCTGGAGATAAGGAGCTGCTTTTGGTTATAGGTAAAGCAGCCCGTCCTCGATCTTTTAAACATGTTCCAATCGCAAAACTGCCAGTGGATTGGAAGTCTAATAAAAAAGAGAGCATAACTCGAGAAGTAATGAGTGAATGGCTGCAGCAGTTCAATCGAAGAATGAAAGCCCACAATTGAAAAATTATCTTGTTTTTAGATAACGCGGCTTCTCATCCAAAGCAATTAAACTTAACCAACATACAAATTTTTTTCTTGCCGCCAAATACAACGGCAGTTAGCCAACCCCTTGATCAAGTTATAATCCAAAATTTTAAAACTTTGTATAGAAGCTTAGATTTAAAACACTTGCTATCTAAAACTGACAATACAAGTTCAGCCTCAGAGCTTTCAAAATCGATTAATGCACTAGAAGCTGTGTATTTCATCAAAGCATCTTGGGATAAAGTGGAAGCCACAACCGTCCGAAATTGCTTCCATAAAGCAGGATTTTTGGAAACTTATAAGGATCTTCCAGATTTTGATTCTGAAGATGATATTCCACTGGCAATCTATACTAGGCTTCAGGAAGGACTAGACTTGGCAAATGATTTGGAAGGTTTTCTCCAAATGGATCCAAATGTTTTCACTGAGCACAACAATATAGAAATTCAATTTGACCAACAAGATGATACTATCGACTTAAGTGATTCAGAAGATGAATTTTCAGAAGAAATAAGTGAGCCTATAACATCATATGATGAGGCTTTAAAACTTGTTGCGGGCTTGAAACAATTTGCAAAAAATGACTATGTACATTAAAAATATCGAAAGTTACTTTGAAAATAAACATTTTAAATTAAAGCAATCAATGTTTAAGCAATCAAGCATTACCGAATTTTTTCAATCAAACTAGTATTGAAATATAAAGACTTGTACTTAATCGATATATGTACATATATGTATTGATATGTAATACTAAAGTATGCAAATATTCTTCACTTCCAAAAATTTCTTAAATAAACTATGTACAATACAATTTATATGTGTGGTATATATTTTGTGACTTCATCCCTTATAAGCGGACATCTCCCATAGCCGGACAAAAACACTGCGACGGTGAGTGTCCGGTTATAAGGAATTTCACTGTATATTTATTTATACATTTACTTATTTTATTTATTTAATGATTCAATCATACTCGTAACACAGCAAGAATAAACCTTATAATTACAATTTTCATGGTAAAATTTACCCTGACAGCCACCAAGTTACAAAGAAAAACTAAGTAAGTTAGCATTACTTCTGAATTGCGTATGATTAAAATTAAAATTATATCTCTTAGTTTTAATATATCTCTGAATTTTGCGTCTAAATGTCTTCGCACTAGTTCTAGATACCAAATTTTAGGGAAGAGAATTCCAAAGTCGAGTCACATGTTCCAAAAACTATCTTTCTTCGTGTTCTATGTTTAGCAGCGAGAAGTTAAGAGTATCCGTCTCACTTCGTGGCAATTATTTTCAGGGCGAGGTACTCAGGCGAGGATGGGCATGCATTGGTAGCAATGCCGCCAATTACGATTTTTGGAAAGCTTCAAGTATTGGGGGCTTTCTGGAGCTAACAAGCACTTGGGACTTCTTGGGGTTGACAGTTGAATATGCAAATCAATAAATCTGGACATCATATGCACATAAGTGGCATTGCATTTCTGTCAAGATTGCTGTTAAGCCGTTGATTTACAAAGAAAATTGAAGTGGTCCACGAAACCTTGCGGAGCAATTCTAAAACAGATGACATCAGTGGCCCACTAAAGACAGCATGTATTCTACTTTTTACAAACGCGGCTACTAACTGTATTCAAGTGAGGGAAAGCCCAAAAATTTTGTTCAGTTTTGCCTATAAGTTACTGTGGTCAACTGAGTCGAAAGCCTCTACGTGGCCAAGTAGGGTAAAGAAGTGACTTTTCTTCGTCAATGGTCCCACGAATATCTTTGACAACGTCAATAAGCGCAGTTATACAAATATATCTTTCTCGAAGGCTGGATTGCCGTTTGTGTAAAAGAGAGTTCTTAGAAAGAAAAGTGATCAACTGGCTATGCATTACTAATTCGAATACCTTTGAAAAATAGAGTAAAATTGCGATTGATCTGTATACCATCCACCCCAGCGGTATTTGACTTGATAGACAGAGCATTCATGGACGTCGGACTGATCTACTCATGAAAAACTAAATTTTACATCATTTGGTAGGGGGCAAGAAAAATTTATGTTAGTATTCGTGATTCGGGGTGCCGAAATATTTACAAATTTTTCATTTATACATTCAAGATCTACCATTTTATCGGGTGAAGTCCAAATTAAACAATACTGAGCTACAACAGAAACAACAAGAGCTTTGTTCTGATAACTTTGAGTTTATTTATTCAAAATAGTCCCGTCTGGCCTCGATTCATTGTTTTGCGCGATTGAAAAGCTTTTCAAAAGAGTGTTTCATCTCGTTGGCCGGAATGTCCTTCAGGAAGTCGGCACAAGCGTTTTGGAATGGCCTCTATGGACGCAAAACGTTTTCCTTTCATGGCCACATTCAATTTTCCGAATAGGTAGAAGTCACAGGAATTGCTTGATGGTTAAACCGTGATTTCTAGTCAAAAATCAGTCACAAGAGTGGATCGATGAGATGGTGCATTATCAAGCAATAAGCGCCAGCTTCCTGCTTCGCGGTATTGAGGGCGAATTCGACGGATTCGATGCAACAAGCGCTTCAAAATGCCAGTATATTGACGGTTTGGTCTGTTGGCATGAACTCCTTGTGGACAATACCCTTGGAATCGTAAAAACAAATGAGCATCAACTTGATTCTTGATTTCCCCAAACGCGATTTTTTGGGTGGTGGCTCCTCGGGGCCCTCCATTCGGTACTTTGACGTTCAGTTTTAAGTTAAGGTTGGAGACACCACGTTTTATCACCAGTTGCAATGTCTTAAAGGAAGTTCTCGTCTTTTCTCGCCTCTTTAATGAGGTCTTTCGAATGTTGAATTCTGAGCAATTTTTGGTCCTTAGTTAACTTGTGCGGAATGAAACGTGCACAGACCTTTCGTAAGCCCAAATGATCAGATAAATTGCGATAAATCGATATTTTGGAGATATTTAACTCCGATTCCATGAATTTCAACAATGATTTCGGTTCATTTCTAATAAATTTACGAACAATTTCGATGGAGGTTTCGTTGATTACTGATTTTGAGCAGCCCATATATTCATTGTCATTCATGTCCTCACGACCATCTCTGAAATGAGTAAACCACTGACGAACTCTGGCACGTGGTAGGCAATCATCGCCATAAACTTTTTTCCTCAATTCAAATGTTTCGGTAAACGGTTCAACGATTTTAAAACAAAATTTGATATTAGCTCTTTGTTCGAAACTCATTTTTGTACCGATGACAGAAACATACTGGCACTTTAGATGCAATAACTTCGCTTCCACTAAATCAAATGTCACCAAGCTTTCACTCGAACTCAGCTAGGGATGTAGCTTCCAACTCACTAACTCATTAAAGAGATGGCGTCGTCAAAAATAAGTTTATAACGCCAGGTTTATTTTGGACTGTACCTTGTGTACGGAAAGGTCTTTTTCTTAAGGGGCTTCGATTGTAAATATTAAGAAAGTTAAAGTCAAGGAGGATAAAAAAAACGTAAAATTTTTTGGGTCACCCACCTGTACACATTGAAGAGCTGGTGTGATAGTGATATTGCATCTATAGGGTTATCCAATAGGTGCGCTTCAACTTTTTTCCGATAGGGAGGGCGAACGACACAATATTTTGTATTTTTCGCTTGTCATTTGTTAACTTCATTAGCATACATTTCATCATGGAACGCTACACACTTGAGCAACGATTGCAAATCGTGCAAATTTTTTATGAAAATAATCGTTCTGTTGCTGCTACTTTAAGAGCATTACGGCCACTTTACGGTCCATTTAACAAGCCGTCCCGTTTTGGGGTTATGTGAAGTCATTGGTCTACAGTAACAAGCCGGCGACGATTTGTGAGCTCAGAGCCAATATTGAACGCGAAATTGCTGGAATTTCGGCCGATTTATGCAAAAGAGTGGTCGAAAATTGGGTTCAACGATTGGACTTCGTAAAACGTGCACGCGGTGGTCATGCAAAAGAAATCGAATTTCATACTTAAATGTATATGTTCAAACTCGATAATAAAAAAAAAATTAGTTAAAAAAGTCAAAGTTTGACATCTGCGGAGTGTTCAGCGCTAATGTTGATGCGGCGTTATTTTATAGAGCAATCGGAGAACAGATAAGAGCTGCAGGAAGTAAATTCAAGTGCTCACCAATTTGACACCTGATGTAACCTTGGTTTTAAGTATGTACTTCTTGCATATATATTATATGTAAAAGGCGAAAAAGTTTTTGTTTATGCTAATCTTGCCTCATATCTATTGAATCGTAGGTATAAGTAATAAAATTAATTAGTACAAAACCACTTCATTTATATAATTTAATTATTTAATTAATATTAACCGGATCGCTTATCATTACAATGATACAGTTGACTTGGGTAGAGAGGCCACACCCTGTGCAGAGCGGCAACCAATGCAACCCAATCTTATTCTACTATTTTTTTTTTACCTAATTTATTATTACTGTAGTTACAGTATTACACTTCTATAACACAATTATTTCGAATTCAAAGTGTGGCTGGTTATATAAAAAATATTTTAGTTGCATAAATAATTTACCTAGTTATATAAAAATGTATATATTAAACCTCCCACCTAATTCAGCGCGCTTTGTGTTTGCTGTTCACCGTCCACCCTTACTGAGCCAAAATTTTATTACCTCAACTAATTTGGCATTTTAACGCACCGCGTGCCATATTTTACATTAACGCACATAATTGTCTATTAGTCTACATTCGCCTATGGGCCAATTTTCGCTCTTTAATGTGCGCTTTTGTTTACTCCAATTCCCTCAAGTGTAAGTGAAAATGTGTTGGTAAATTTGTTTTAGTCTATTTATTACCTGCGGTCAAAAGGATATTCAATTAACTGCAGCGCTGGTGGATAATGAGCAAAGGCAGCACTGACAGCGGACAACAGGTGGGAAAATATTTAAGTAAATAATTAATTGGGATCATGTGATTGAGAAGAAATGCAATTCAATTGTACTCACGTCCCGGAATAAATATTCGATGTGAACTATAAATATTATAAAAAAAAAATGTATAAAAAATTACAAAAAACTATTTACTATTTTTTCAAATAGATGACGTATTTTAGTTAAATTTTTCGGAAACGGCCGGTGGTGTAAATTTATTATTCTCTTCACATTTACTCAAATTTTGCAGAAATTCTCAGTGCTAGTTCTATAGTTGTCGTCCCGCTTTACCAAATTTTATTGAATGACTAGAATTTATAAAAAAAGTGCGTGTAGCGTAGTACACATAACAGAAGTGAAACTTTCAAGGCAGACAAAGAAAGACGGATAGACCCAAGAGAGAAGAGGAGAGAGAGAGACAGAAAGAATATGTACATATTAGGGCGGGTCGATTTAAAAATCGCTCATTGCATTGTGAAAATCGTATTCTAGGGATCAAAATAAGAAACTTTGCCGAAGGAACCATACCTCTAAAACGAATTCTGATGTCCCTCAATTTGGGTCGAACGAAAAATCCCACTTTGACCCATTTAGAGTGCTCCAATCGAGTCCAAATGTATGACCGACCCCCACTAACTTTGGACGGCCGATCCACCCATGCCAGTGGCACACCCCCTGGAACTCCCCTGAGGGGTTCCCCATACAATAATTTCAAAATATCACCATTTTTGGCCTTAACATGAGAAAAGAAACTAAAAAGTTCGACCCAAATTGGGGGACATCAGAATTCGTTTTAGAGGTATGGTTCCTTCGGCAAAGTTTCTTATTTTGATCCCTAGAATATGATTTTCACAGAGCAATGGGCGATTTTTTTGCCTCCCCACAAATCGACCCTGCCTAATATATATATATATAATTGGCGCGTACACCCTTTTTTTGGGTGTTTGGCCAAGCTCCTCCTCCTATTTGTGGTGGGCGTCTTGATGTTGTTCCACAAATGGAGGGACTTACAGTTTCAAGCCTACTCCCAACGGAAAATATGATATTTTTATGAGGAGCTTTTCCATGGCAGAAATATACTCGGAGGTTCGCCTGCCGAGGGGCGACAGCTATTAGAAAAACGTGTTTCTTAATTTTGGTGTTCTACGTTCTCTCTGTGAATTCCGCATGGTAGTCACGCACCAACCCATTCGGCTATGGCGGCCGCCGTATATATCTAAATTCACAACTTTTGCAGAGAATACAAATAGACAAAATTTACAAAAAACAGGAAAGGGTCGACCGTTGTAGGCAAACGCCGGACACAAACCGTGGCAACAACGCGCACTACTCTAAGCGTTTATCACCCGCACAAACGCAGCGATTCCAGGACCGCAGCAACGGCAAAAATTATCGCAAGGCAATACCAATAAGTCCGCCGCCGGAATGGATAGCACTTTATAGTATGCACAATCACTTGCCAGGAAACAGAAATAAGCGCCGAAAAGTAGGCACCAAAAAAAAACGCCAAAAAAATTTGGTACCAAAAAACGCCCTAATCAATAGGCACCAAGGAAATATAACGCCAAAAAGTAGGCACCAAAAATATATTACCTACAAGTGTGCACCAATAAACAAGCGCCGAAAAGTAGGCAGTGTTATTTCTCACTAGAAATTAGCAACCACAAGGAAACACTCAGGAAAAATAGCCTAAGTGTATCTAGGATATATATAAGGTATAGCTCTCTCCCTCCTTTTCTTCTACGTTTTATCTTTTTTCTCTCTCGTGGAACGAAAATGCCCAAAACGTTGCATGGTCTTGAAATTTTACTCTCCCATCTCACTCGTCCATTGACGCATAAGAAGTTTCACTTCAAAAATTGTTGCTTGATAAGTTTTTCGATGGGGCTTGCTACAAGAGCTTTCTCTTTCCAAAAGTCATTCAAAGCTGCTTCACTGTGTTGCTTTTTCTTACAGTAGAAAATGTTAGGTAAATATTTTATCAAGTAAAAATTGTTCAAGCCCGTTTCACCTCATTTCGCCGACAGTTATAACCGAATGCAAGTGAACATAAAAAGAATCAATCATGAACTATGTGTGCGGTCATCTCATGTGCGTGAGAAAACTATAGCACCTCAACGTTTTCATCAAGTGTGACTATTTTTTGTTTTGCGTTTATTTTTATGGAATATTCATTATTTTTTTTTTAAAAGTACAGCTTAGTACCTGAAGGAAAAGACTTATGGCCATGCCAGTCTATTATTGCAACAAACGCAGTTCACCTCGGGGAGGACTTATTACATCTGCTCAACGGTGACATTCAATAGGAAATTTGCCACCTTCCATCACGAGATGAATGAATCAAAGGACTTTTACTAAACTACCTCGACAATACAGTCTGCATCCTATCTACGTGGTGTTGGAGCTGGTATATATTCTCATAGGCGGAAGTAGTGGCAATATAACAAATTTGTAGGTTACTTAGCGCAGAAGTCTCTCTTTAGGGCAATATGGCTATTTTTTCGGAAAGTCAAACTGCAATCCAGACACTGGATTTGGTTACAACAACCTCTATACTGGTGGAACAAAGTAGGAATAGCCTTACCGCTTTGAGTGAAAACCATTACATTACCTTAATCTGGGTCCTGGGGCATCAGAGCATTGAAAGAAGCACAAAAGCGAATAAACTGTGTCGCTCAATCGCACAGACTGAATATAGTTGTGAGGCATCAACCGCATAACTTGTTGATTGCGAGGATATGGCAGCAAAATAGTGCTTAAGCACTAATTGGATTCTTGTTGAATCAACACTTCATTCAACCAAACCAACTATAGCTTACTACCTAAGAAAAATCAAAAATCACTAAAATTTGGAAAATTCCACAATTTTAGGAAATTAGAATTTTTAAGGTCGATTTCCTTTGCTGTTGCTATTGGCTAGTGAGTCATGGGGCAGTTTTGCTTTGGCTGCGGTATAATATAAAAGAAAGTAATTATTATCTGTTCCTATCTCTTCAAAATTATCTAATGGGAAAAAGTTGAAGTCTTTTCAAAGTGTTTCTAAGGAGTTGCTGACTATTTTAACTCTAAGGACGAGAAATTCTACAAAACAGGAATTGACAGGTTACAAATATCGGAACAGATGTAATTGATCAATGTTAACCACATATTTTTATAAATTAATTCAAGTTCGACAGAACTTTCCCTCCCATCCAATATATAGTCCAAGCCATTGTTTACATTGTAAGATATGGCTTATTAAGCACATCTAGCGGAAAACATTTCAACCGCCTCATTTCACCTAATTAAATGGCTAATCTACCCACAGGAACGATTTCTACCATGTTTCTTCATGCTGCGTTTAATCAGTGACCTCATTGGCTTGCAAAATTCTGGAGGTGGCATCATTTTATCACTTACCTTCCTACTCTAAATTATTTAGTTATGAAGCTAAATACTAATCATAAATTATCTGGTACCATTTATCAGTGAAAGTTACCTCATTTCCACTTTTATATTGACAATAATAAAGTATGAATCAATCTAATGTTGTGAACAAGCAGCGCATAATGTGGCCACTTTTTGTAAATGAAGCTGTGTGTCAACATGTTTAAAGCTTTGGTTTAAATTCTTTGATAAGACCGCAAAAAATCATCAAAAATTGTAAATTGGTGTTAGTAGAACTTCCTCAACACTATTCCATATATCTTGGCCATTCTCCAATTACCGGTCAGGTGATTTCCGATCTCGGGTTGACCGAGTCCTACCGAATCGAGCGATCAGATTTTAAACCGTATGAGCAGTAGACGCCACACAGTTCGGATGTTTGTCCCAAAATTCGAATTGAGTAACAATAATATTTATTAAAAAATTGGCATTGAAATATTGCCACGCAAGCCACCAATGAAATTTTTGAAGTTTACGGAGACGATGCTGTATCAGTTCGTGTAGCACAACAATGGTTCGCTCGCTTCCGTTCTGGAAATTTCGATGTGAAAGATGCACCTCGCTCCGGTCGACCTATCGTTGAAAAAGTCGATGAAATTATGGAAAAGATTGACCAGGACCGTCACATAAGGTGCCATGGCATCGCCAAGGCACTAAACTTTCATCATCAAACGGTTTTGGACCATTTAAAAAAGGCTGGTTACAAAAAGAAGCTCGATGTTTGGGTACTACATGAATTGTCTGTGAAAAATTTAATGGACCGAATTAACATCTGCGATTCTTTGCTGAAACGAATTGAAATCGAACCATTTCTGAAGCGAATGGTAACAGGAGACGAAAAGTGGATCAAATACGACAATAATGTGCGAAAAAGATCATGGTGCAAGGGTGGTGAAGCTCAACAATTGGTCGCAAAGCCAGGATTGACGCCTCGAAAAGATATGCTGTGTGTTTGGTGGGATTGGAAAGTAATCATCCACTATGAGCTGCTCCAGCCTGCTCGAACGATTGATTTTACACTTCACTGTCAACAATTGATGAGATTGAAGCAAGCAATCGAAAAAAAAACAGCCAAAACGGATCAGCAGAAAGGGCGTCGTCTTCCATCAGGACAACGCTAGGCCACACACATCTTTGATGACTCGGCAGAAACTGGGAGAACTTGGCTGGGAAGTTTTGATGCATCCACCATATAGCCCAGAACTTGCACCATCGGACAACCATTTGTTTCGGTCAATGCAGAACTCCCTTAACGGAGTAAAGTTGGCTTCAAGAGAAGCCTGTGAAAATTACTTGTCGCAGTTTTTCGCCGAGAAACCACAAAAGTTTTACACTGATGGAATAATGTCTCTAGTAGAAAAATGGCAAAAGGTGGTCGACCAAAATGGTACATATTTGCTTTAATAAAGTGCATTATAAATATAAAAAAAATGAGCTGAAGTTTGATTAGAAATACGAAAAGACTTTTTCGACTACCCAATATTATAGTAATTCGCATTTTATGGAATTTGCATTTTAATTGCTTTGGCAAATATTTTTTATAGGAAATGGTGATTGTGCATTTTAATTATAAAAAGTAGGTACACTATGCTGCAATAAATGTTTATCTAATAAATTTTATGGCACTTAATTCTGCACAAGATGAAATTCCAAACTCGGAGCCAGGTAAGTGGTTTGGTGGATGCGGCTTATGAGCTTAAAACAATCAGAAAAACTGTGCTCTTTAAATCTTCGCACTCATGAAATTTGTATGCATATGTGGGCATATAGTAATTTTCATATTTTTATTTTAGAATTTATCAAATTAAATTGTTGCTTTTCTTTAATCGTCGATATTTCGTCCTCAATTTGAAGTAATTTTCAGAAACTCTAGGCAGCGCTCGACTGTGATTACAGAAACAATAAAGCGATATATTTAAATTTAAAACTTTCGGACAGCTAAGAAAACTGGAAAAAGACAGGGAAAATAATTTAAAAACTCATCATTTCAACAAACTGCCAAAGCTGTTGGACTTTTGTAGTAGCTTTCCAAGCCATCACTATTTCCGTTGCATAATGAGTTTTCAAGCAAACAAAAAACACCAAAAAAATTAAAAAGTAAATAAAAAAGTAGTAACTTATCTTAAAGAAAAACAAACTAGAATTTAAATTTTACGCTAACTAAATGTTTGGCTGCTGCTTATGCAAAATCGGACAAGTGAAGTCACTCTCCTGTCCCTTTTCCTCGCTAATTTTTTCTGCACCGCATACCAACTTGCAACTCAGAAAAGTAGCTGCAGCTGCTACATTTTGGCATGCAACGTCCTTTTGATTTCTTTGGACCAACTGCACTGTGTTTTGTTTAAGTTTATCATATAGCCGCAGTCGCTTCGGCGGCCATTTAGCACAGCTGGTGAGTTTTGGGATGCGCCGTGCCTTTGCTGCCAAATTAGTCTTGGTATTGTTAGCAACATTTCGTTCTGATTTGTGTTGCATTTTTGTTCTTTTTGTTTCTTTATGTTTTTCTACTCTCGTCCCCGCTTCTTGACGAGTTTAATATAATTTAAGTTTGGTTAGTTTTGCCAAGTTCCAAGTTGCAGCGCAAATGCAATGTGGGTCGGAGAAAGAGAGCGTGAGGGGAATGCGCGTGTGAGTTGGTATAATTGACTGGGTGTTTTTTTTCTTTGTTTCAAAAGCATTTGCAATGCGTGTGCGGGGGTGTGTAAGTAAATGCTCTTGTGTGTGTGTGCACTCATGCCACGAGCGCTGGCGCGCTGAATGACCAACAGCTACACTGGCGTGAAGTGAAACAGAAATTAATTAAAACTTCAGTGCACACCGCTTTTTTTCTTAAACAATTTTTTGCACGCCAAACGGATGCATGAAAATGCATGAAAAGCTGAAAAATGATTTTTCTTTAATTATTTTTTTGAAATTTTTTTTCTTTTTTTTTGTAAAATTTTTTCATGCTTATTTTGGTTTGCAACACGGTTTTGTATTTTTTTTTGTGTGTTTTGTGTACCAAATTATTTTGCATGTGATTGCTTGCTTTGGCTGAATATAGATTTGAATTCTTTGGCTAAATATTTATATAAGAAAAATGTATTTGCATGCGGCTTTATTTTTTACTGTTCCTTACCTTTGCATTCATTGATATGTTTTTTCATCCAACTAGACAGTTGAGTGCTTTAAACAACAATCCTTTTTTTGCAAGCTAATAGCCATAGACAGGTTCGGACTCTAAGGTAGATGCATAAAAACTTACTAATGATGGTGCTGGAGCTTCTGGCGTGTCACTATCGATTTGTGTAGCCTGACGTTGTCCTAATGCAATTCAAATCCCTTCATATGGATCAAATCCGACTATTGTTGCTTGAATGCTTTAATGGTCCATTATTAACAGTATATATTAACAGCTCCTAGTTTTTTATATTCTTTGTCAGTCTCATCAAATACACATCAAAGCCTTTCCGACCTTCAATGCTGGCTCGACGATTATTTTCTGCTGTTTATCGTGAATCGAAATTGAGCTCGACGTTACCATAAGTGACCTACTTTCAGTACCAGTTAAAATGCGGTTCAGAAATGCGATGATTTTTTAAAGACCCAGTAGTGATTCACAGATACCAATTCAGTTTATGAGGTTTTTATTTTGCTTTACTATAAATCGTGTGGCATCCATAAATCGAGCTTCTTATGAATTCGGACGTACTGATAGGGTTTAGAGCGTGATCGACCGTACATGCTTACTTAAAACAAATTTAATAATTATTGTTGAAGCACCTTGAGCGCATATCAAACTTTTATATTTTGTATTACAAATTTTTATTTATTTTTTTTCAATAATGTTTTTATTATAATTTTTTTTTTACTTAGACAATTTTTTTAGTTAATTCATTTTTTGTTTTATTTGTAATATGCATTCTTCTTTTGTATTATTATAATTAATTTAATATTTTATTTTAATTTTTATTTACTTAAATTTGTTTTTTATATTTTTTTTGTATTAAACAAGTTTATTTTATTTATATTTTTTTGTTTACTTAATAATTATTTTTTTTATAACTTTTTTTTTGTACTGCAATTCTTTTTTCATTTTTACTTTTACGTTTTACTTAAAAAATATTTTTTACTAAATTTACTCTATATATATGTAATTTTTTTTTTATAATATACGCTTTTTATTGGATTAAAATTGCTTGCTTTTTTTGAAGGGCAAATATAGCAACGTTTTCTTTTATTATTGTTGTCATTGCTACTTACAGGCAATACATCGTTGCGAATTTGCAAAATATCTGAAATTGCGCTTTGTGTCTCCATTCTCATGTGCGGTTTTTTCTGCCTTTTCAATATCATAGGTTCCACTAACTGCTCACAAAGTTCTCTGAGAAAAAGGTGTCGACGGTTAGACTTTCCGCTGTTCCATAAAGAATTTTGTTTTGTCCATATAATGTATGCTGCAATTCCTGCTGCATCCAAAATATTCATAAAAAATGCAAGAGGCCAACGGTTCGTTTTGCGTTTTGCCATGTATTCATGTACAAGTTGGTCGAATGTATCAACACCACCCTTGGTTTCATTATAAAACATATTTATTTCTGAAATATTTTTTTCGCCGTTTTTCAAAATATTGCATGTGTGATGCATTGTTGACAAAAAAATAACTGCCTTGCCGACTTTTGGAACATGTGAAGCAATAGTTATATTTTTCTGAAAGCCAATCATTGTAGATGAAACTGCTCTTTTTCTGTTGGGCAAAAATTCAGGCGGGATGCAAGCCTTATTTTTTCTCAAAGTTCCAACGATAGTGAGTCCTTTACCAAGAAGGTTTTCTGCTAATTCTTTACTTGTGAAATAGTTATCCATTGTTATATTTCGGTTTGTCCCGTAATAGGGTTCCCAAAGTCGTTCAACGACATTTTTAGCAAGGCCAACCCTTCTCGTATTTCCTTCTTTTCCTGTATAAGGAATTCCTCGAAGAGGATATGCGTTTTTGCTGTCACACAGCCACCAAATTTTTATGCCGTATTTGTCAGGCTTAGAAGGAAGATACTGAATAAAGCAACAGCGGCTTCGACATGGCATGAGTTGTTCATCGACAACTAAATATTCACATGGCATATAATATTTACCTAAATTGTGATTAACCATATCCCAAATATTTCGAATAGGGGCCAACTTATCCCCTATTGAACTAATTTTTTTTCTTAATCATTTTTTAAGATATTGGTTTTTTAATTAAAAATAATTTTTATTAAATTTCTTTTGTATATTTATATAAACATACATTTTTTTTCTTTTATTTTTTTCTTTTTACTAAAGATTTTTATTTCATTTATAATTTTGTTTTAATTAATACTCGTTTCTTAACATAAATTTTTTGCTGCTAAAAAGGTTTATTTTATTTGCATGTTTTTACTTGGTTGGTTGGTTGGTTGTTTTAAGGGTGACCGCGCATCGGAGTGCCACATAGACCGCAAGTTGGGTCCGTTGTGTTGCCCTAGAGCTCATTATATTATATGATTTCCCCACCTAACCGAGATTTTTATTATAGATTTTGGTCAAAGATATTAATTCGTTTCGAGAATTTAATGAGAGATTCGATTTTCTGGTCCGAGAGTGCTGAAAGATTGTCAATTGTTGGAGAGCCTAGAAGAGCGAGTCGACTTCCGGCTAGGCCGAGACAACTGCACAGCAAACGCCTACTCGATACTTCTTCATCTTCGCAGTATCTGCACAGGTCGTTTTGAGGAACCCCGAGGCGACGCACACTGGAGATTTTGCGGAAAAAAGTAAAATTTGCAACATACCACCTACGCAATGTTTAATGGTATTTCTAAATTCCAGAATAGAACCAACAATAAAATCAAAAAGAATTACTAAACTCCGACTTACAGTTTTTTTTTTTTATAGATATGTCAAAAGTATAATTTTTTTATGGTATTGAACTGACTAAGAAAAAACTTCAAAGCCCAAGGTGGTTTTTTTTTCCTTTTGCTTGAGCCGACTTCGAATTTTTTTTTTTTCATTTAGGGTACGATATTTTTATATATTTTAGCCGGAAGAACAAAGGATGTGAAGCATTTGATTATTTATTTATAATTAATTTTACGAAAAAAAAAAAACATATTCCTTCATATTGTTGGATCTGCAAGTTGAGCTACATTTACCTACGGTCAGAAACTAGTATCAACGTGTTGCTTAATAGCGTCTCTTTCAGTTTTAATCAATTGCAGGTGCCACCAGGCGCCACTGATTATTTTTTGGCAATGATAATAACTAAACGCTTTCTAGTGTCTGCATAATGATAACGAAACACTTTTAATTTTGTTTTGACATTTTGAGGGTAATTCAGAATTATGAACTTACATGTATCCTGTGCGTAAATATTTGCTGGATTATATTAATAAAAAAAAAAAAAAAAAAAAAAAAAATGTATGAAAAAAAAAAACAAGAATAGTTTTTAAGCATGTTCTTTTCATACACAAATATATACAACTTCGTTAGTAGTAAAAATGTAAATATTTTTTGGGATATATACTTTTTTCCGCATCTCTGTACAAAAATCCCCAGTGTGCGACGTGCTTGAGTGTCCAAAAGGCAGTGGCCGGTGATGAGAGATATTATATGCCTTAGTGCGTGTTTCGAAGGACTTATAAGGGTTTTTGTCTGTTTCAGATTGTAGGATGGCCAGATTTGTCTGGTCGTAACGCAAGCAATGCTGTAAAATTCTCGATCAATGATCATTTTACATGTTGAGAGCGGAATGTGGATTGTGGGTAAGTTACTAACATTTGATTGCGCAGCTCCAGCTCTTGCGAGCTCATCAGCTTTGCAGTTACCTTCGAATCCACTGTGACCCGTTATCCAGATAACTTGGACAGAATTCTGAACACTTTTTTCGTTAAGAGATAAGAGACAGGATCGAACCACATCTGAGTGGGTATAAGAGGAGCTGAGTGCTCGAACGGCCGCTTGACTTTCAGTGAAAAAGCGGATATCCTCTAGTGATATTCTCTTTTCTAAGAGAGTTTTCGCGGCATACCAGATAGCGCATACTTCCGCTTGGAATACACTACAGTAGTCGGGTAATCTAAAAGATGATTGATGTGAGGGGAATTGGAAAAAATTACAAATCCCACTTTACCATCTAAACCATCTGTATATACGTATAATCAGAGGGCCATCAATTTCGGTAAGATTTGTCTTCCATTCTTCCCTAGTTGGGAGTGAACAGGAGAATAGCAATGGTGGTGATGGAAGACTTACATGATAGTCTATGTCGGAAGAGATAACAGTGTTCCTGTTCAGTAGGGTTTGTTCAGTAAGTTTTGTTAAATAACTTTTTTTTGTATTACAATCTTTTATTTTATATTTACTTTAAGCAATGTTTTTATTCATTTATTTAACTACGTAATTTTATTTTTAATACCTTTTTTTCGTTGAATTAAATTTTTTATTTTAATTATACCATTTTCTTACTTAGTTGCTTTTTATATAAACTTTTTTTGTATTGATTAGTTTTTTATTTTTACTTTTAATTTTTATTTAAAAAATTGCATTAAAGGTTTTTATTTAAATTTTTTAAGATAGCTGTTTTTTACTTCAAAAATTATTTTTATTTAATATTTTTATAAATTCATTTTTATTATTCCTTTATATACATATTTACTTTTTTCGCAATTTTTTTCTTTTTACTAAAAATTCTTACTTAATTTATAATTTCTTTCACTTAACAATGTTTTTTTAATATAATTTTTGTGTGTATTAAAATTGTGGTATTTTATTTGTATTTTTTTAAGTTATTAATTATTTTTTTTGTAATTGTTTTTTGAATTAAAAACTTTTATTTTATTTTTTAGTTTGAAAATTATTTTTATTTAATTTATTATATGTACATATATTTTTTTGTTAATGGACATATTTTTTTTTTGTATGAACATTTTTTATTTTATTTATTATATTTTTTTTACTAAAATTTTTTTTATAAATGTTTTTCTTGTATTACAAATTTATATTCTATGTTTCACTTTAAAATTAAGTTTTATTTAATTTATTATATATTTGTATATTTGTTTTTTTTTAATAATTTTTTAAATATTGTTTTTAATATAACTTTTTTTGTATTAAATTTTTATTACTCGAATGTTTTTTGTTACTATTTAACTTATGTTTCACATTCATACAGTTTTTGTTTTTGGTCAGTTTTCAGGATCCTTTTTTTATATATACTTTTTTTATTTACTAACATATTTTCGATATTATTAATTGTTTTAATAAAAAAAAACTTTATCGTTTTTATTTTATTTATATCAAATTTATTGTAAAGTGCATTTTTTTATGGGAGCAGAATGGTCATTTTCTAAGAGTTGACGGCAGGTGTAAATATCAGGTCAGTCCATAAGTTTTGTTTAAAAAATTAGTAAAAAATAAATAGGAAGGAGTCAAATTTTTTGAATAATTTAAA
The DNA here is from genome assembly GCA_037575425.1 of Anastrepha fraterculus. NCBI lineage: Eukaryota > Metazoa > Arthropoda > Insecta > Diptera > Tephritidae > Anastrepha > Anastrepha fraterculus. The sequence continues at coordinate 241,801 of JAYXIM010040174.1, forward strand.
ATAATTTTAGTGGTAAGTTAAAAAAAAATTTTTTTGGCCATTTTTATGATTATGGTATATGAATTAAAATACACTTCCTTCTCATATACATATCTATGGAATTGAATAGCGAGGAGAGCATTTACAAAAAATCAAAAGTTCTCTAGCAATTCGCGTGGGGTAACTTGCGTACTTTCACAAATACGAGTACTAACTCTGTATGGTCATTTTTTACAACAGTAAATTATTCAGAGCCTTTGTTTGCCAACCCAACTGCAACACATTTAGCAAATTTTTGCATTACTCTGCAAATTTTACACTTTAAAGGTTACGTTGGACCTTTCAACTTGCGGGTTAATAGCCGCTTTACCATGCAAAAGTGTATTAATACATATACAATGACCGTGAACGCATGACAACTATTCCTCACTTGTGATAATTCATGGAATAAGGGTTGATATACACAAACAACTTTGATCCGTTCTACCTTTCGTAAACATTATTTTACTTAAAAAAAATAATTAAAAAAAATACTCTCAACTTCACAAAGGCTACGCCAAAGGTGAGTGACTCGCGCTAAGAGCCATTAAGCACAATAAAAGCATCAACAAATCAATGCAGACTCGACAGCGCCAAAGGCAGCCGAACAAACAGATAGACAAACAATGAGTTATGAGCAGTCGAGGCAAATGAATGCACACACAAAAAACGTAGCCACAAAGTATTGTAGAAAGGTACAAAGCTACAATTTGCTAACACACCCCCTCCCCCACACACACACACACATTTGCGCACTTACTCAAAGCGCACCACAAACAAGCGCAAAATTCACATAGCATTCCGGTTAGCGAGTTATGACCCAAGCGACGATGCAGACACAAAGCATTGACTGCATAAATAATGCAATGACAAAAGCAGCAACAACCATACCCATATACACACGTACATAGATCTACAATGATAACAGAAGTTGTAGCAATAACGAAATCAGCAACAATAAGCGCCGACAATTTGGTTATCCCCAGACCGTACTCAGCCGCAGCCGCAACCGTAGCCACAGTCAAAGCCAGTGCTAGAGCCGGTGCCACATGCCCACATACCCACACACTCACACAATCACATGCTCTAGAATTGCACACCGCCATTCGTTTGCTAAGCCACATTGCCATTCGGCAGTCCAATTCATCGATGCTAGCTCACCTCTGCTCACATTTCTCGTGGTTTTAACGACTCCTCTGCCAATGCTGTCAATGTCAATAACAACTAAAGTACAAAACCATTCATGAGCTTAACCGCAATAGCATTACCAGACAGCAATGGCTGTATACGACTGTGACTGTAAATGTGTGTGGGTATGTAGTTGTTTGTATGTGAGTGCCCTGCAGCGAAAAGTACTAACTATAATATTAAAAATCGAGAATATCAGCACTTTATTTTACAGCGCAAATAGTCCGGAAGCTACCCAGAGGATACTTGGGTGAAGCTCGGAAGTTATGAGCTACTTGGACCAAATGTAGAAGGATCGTCTTGGTCACTCCCAAGTGAATGGCGATCAGGTACTCTCTCCACTTGCGAGGACCTCTTCATATGGAACCATCCTTCCGATGCCGATGCCCTAATGGTTGACGACGGAACTGTCTTTCCGCTGTGCGACCGCCGACAGTCGGTTCTACTCTACCGGAGAGACCAGGATTTACTATATATCATGCCAAGGACTGTCACTACAGAAGTCACTACTCCCCAAACACGTGCTACAACAACAACAACAACAAGGTGAGAATAGCCATAACACGGCTAAAAGCAACAAGCCCGCGGATGCTGACTGACTGCCGGTTGAGCTACTCAAACATGGCGGCGAAGAGCTGGTAAGGTGCATGCATCAGCGTCTTTGCAAACAAGTGCTACAACAACAACAACAACAAGGTGAGAATAGCCATAACGAGGCTAAAGGCAAAAACAAAAACCACAGGAGCCGACGGACTGCTAGCTGAGCTATTCAAACATGGCCGCAAGAAGATGGTAAGGTGCATGCATCAGCTCTTATGCAAAATATGTTTCGAAAGAAAGCATCCCCGCCGATTGGGATTTAAGTGTGCTCTGCCCAATCTAGAAGGAAGGTGATCGTGCAATCTGTGCCAATTACCGCGGGATTAGTCTTCTAAATATCGCCTATAAAGTTCTCGCGAGCGTATTGTGTGAAAGGCTGAAGCCCACCGTCAACCAACTGATTGGACCTTATCAGTGTGGCTTTAGACCTGGAAAATCCATCATTGATCACAATACGCCAAATCTTGGAAAAAGACCCATGAAAGGAAACTCAACACACACCATCTTTTTGTCGACCTCAAAGCTGTATTCCACAGTGCGAATGAATTTGGGTTTCCCTGCAAAACTAATACGGCTATGCAAGACGACGTTGTTCAATACCAGCAGCGTCACCAGAATTGGAAATGACCTCTCCGAGCTTTTTGATAGCAAACGAGGTTTCAGACAGGTTGACTCGCTGTCGTGTGACTTCTTTAACCTGATCTTGAAGAGGATCGTACGAGCCGCAGAACTTAATAGCTCAGGCACAACATTTCATAAGATCGTACAATTGTTGGCGTATGCCGATGATATTGACATCATCGGCCTTAACAACCGCGCTGTTAGTTCTGCCTTTTCCAAACTGGATAAAGAAGCGAAGCGAATGGGTCTGGTGATGTACGTGGACAAAACAAAGGACCTCCTGTCATCAAACAAACAGAGTCGGCGCACTCGCGTATCGGCACCCACGTCACTGTTAACAGCTATGATTTCGAGGTTGAAAAAGACTTCGTATACTTAGGACCCAGCATTAACACCGATAACAATGTCAGCCTTGAAATCCATCGTATAATCTTTCTTGCCAACGAGTGCTACTTTGGACTAAGTAGGCAACTGAGTAGTAAAGTCCACTTCAGGCGAAGAAACCAACACTCTACAAGGCTCTTATCATACCCGCCCTAATGTAAGTGCAGAAGCTAAGACCATGACAACATCCGATGAGGCGTCCCTTGGATTTGGACCTTTGCACGATAGCGACGGCAAGTACTGGAGGCGATGGAACGATGAGCTGTATGAGCTTTACGACGACATAGACATATCGCAGCGAATAAAGGTCCAGCAGCTTCGTTGCCTTGGTCATGCCGTCCGAATGGATAAAAACGTTCGAGCTTTTAAAATATTCTATGCGGTACCAGATGGTGGTAGAGGAGGAAGAGAAGAACCTCCTCAATATATCATGGGCAGATTTGTGCCGATTTCAGTAGTGCACATGGCATAGTGACAGTTGTCAGACTTAGAGACATCAGACACATAAATATTGAAGAAGGTAGGTCCTATAACTGATCCTTCAGTAACACCAGTTGGAACTTCCGGTAGGTCAGGAAACTCATTATTTGTACAAACGGAGAAATACCGATTTTTTGAAAAGCTTTGAACAATTTTTAAAAGTCGAATAGCAAATTTTAAATCTATGAGTTTAATTATTATCCCATCGGCTTTTTCAGCGTCGAGATGGACTAAAGCCGCCGACTTTTTGTTATGGAGACTTGCTTTTACGTGGTTACAAATTCTCTGGACTTGGTGTGTTGTACCATGAAATCGCCAAAATAGTTTACAACTAGTATTTATTCCTGCAGGGCGGTAGCTGCTGCTTCTGTGTGCTTGTTAAACAAGTACAAGTTTGATCTCTTCCATATGTAAGCGCTACTGTCGGATTTGTGTAGTCTGGAGAATGCAAAACGTTGCATCAAAGGTGGGAGGGGGAAATAAAATAAAATCGTTGTCAGCAGTCAGCATGAGAAAACGCATAACTTTCAAATTCAATTGGATATGTAACCTCTGTGAAGATATGCAAAATTATACTGACTTTTTTTATTATAACGAAGCTCGCGACACCAATGAATGTGTTGATTGTATTTACGAGCCAGGCAACACTTCCATATGTACTCGTATACACAAGTATTGATACACAAATACTTACGTACTTACATATTTGCTTATGAGCCATTGAACCTCCACTTGGCGAAGTGCTTACTACATATTTGCAGGCGCGCATGCATTGAGAATATTTATATTCCTCAGTAGGAGCATTGCACGCTAAATTATTTACATTCGCTGGAAGCATAAATGTTTACTGATGGGCGTTGATAGCTTTCGTAATAATACAATCAATCAAAATGATTGCCAAATGATATAGGAGACATCTGATGGAGAAAGATGCTTTACAAGCATACATTTAGGCGTTAGTCTGTGAAAGTGGGATATCTTATTTTCATATTTCTGATGCATAAAGCCAGTAGGTGAATGTCCCGCATATATGGTAATTTATATAAATTTTCGTATATTATGTGTTTTCATAAAATAAATGGGGTTTTCAATAAAGCCGTGTAGAAATGAAATAAAACAAGTTGTGGGTGAGGTACTAACTAAGTAATTTTTTTACTTGAAAGGCACATGCACGGCATATGATATTGTTCAAATGTTCACCCCGGTTTCGTGTAGAAGCGCGAGTGTCTTGATTTTCAGTGATCCACATTTATTTATTTAGTCCAATGCACAACTGAAGACTGACTGAAGAAGTATGCCCTGAATTTCGTTAAAATAATCAATTGAGAGGTTGTAGACTGTGACATAGGGTAGTACAAGATCAAGACTAGGAGTCTTAATTAGCGCTATGAGTGTTCTGGACAGAAAAGAAAATTTGGCGTAGTTAACCTTAGAAGAGCAAGCAAAAGAAGCAAAGAATGTCATAAAATTTATAAACAAATATTTGTTAATTGCTCAACATTTTGTACTGATTTCCTCTTTTTTATTTCTTCGAGAAATAAGCTTTTTAGAAAATAAAAATAAAAAATAAAAAACCTTTTTGTGGATGTCACTGGAACAGTGAAGAAAGGATTTTTTATTTAAAAAAAATGCTTGCCAAAAAAAAAGCTATGGTCGGATGAAAAAATATGCACGCGCCTTGGATTCAAGACAAAGTTCATGAATTTTCTTTGAAATATACAATGTCTCCGATAGGTAAGGTTAGATTAGGGTGGTAGTCGGTCTGCACGACCAACTCACTTAGACCTACAGGTCCGTTGTGATACCACTGTGCTACACGGGAACCTCATTTACCATCCTTCGCGGTACCATTTTGTGGCTCTTACGAAACGTAGTATTGATCCCAACCCCACGCCAAAAAAAGGAGTATTTACCCAGAATGTCTCCGATAAGTACTTGAACTATTAACTCTTTACTGCCACAAAAAGCGTCACTGTCTCTTTTTAATTACTTTAATTTCTAGTGAAGAAAGGGAAACAAATTTTTTTAGCAGAATTTTTGCGATGACAAATGAAAACAAAAAAATATAATACGAATTATTATAATTTTTGAAAAAATTTTAAATTTCAGGATTAAAAAAAAGTTTTTTTTTAGGGCTAAACATTTTTTTCAGCATTGAAAAATTTTGTTTTTGAAAAATTAAGATTAAATGCTTTTCTTCATTTGCCATCATTATTATTTTTTAATTTCAGGATTAATTTTTTTTTTTTTTTGAAATATTAAGAGGCTCAAGGACTCAAAGGACTTAAATCAGGATTTAAGAATTAAAAAATATTTTTTTAATCAAAAAAATTGGATTTTTTTTTTAATAAAAAAAATTGGATTTTTTTTTAATAAAAAAAATTGGATTTTTTTTTTAATAAAAAAAATTGGGATTAATTTTTTTTTCAAAAATTAAAAAAAAGGATTACATTTTTTTTATTTACCATCATTATTTTTTGTTTAATTTCAGGATTAAGTAACATTGTTTTTTTTTTCAAATATTAAAAAGAAGGACTCAATTCAGGATTTTAAGAATTAAAAAATTTATTTTTTAATCAAAAAATTCTATTTTTTTTGCAACAAAAAAAAAGATTGGTATAAATTTGAATCAAAAAAATTGGTATGCATTTTTTTTTTTTAATTAAAACATAGGATTAAATTTTGTTTACTATTGTTATCACTATTTTTTTTTAAATTTCAGTATTAAAGATTTTTTTTTCAAATATTAAAAAAATTAGGACTAAATTTTTAATCTTAAAAAACGTAAATTTAGAAATCTTAAAAAACAAAAACAAAAAAACTTAAATTAACACTAAGTATACACTTCGTTTGAAAATAACCCAAAACAATTTTTTTTAATTTCTTGGCTTACCGCCTTCTTCTAGGTGGCTTAGTCCCATCATGGATTTGTGAATATATTAAGCACGTTTGCCATATTTGGATCAATACACCGAAGACTTTCGAGACCTTATTATAGTAAAAACAAAAAAAAAAGTTGCTGTTTGGTGTAATTCGTTTACTAGAAGCATCATTGGGCTATAATTTTTCGAAGCTGAATATAGAATCAGTGTCTTGTTGAGCATTTTTCATAATATTCCGGTTCCCAAAATAATATCTATCATTCTTTAAACACAACTTTAAAATACTGTCTGCTAGATGCCAAAATTTGTTATTCTGCGCGTAACAGCCTCATCAAATGAATCAGCTTCAAAATGCGGAAAAATGCTACCCCATATATTTTCGCATACATATCTACATGCTCACATTCACACATACATTCATCCATACACACTATTCTATATATCATACCTGGCGATCTTATATCCACTCTGCACCCTACTTGCGTTGGTCAGATGAGACGGCCGTCTGATTGCGTAAAGTGGAATTGAACTTTGACTATTTGGCAGCATTTTTTTAATTTCATGCATGCTGCACACCAATAACGCGCTTTCAGCAAAAGTTCATGAATTTATATATTTTATAACTTCAACAGATTACGTGCGAAATTCTGCGTCTCGCAGCGCTCACTCCACAGCCACCGCTCATCGATGGAACTTCTTAATGCCTGCGCCTCACCAACCAACTCAGGCACTCAGCAATGGCTAGTGACAGGTACACTACCATTTGCCTGCCTATGAATATGGCTATTTATTGCTGTTTGAAGCCAAGTTCTTTCAGACTTCATTTTATTTCGCTGATTTGCACCTGCTCAGCTGCCTCGCTGCCTCGCTTCCTCTGAGTTCAAAGTGAAAGTTGTACGCAACAGTAGCCGAACGTTGATGAGTCTAGCATAGTGGCTTCATGTATGTGTGGATGTATGTGTGTATGTATGGATGTATGCGTGTATGTATGGATGTATGTATGTATGTATGTATGTATGCACTCATATATTGTATAGGTAGATTGCTATTCTGCAACGCCAGCAGTTCTCTAGAGATTGGGCGCATACCTGACCATTTGGCCAACTGGTGCTGGGTGTGCAGTGTCCTCTCACGTATCTTTACCTGAAATTATTCAGTGTGAAATTCCAGTAAATTAATGTTTGCATTTATATGGCAAAACTTTATGCCAAACTGCGTAAACTTTATTTGTGGCAGGAAAGTTTTTTATTTAATGTCTAATAGCTTGTTGGCTTTGAGTTTTCGTTGCCAGTATTTGCGTTGATTTTTATTCTTTTTTTAATTTTTTAAATTTTATTTTTATTTTTTGTTTGTTTCTTGATTTTTTGAATCAAAAAGCATTTGTGTGGTCTGGGAAGGTAAATTAGACAGCAAGATACTATATTAAATTATTATTATAGAACTTATTTAATTGTATAAGCAAAAAATTGGGTTTTGCACAGTAGAAACAAAAGTTACTCGATATGGGAACAACTGACAAAAATGTTAAAGCATAAGTTAACAAATGAGATATTTTTCATATTTAGAAGATAGATTTTTCATTTCTTGTGTGACGAAAAGATGTCAATAAAGTTCAAAGACAAAAGTTATAAAGCTGTGCTTAGACCTGCAATGGTGAATACCTCGGAATGCTAAACAGGAACAAAGAATCTACTTGGTGAAGATTAGAATGCTGTGATGTGCATCGGGCGTAACAAAACTGGATAAGATAAGCAATAAACACATCAGAGGTACCTCTCGTGCGGCTCCAATAATTGGGAAATTTAGAGAAAATCGCTTGCGCTGGTATGAGCACATTATGAGAAGACCGAATCAGCATGCAACAAAAAACTTGGTAACACAGCCACCTGAGACGTGGCCGACCTTTTAAATCCTGGATTAAAACTATTAAAAACTACTTACAGCGAAGTGAAGTCAACGAAAGGATAACCGAGGACCGAGTAACCTGGAATTTTCGTACGAGGAGGACCGACCTAAACTAAGGGGCCAAGGCGAGGGCGTAGAAGAAAAGATCACCTCTTGAAATGTTTAAATATTTCTTCTCCTTCTTCCTAATTAGCGTGATAACCGCCTACACTATTCTGACCGAGTTTAATAAAACCAGTCGTTTCTTTCTCGTGCTAACACCAAGTGAAGCCAAGTCCTTCTCCACCTGATCTTTCCAACGCAGAGGAGGCCTTCCTCTTCCTCTACTACCACCAGCTGGTACCGCATCGAATACTTTCAGAACCGGAGCGTTTGTATCCATTCGGACGACATGAGCCAGCCAGCGTAGCCGCTGGATCTCTATTCGCTACGCTATGTCTATGTCGTCGTAAAGCTCATATAGCTCATCGTTCCATCGTCTGCGATATTCGTTGTTGCCAACGTGCAAAGGTGCAAAAATCTTCAGCAGAATCTTTCTAAAACTAGGGACGTCTTATCGGATGTTGTCCTCGTCCACGCTTATGCGCCATACGTTAGGACGGGCATGATGAGAGCCTTGTAGGGTGTTAGTTTTGTTCGTCGAGAGAGGACTTTACTACTCAATTGCCTACTTAGTAGACTGTAGAGCAATTAGTCTTCATCACTCTTATTGAAAACTTTCGAAGGACTGCTAGATTCTGATATTAAGTAAATAACTAAGTAGCCTACTGTTACCATATTAGCATACGAACACGAATGTGAAGTCCACTAACAGCTCTTTATAGGGTGGTGCCATAGAAAGTTAGAGCTAAAAAGAAACGAAAGTAGCACCTGCCAGAATGACAAGCCTACAGAATAATAATCAGTTTAACTTTTTCGTTTCAGTTGTCCAGAAGTGCCAAAAAAGCACCCTTTCTTGTTTTTAAGACGCTTACTTTGGTGCCACACTACTACAAAGAAATACGTAAAAGAAATGTTTTTGTATACTATTTGATGTCAATAATAACATACTATTTATAAAATCAAAACGATCGCATTTTATTTTCTTAAAAAACAAAATTCCTAAAAAATATCTATAAAAATTCAGTATTTGACCAGGTAGTAGTCCAGTAAAGCAAGAAGCAACTATGTTTTTCAATATCCTTTTTTTATTGAAAACAAAAATTGCAGGTTTCTCCTACATATACAATTACTCCATGCAAGTTCATTAATTCTCCACAAAACCTTCAAACTTTAAAAGATTTTCTATATATTTAATTTCCTCCTCTCAATTTTCCATTACCTTAACCGCACCACATTTTCCGCCAATACCCCTTCATCCTTTCGCTGACAATATACTAATTGAGTTCGTTGAGTTTTCGTTGCGCCGTAAAATCGTTTAGTTTTGTTGTTTACACTTTCAACCTTTCCGTGTTCCTTCTCCCACACACACACATGCACATGGGTATGTACACTGGCTAAAAAAACATACTTACGTACGTTAACAAATATTGAAGTTTGCATATCCTTTCCCAACCGTCTTACTTGCAGCAGCGTATCAATTATCATTTCTGATTCGTTTACTCGCTGCCGCCACTCACCTCCGCACAGTCAGTGCTTTTTCACGCGCGCATCGTTGGCGTGTTATTTTTGAAAGTGATTAGTGTGTTTTCTCCTCCGAGTAATTGGATTTTACCACCATTGGCGCTGGCTGATGTGTGTGTAATCGCATGTAAGTACGAACGAATTCTCTGTCATAGCTGCTTTGCGCTGCGTGCACTTTCTGGCAGTTCATTGACATCGCTTGGCACTACTGACATGCATCACGTGACATCCAATTAGTTTAATCCACTACAAAATCTTATATTTTTAATGTACATACATATACACTTATGTACATAGATAGTAGTTTAGTACGTGTGTGTGTGTGTGTGAGTGTCAAATTAATTGCTTTTAATGACAACTTAGCTGCTATCGATTTTTTTGCTTTTAGTTCAGTGACATACAATATCGAGATATGACAGGTGCTTTTTGTTTATCTGCTAAATATTCATTACATTACTTTCTGCAGCTACATTTGTTTGAAATTATTTAAGTTGTGATTAAAGTTAAAGGGAGTTTGCGAAAAGTTAAGTCCTTTAAATATTTTAGGCCTCAGCCTGCATTGAAAGAAGCACTTTCTCCAATAGTGTTTTTCTGACAGATCATGCGTGACTACTGTAAAACTAAATGCATCTCATTTTCAGTTTTCATTGACTTTTCATCATAAACAGTCTTAGGCCTCAACAACGTTTACAAATCGTACAACATTATTACGAAAATCGACGCTCTGTGAAAAGTGTTCATCGCGAGCAAGCCAACTTATGGTATAGAGGGATGAGGCCCAGCAGGAATAGTCTCAATAGAACGTCCAGTTTTTCTACCTTCGACACAACCAGTTTTTTTTAATTTTCACCAACCTTTGAACTGTCCGATAATTCGGGCAATTATTTCCACAAAAAAAATCACGAATTTTGCGATATTTTCTTCTTCAAGGTCGACCATTTTCATAATAGGTTTCAATAGTTTTAACGCGTTGTTGTATCGTATAAGTCTTCATGGTAAAAATTGTGCATCTATCTACTTGCTTGTTGCCCTGATGGAAGCTGTACTCGTCAGAAGAAAGGTAACGGCTAATTTAGGCACCACTACTCTTAGCAGACAGGTCTGCACAGGCACACCTCAAGGTGGTGTCCTCTTCCCGCTTCTCTGGATTTTGGCGATAAACTCCCTATTGCTATTCCTGGAGAGATCGGGCTGCCACATCACTGCATGCGCAGATGATTTAACAATTGCTGTTAATGGCAAATATCCTAACACCCTTATGGCAATTCTGCGCGCTAACATGGCCACGCTTAGGAGCTGGACTGAGAGTAGAGGACTCGCTATATGTGCGAAAACTGAAATAATTCTCTTTACAAGGAAACACAGGCTTCCTATATTCTTCCCGCTGGTTTTTAAGGGTGTGGAGATTCCTTTGAGAGATAATGGCAAGCACTTAGGACTCATACCATATTAGATAGGAAACTTATATGCTAGCAAACAAGCGGTCGGTATTAAATGGGGATTAACACCTCGCGTTACACATTGGCTCTATACTTGGGTAGTTAGGCCAATCTTAATATATGGAACACTTGTATGGTGGTCATCTGCTCAAAAGGCGAGTTACGGTAAAATCATAAGTAAGGTCCACAGAGCAGCTTTTTTTATGCATCTCTGGTGCTTTAAGGACTACCCCAAATAAAGCGCTAGAAGTGCAAATCTATTTACCTGCACTAAATCTCGTAGGGAAACACCAAGGCCTTGGAGAAGGGGGAATTACATTTTTATACAGATGGTTTCAAGCTAGACTATAAGGTTAGCTTTGGAGTTTTTTCGAAGGAATTACGACTGGAACTATCCGTTCGGCTACCAGACTACTGCAGCGTCTCTCAGTCAGAGGTTCTAGCTATAAAAGAAGTGACTACATATCTAAATAGGAATGCCGTAATAAAAACGACTATAAATATATTCTCGGATAGCCAAGCGGCTATCAAATCACTAAATGCGGTTATACAAGAATCAAAGCTTACACAGGAATGCCGAGCAGCCCTAAATGATATTAATGTCACATTCAAGGCCAGCCTTATTTGAGTTGCGGGGCAAAGAGATATTGAGGGAAATTGTAAAGCCGATGAGCTAGCCAGGAAAGGTACTGCTCTACAACTACTCAGTGACAAAATTACCATTGTTATCCAAGAGGCCAACAGGTCATGGAGAGATGAAGACATCATACATGCGTAATAGCTAGGCTACTATGGCAGCAAATAAACAAGAAAAGGACACAGGAATTGCTTAGCTGCTCAAAAGATAATATCTCGAAGGTCGTGGCTTGTATATGAAGAACCGGTCATTGGCTGCCATTCCTCGAGACTAGGAGTTTTCTTCCATGAATATTGCAGAAGTTGTAGAGATGAGGAAGAGGAAGAAACAGTTGAGCACTTTCTTTGCAATTGTTCAACCTTAGCTAAAATCAGAACAGGTTGTATAGATTAACACTTTTTCAATTCTCTTACAAAACTGTCTAGCGTGGGGAGTAGACCAATCCTGCGCTTCATAAGAGCCTCAAAATGGTTTCACGAAGATAAATAAACAAGGTTTCCGTGTCGCACAGTGGTAAAGTCTGAATGAGTTGGCCGTACGAACCGACTGCCACCATAACCTACTTGCCAAATGCCGTTTATTAACTATAAACTACTGACATCTGGGCTTCATTCTGGAAAGACCCTCTATATGAAAAATATGTAGAGCAAATCAGCTGTAAAGCACTTTATTTTTGTTGACACAAATCGAAGTGCTTGTAAATAATTTCCTTGAGAGTTTATGTGACAATAAGAACAATCAAGAAATTCCATAAAAACAGACAGTTTTACATGACACAGTGACAGCGCAGAGGGTGTACGTACATATACAGCGCACGGAAAAGTTATAAGACCAAGATGCTTATGATCATCATCGACTAAAGAAATAATAGAAAATGTCACAATATCGTTTCATTGATGCAATGTTTGAAATGGTATTTCATGACGGAAATTATGCCGCATTTATTGCTGGTATTTTAGTAACGCGCAAATTCTTATGCCGTGCAAAACGAAATAATTCTGATTGAATTTTCAAAGTTTACACTGTAAGTTATTGCGTTATTATTTATTTGTTATCTATAATTAAAATTACAAAATAACTTTTTTAGCACAAGCTACTAAGGCTATCGGCTTAGTCATATGGTTATAATACTTATTTCTAAAGGTTTAAATTAAGTGAAACATTTCAATATCTTTAAGAAAGTTAACAATTAGTCTTATATTAGATTCTGAGGGGTGTCGTAGGATTAGCGGGAGTGTGTTCTGTGTTTGAAATGCTTGAGAGCGTTGAGCGTGAAGATTTGGGCAATCTGATAAAATATGCTGAATTTTTAGGTTGTTATTGTTGCAGAAGTGGCACTTGGGTTGAGATTTCGATTGCAAAATATATTCATGCGTTATAAGTGTGTGCCCCAATCTGAGGCGTATGAAGCATCTGTTGGCCCATGTTGAAGTGTTGGTTGGAAGTTTGATCTGCGCACCGAGAGGGTTTATATCTTTGTATGGATGTGTGTAAGTTGACCATTCCTCATTAAGATGCTTACGTAGAGCGTTAGAGTAATAGGTTTTTAGTGACTTCACATCAAATGGCATGAAGACGTGAAGACAGTCTTTTAACGAGGATTTTGCAGCTAGGTCTGCTTGTTCATTGCCCAAGATGCCTGAGTGAGATGGGATCCACATCAGTTTTATTTTTGGTGATGCGCTCATAAGTAGTTGTTGCACCGATTGTAATGGGCTGTCTCTTATGTGAAATTTTTGGGAAGCTAGGAATACCGATTTCCTGTCTGTACATATCACGTAGCATTTGTTGGTTTCTTTGGCGATTTGTAGTGCCGAGATTAGTCCCTGTAGTTCTGCGTCAAATATGTTTGCATATTGTGGTAGTAATCCGTGGGACTGTGTTAGACCATTCTCGTCTGTAACAGCAAATGATACACCGTCTTTTTGTTTTGACCCGTCGGTAAACAGAAAGCTCCATCCTTCCTGCTTTAGTGGAGTAACGATGCTAGTGTATAGCTTTTGAAAATTAGATTGACATGTCTTGTCTTTGTGGTGGAGGGTCAACTCATTGATAAATATCTTGCTGTCAAGTTCCCATGGTGGGATTTTTGCTGGCGTAAGTTTTGGTGGGGAAAAACTTAATTTGAGAAATTCTGCAAGTTCTTTTATCTCACACAAGGCGGATTTTCTTTTTATGGCCGTTTTTCGTTTGTTAAGTAGTTGGATTTCACGACTTAGTACGTTTGGTGAGTAGGAGTAGAGTTTGTAAATTATACGGCTTCTGAGATATTTTATTCTGGATTCGATTGTCTGAAAGCCCCCTTCGGTTAGCAAGTTCTTTATTGGTGTAGTTCTAAATGCTCTTAGGCTTCTTCTCACAGCAGAATGGTAAGGGCCTTTGATCATCTTGAGGTGATTTTTAGAGGTGGAGCCATAGATTTGTAATCCATAGTCAATTTTGCTCAGAATTGTTAGTTTGGTGATATCGATTAAGGTGTTAGTATGTACATAACTTTTTTTTGAGGATAGATATTTTATAATATTCAGCCTGGTAGCTAGTGCGTTCCTTATATTAGAACAATGATACTTAAAGTTATATTTGGAATCAAATGTTACACCTAATATTTTCATATTATTATCGTTAGGTATAGTATAGTTGTTATTTTTAAGATTTATTTCCCTACAATTTCGTTTTTTGCAAATATGCAAATGTTTGCATTTATTTAAGGAGATTAGGGCGCCCGATGGTAGTGACCAGTTGTGTATGGCATTTAAGGCGTTATTGAAAGACTCTTCAATGTCTGAGGTTTTTGTTTGGGTGGAAATGAGGTAAAGGTCGTCGGCATATAAGCAATGCTTGATGTTACGGTGTTTACTCATAAGTCTGCTTATGTCGTCGAATGCCACCAAGAAAAGTGTGACCGACAATGGCGAGCCTTGGGGAATTCCGTTGTGGAGGGGGAATGTTTTGGAAAAGGTGTCATTTGTTTTACAACGAAATTTTCTCTTTGTCAGAAATGATTTCACATATTCAAAAATTTTTGGGCCGATTTGCCATTCCTGTAGTTTTTGCAAGACCACGTGACAACCGATGTTGCCAAATGCTTTGGCAAAATCTACGGAAAGGATAGAAATGTGATTCTTTTTTGAGAGATTTTTACATATGTGGTGATCGAGAAAGAGAAGTGCATCTAAGGTGCTTTTCCCGGACTGAAATCCTACTTGGAATGGTGATAGAAGCTTTTTGGTATTTAAATACCACATCAACCTTGTAGCGATTATTTTTTCCATGATTTTGCTCATGCACGGAATTAGTGAAATGGGCCTATAGTTTCTTAAGTCGTTTGGTTCTTTATTTGGTTTGAGTATTGGGATGACTGTGGCAGTCTTAAAACTTTGTGGAATCACTCCGGAGTCGAAAATGGAATTGTAGAGCTGGAGTAGTCTTAGCTTTGTGGGTTTCGGTATTTTTTTTAGCATTTCGTAATTGATTTTGTCAAATCCCGGAGTGGTACCTTTCACCGATTTTAGAGCATACTCCAGTTCACTGAAATTGATATCGGTCTCGAGATGTTTTGCTAGATTGTCGGTATTATCGTTTGCGCGCATGGTGGTAACGTTACTGGCAGAAGCGATGAATTGCGGTGGGAAGTTGGAATTTTCAGATGATTTTGAAAAATGTTGGGCGAATTCGAAAGATATGTCGCTTCTATTTGTTATGTTTGAACTATTTATATTTATAGATGAAATGCTAGTGGGGTTATATGTACCTGTGAGAGTTTTTATTCTTTTCCAAATAGTTGCTGTTGCGGAGTTGGGGCTAATTTCTTTCGTAAAATTTTCAAAGCTTCTACGTTTGGCCGATTTCTTTTCCCTATTGAAAAGGGCGTTCTTTTTTTAAAATTAATCAAAGAATCTAGAGTTCTTATTTGTTGATATTCCCTCCAGGCTTTAACTTTTTCTTTATGGAGATCGCTTAAAGCGGGACTCCACCATGGGACTTGCCTTGATCTATATGGGTAGAAGGTTGTTGGTATAGCTACATTTGCTGCATTTCTAATTGCTTTTGAGATAATAGCTGCTTCTTTATTAGTGTTCCTTTGCGTAAATTCCGGTAGATGGTTGGAGATAAGCGCGACTTGGTACTTATCCCAGTTAGCCTTAGCTGTATTGAATCTAGCTGGCTTAGGGTTTTTGTAAGAATTGTTTGAAGGGAATGAAATCGAGCAGATTATTGAGTAATGGTCGCTGTTGTGTAAATCTTTTAGCGTGTACCAAGTTGTAAGTGGGAGTAATTGGGGTGACGACAAAGTTATGTCTACGTGTGTGAAAGTATTGTGTGTAGAGAAGTGTGTTGGGCTATTGTTGTTAAGTACACATAGGTTTGAACTCAGTATAAAGTCTTCTATTACTATACCTCTGGGATTGGCTTTAGGTGAGCCCCATAGGGGGCTCCAGCTATTGTAATCTCCGGCTAGAACTACAGGTGTGTTAATTGATGAGGTGATTGCCTCCAAGTCGGAGACCGAAAACTTTTGGAGTGGTGGAATGTATATAGATACAATGGTTACCGGATATTGAAGATTAACTTCTACGGCGACTGCTGAGATGTTAGAGGTGATATTTAAGATTTTATGTGGGATACTATTGTGCACTAGTATGCCACAGCCTTGCTTAGCGTTAGTTATATGAGGGAAATTATGAAAATGCGCTGAGTATTGTTTTGGTGGATGTGGAAGGTAATTGTGTTTAAGGTGAGTTTCCTGGATACATATAACGTGGGGTCTGCGATCTTTTATTAAGAGTTCTAAATCTTGGTAGTTGTTGTGATATCCTTTAATATTCCATTGTAGAATATTAAGTATCATAATGTATAATATTAATTATAATTCACTATAAAAGCTGTTAAATGAAAACAGCTCATAGTGTAGGCTCGTCGTGATCTATTTCTATATCATCAACTTGAACCTGTGAGACTGATGTAGAGTGGAGTTGATAATGTACATAATTCATGTAGTCGTCGGGCAGTTGGTAATTAGAGAGAGTTTCTGAGGAATTGATAGTATTTGTAATCGTGTGAGCAATTGGATTTTCGATTGAGTTATTAAAAGAGTTTGCACTGAGGTGAGGCGTATGCTCTGTGAGTGCCCGGGCACTCATATCTGAGTTGTTTATAGTAAACGAGCTCAAGTTATGTGATGGTATGCTGTGAGATGTTGGAGTAAGTGAGCTAGTTGTGTTCGGCTGTGTTACGAGAGATGATGATTCTTGTACTGTAGTGCTTTTGTTATTTTTAAGAAAGTTGGGGGAGAGAGATGCGAAGTGGGTTGTGGTATTATCTTCTGAGTTGAGTGAGTGCTTGGGTAAAGGGAGTGCGGGTGGCTTATTCGTGTTTATGTTATTTGCTGTGTTTTGAGAAGTGTCAGAAGTTGTTGTTTTTGAGATAGGATGAGATGGTGAATTTTCGGCGGTTGTACTGGGTAGTAGGACAGAGGAAGGTTCGGAGGTTATTGCGGATGCATACGTTTGTTTTCCATTGAGAGAAAACGGGTTTTGTAGCTTGAATAGCCGCTTGGCTTCATTGAAGTTACACTTATTTTGTGTTTTTATTTTTAATATTTGTTTTTGCTCAAGGTATTTAGGACAGTCTCTAGCTGAAGCGGGGTGTGGACCAAAGCAGTTGGCGCACATTTTGCGTTGGCATATTTCAGGGGTATGAGGGGGGAGATTGCAGACCTCACAGGTGGTGTTGTTGTTGCATTTTTTAGTGGTATGACCGAGAAGCTGACAATTACGACAACGCATTGGTGTTGGGAAATGTTCTTCTACTTTTAGGGAATACCATGCAACGTCGATATCTTGGGGGACTTTATAAAGGTCAAATGTAAGAACCATTCGTCCTGTTGGCATTGGATTTCCATTCACTTTTTTGGTAAACTTGTAGACATCTACAACTCCTTGCGATTTAAGGCCTTCAATAATTTCTTTTTCATCGGTTTCGGCTAGGTTTTTGTCATAAATGGTACCTTTACACGTGTTAAGAGATTCGTGGAAGGACACCGATATTGGGCATAAGCCACCAAAATTTTTACATTTTATGAACTTTTCAGCCACCTTTTTAGATTTTGTGAGTACTAATAAACTGCCGTCCTTGAGAATGCTTACGGAGCTGTACTCTGTACTTATTCCGTCAAGGGCTTTCTTTTTAGCGAACACACTATACTTAGAAGTTTTGTTGTTTTCGTCAGCGGATTTTATAATGATGAACTTTGGATCATTTTGGTTAACAGTTTTGGTGATTGGCGATGGTAGGGATGGGTAAAGGTCTTTATTAGCACTGGTTGTTTTTTTTCGTTTCGATTTGGGGGGAATTGACATACTATCAGATAGTATGTCAAATCGGTTCCCCGAGGGGAACGGAATATTATTTTCCATTAGGAATCAACACTTCAGGCTTTTATTTGTATTTTTGCACTTCACAACAAGAAAATTATAGGAAAGTCAATTGCACTAAGCACGTGGAGAGTAAGAACACTCTGAGAGAGAAGTAACGCAGCGATAATTAACACAACTATTCGGTACGAAGTGTAGTCGACGACTGTGGTTATTGCGTTAAAATTATTATATTGTAAGTGCTTGTGATCACTGGATCTCGTTTTCATATTTTGTGGTTCTTTTGGTTTAGTAATAAGAAATATGCCGCGCTGAAAAGCTTTTTCTGAATTTGAGCAGCGACAAATTTTAGAGAGAAAGGCTTTACAATGCGAGAGACTACTTCACCATTAAAAAGAAACAAAAATGTGAATGAAAATTACGGATGTCCCAAGAGAATTGGTAGACAATCAAAACTTAGCGCTAGAGATGGTCAAGAAATCAAACTTCTTCTTCTTAACCGATAACCGCTTACGCGATTTTGGCCGAGTTTAACAAAGTGCGCCAGTAGTTTCTTTCTCGTGCTAACTGGCGCCAATTGGACACACCAAGTGAAGCAAAGCCCTTCTCCACCTGATATTTCCAACGCAGAGGAGGCCTTCCTCTTCCTCTGCTACCACCAGCTGGTACCGCATCGAGTACTTTCAAAGCCGGAGCATTTGTATCCATTCGGACGACATGACCCAGCCAGCGTAGCCGCTGGATCTTTATTCGCTGCACTATGTCTATGTCGTGGTAAAGCTCATACAGCTCATCGTTCCATCGTCTGCGATGTTCGCCGTTGCCAACGTGCAAAGGTGCAAAAATCTTCAGCAGAATCTTTCTCTCGAACACTCCAAGCGTCGCTTCGTCGGATGTTGTTATCGTCCACGCTTATGCGCCATACGTTAGGACGGGCATGATGAGAGTCTTGTAGAGTGTTAGTTTTGTTCGTCGAGAGAGGACTTTACCGCTCAGTTGCCTATTTAGTCCAAAGTAGCACACGTTGGCAAGAGAGATTATACGTTGGGTTTCAAGGCTGACATTGTTATCGGTGTTAATGCTGGGTCCTAAGTATACGAAGTCTTTTTCAACCTCGAAATCAAAGCTGTCAACAGTGACGTGTGTGCCGATACGCGAGTGCGCCGACTGTTTATTTGATGACAGGTGGTCCTTCGTTTTGTCCTCGTTCACCACCAGACCCATTCGCTTTGCCTCTTTATCCAGTTTTGAGAAGGTAGAACTAACAGCGCGGTTGTTAAGGCCGATGATGTTAATATCATCGGCATACGCCAGCAATTGTACGCTCTTATAAAATATTGTGCCTGAGCGATTAAGTTCTGCTCTCGTACGATGCTCTCCAACATCAGGTTAAAGAAGTCACACGACAGCGAGTCACCCTGTTTGAAACCTCGTTTGGTATCAAACAGCTCTGAGAGGTCATTCGCAATTCTGACGGCGCTGCTGGTGTTGAGCAACGTCATCTTACATAGCCGTATTAGTTTTGCGGGGATACCAAATTCAGACGTCGCGGCATACAAGTAACTCCTTTCCGTACTGTCGAATGCAGCTTTGAAGTCGACGAAAAGATGGTGTGTGTCGATTCTCCTTTCATAGGTCTTTTCCAAGATTTGGCGTATTGTCTATTTGGTCGATGGTAGACTTTCCAGGTCTGAAGCCACACTGATAAGGTCCAATCAGTTGGTTGACGGTGGGCTTCAGCCTTTGACACAATACGCTCGCTAGAACCTTATAGGCGATATTTAGAAGACTAATCCCCGCGATTGCAGGATCGCCCTTCTTGTGGATTGGGCAGAGCACACTTAAATTCCAATCGGCGGTCATGCTTTCTTTCGACCATATTTTGCATAGGAGCTGATGCATGCACCTTACCAGCTCCTCGCCACCATGTTTGAATAGCTCAGCCGGCAGTCCGTCGGCGCCCGTGGCTTTGTTATTCTTTAGCCGCGTTATCGCTATTCCCACCTCCACCTCTACCTCCTCGTCATGGTGGGGTAGCGGAACGTCAATTCCGTCGTCGTCGATTGGGGTATCGGGATCTTCACACTCTCTGTGACATGCGCAGCTATCACTGTTTAACAGGTTCGAGAAGTGTGCCCTCCATAATTTAAGATTGCTCTGGATGTCAGTCACCAGTTTGCCGTCTTTGTTCTTACAGGAAAACGCCACGGTCTTAAAACCTTCTGTAAGCCGCCGAACTTTCTGATAGAAGAAATCAAACGCTTAGTAATGAATAGAACAAACAGCAGTGCTGAAATAAACACACTATTAAGGGGGAAACCAGTTTAGACTGATCAAAAAATCGAGATTCTTATTTATTTATTGCTTAAATTGTTAGATTTAATCACGATTCTATGATCACTTAAGTGAACGCCCCTCGGTTGGGCACCGTAGCGCTTACGATACGAATGACATTGTGTTCAAGCGCCTCAAAAACATGCAATTTTAGATATTATTTTATCAGAATTAGTTTTATATTCTTAGGAAACATGTTGTTAACCCTAGGACTTATACCCAAGTACAGGTGTGGCCAGTAGCTAATTTGGAGTGATGTAGCTCCTAAATCCGTAAAAATATTGACTTAAAATTTTTGATATAGGAAAACGAAGTAAATATACGTCGAGTGGTGATACGGAGATATAAGCTTTCAAAGTTGACACCTACGACTTCTTATACCCGGGTACAGGTGTGGCCAGTAGCTTTTTTTCTCGTTTTTTCTCATTTTTTGAAGGAAACACATTTTTATTTATTATTTTCTTTATAAAATATTATTTTATTGATTGTTTCTTATAACTAAATATGCAAACAAATTTAAATTATTCAATT